>JAPWTK010000193.1:387500-823235 GCA_029963805.1 Aromia moschata
CCCCCCCCCCCCCCCCCCCCCCCCCCCCCCCCCCCCCCCCCCCCCCCCCCCCCCCCCCCCCCCCCCCCCCCCCCCCCCCCCCCCCCCCCCCCCCCCCCCCCCCCCCCCCCCCCCCCCCCCCCCCCCCCCCCCCCCCCCCCCCCCCCCCCCCCCCCCCCCCCCCCCCCCCCCCCCCCCCCCCCCCCCCCCCCCCCCCCCCCCCCCCCCCCCCCCCCCCCCCCCCCCCCCCCCCCCCCCCCCCCCCCCCCCCCCCCCCCCCCCCCCCCCCCCCCCCCCCCCCCCCCCCCCCCCCCCCCCCCCCCCCCCCCCCCCCCCCCCCCCCCCCCCCCCCCCCCCCCCCCCCCCCCCCCCCCCCCCCCCCCCCCCCCCCCCCCCCCCCCCCCCCCCCCCCCCCCCCCCCCCCCCCCCCCCCCCCCCCCCCCCCCCCCCCCCCCCCCCCCCCCCCCCCCCCCCCCCCCCCCCCCCCCCCCCCCCCCCCCCCCCCCCCCCCCCCCCCCCCCCCCCCCCCCCCCCCCCCCCCCCCCCCCCCCCCCCCCCCCCCCCCCCCCCCCCCCCCCCCCCCCCCCCCCCCCCCCCCCCCCCCCCCCCCCCCCCCCCCCCCCCCCCCCCCCCCCCCCCCCCCCCCCCCCCCCCCCCCCCCCCCCCCCCCCCCCCCCCCCCCCCCCCCCCCCCCCCCCCCCCCCCCCCCCCCCCCCCCCCCCCCCCCCCCCCCCCCCCCCCCCCCCCCCCCCCCCCCCCCCCCCCCCCCCCCCCCCCCCCCCCCCCCCCCCCCCCCCCCCCCCCCCCCCCCCCCCCCCCCCCCCCCCCCCCCCCCCCCCCCCCCCCCCCCCCCCCCCCCCCCCCCCCCCCCCCCCCCCCCCCCCCCCCCCCCCCCCCCCCCCCCCCCCCCCCCCCCCCCCCCCCCCCCCCCCCCCCCCCCCCCCCCCCCCCCCCCCCCCCCCCCCCCCCCCCCCCCCCCCCCCCCCCCCCCCCCCCCCCCCCCCCCCCCCCCCCCCCCCCCCCCCCCCCCCCCCCCCCCCCCCCCCCCCCCCCCCCCCCCCCCCCCCCCCCCCCCCCCCCCCCCCCCCCCCCCCCCCCCCCCCCCCCCCCCCCCCCCCCCCCCCCCCCCCCCCCCCCCCCCCCCCCCCCCCCCCCCCCCCCCCCCCCCCCCCCCCCCCCCCCCCCCCCCCCCCCCCCCCCCCCCCCCCCCCCCCCCCCCCCCCCCCCCCCCCCCCCCCCCCCCCCCCCCCCCCCCCCCCCCCCCCCCCCCCCCCCCCCCCCCCCCCCCCCCCCCCCCCCCCCCCCCCCCCCCCCCCCCCCCCCCCCCCCCCCCCCCCCCCCCCCCCCCCCCCCCCCCCCCCCCCCCCCCCCCCCCCCCCCCCCCCCCCCCCCCCCCCCCCCCCCCCCCCCCCCCCCCCCCCCCCCCCCCCCCCCCCCCCCCCCCCCCCCCCCCCCCCCCCCCCCCCCCCCCCCCCCCCCCCCCCCCCCCCCCCCCCCCCCCCCCCCCCCCCCCCCCCCCCCCCCCCCCCCCCCCCCCCCCCCCCCCCCCCCCCCCCCCCCCCCCCCCCCCCCCCCCCCCCCCCCCCCCCCCCCCCCCCCCCCCCCCCCCCCCCCCCCCCCCCCCCCCCCCCCCCCCTCCCCCCCCCCCCCCCCCCCCCCCCCCCCCCCCCCCCCCCCCCCCCCCCCCCCCCCCCCCCCCCCCCCCCCCCCCCCCCCCCCCCCCCCCCCCCCCCCCCCCCCCCCCCCCCCCCCCCCCCCCCCCCCCCCCCCCCCCCCCCCCCCCCCCCCCCCCCCCCCCCCCCCCCCCCCCCCCCCCCCCCCCCCCCCCCCCCCCCTCCCCCCCCCCCCCCCCCCCCCCCCCCCCCCCTCCCCCCCCCCCCCCCCCCCCCCCCCCCCCCCCCCCCCCCCCCCCCCCCCCCCCCCCCCCCCCCCCCCCCCCCCCCCCCCCCCCCCCCCCCCCCCCCCCCCCCCCCCCCCCCCCCCCCCCCCCCCCCCCCCCCCCCCCCCCCCCCCCCCCCTCTCCCCCCCCCCCCCCCCCCCCCCCCCCCCCCCCCCCCCCCCCCCCCCCCCCCCCCCCCCCCCCCCCCCCCCCCCCCCCCCCCCCCCCCCCCCCCCCCCCCCCCCCCTCCCCCCCCCCCCCCCCCCCCCCCCCCCCTCCCCCCCCCCCCCCCCCCCCCCCCACCCCCCCCCCCCCCCCCCCCCCCCCCCCCCCCCCCCCCCCCCCCCCCCCTCCCCCCCCCCCCCCCCATACTATGAATTTTTCAAATAACTCGAGAATGGTTCGATGAATTTTTAGTTTGCAAACGGATTCATGTCTATATTGCATACGCCCGTCGTTATAGCAACTTTTCAAATTTGTGTCTAAAACCCTTCAGGTTAAAACCTTTTTTGGGTGCGACTCAGCACTTTTATTCAAATCCTCATTGTAAAATCTTAGAAGTACTCACAGTTCAACCGCGCGTGTTATTTGCTGCGCCACATAGATAAGCGATTGGTCGCATTTCGAACTAAACACCTCGTTATGGACTCTCCGCGGGTACGCGACATGTAGAAAAAAAACAGTCACAATCAATTAAACTTGTGAGTTATAGATTGTGACCCCAGAGTGACGTCACAGTTGTAAAAAAAACGATGTCTCAAGCCGTGTATGGTGTGCAACACATATGCCCAGAATAACTATCTCCTTTAATTTTTATAGGAAAAAAAAGACCTTAAATAACTCAAGAACGGCTCAATAGATATACAATTTGAAAACGGATTAATACCCCTATAGGATATGCCCCTTCAATCTATCCATGTTTCAAATTTATATCCCATTCGGGTTAAAAAATGTTTTGGGGGTGATTCATCTTTTTTTGTTTTGCCAGTGAATTAATTATTCAATTTATTTTTTAGAAGTTTGTTTGTTTGAAAATTGTTTAAAATTTTACAAATGTTTCAAATAACTCGAGAAGAGTTCGATGGATTTTCAATCTAAAAACGGATTAATGCCCATATCGGATACACCACGTCTACACAGGTCTAACTACATTTCAGATTTGTATTTAAATTATCTAGAATTAGTGCCGAACTTGTGTTGTGTTATGTTAATGTTAGTGTTAGTTGGTTGTATTACTTGGGCGCGTTACACCTGCCATACCTGCCGACAATCAACAAGGAATTATTTTCTACTCCGTAAATCAACTTTGTTAACAAGCATTTATAAGGTGAGACACCGGTTTATTAGACGTATGTAATTATATGGGCTAGTGCGACCCTGTAATGAGCCCCACTTTGGCGATCGCTATTTATAAGTTAAATATATATAACAGATTTTTTATAGACTAACTATCATTCAAATAACATACAAGTTTTTTGTAATATCCGTAATGCTTGCGATTGAACATTATGTGTTATTAAGAGGCTAATGGGAAGTTTTAACTTATCTCACAAAAATCTCATTACGGACACAATTGATCGATAGGGGAATAATGGCGGTGTAATTTACATAATTTACATTAGATATTCCACTACGGTAGACATGTTGATATGTCAAAAATTGTGGATGTTAAAATTGTAAACATTTGGCGGTCCATACGTTCTATTTACCTAGAATATTTTGCGAGACTTCCACACGAAGAAAACACTGATTTTTGTATATTTTTTAAATTAAAAATTTAAATTAAAATATATTATATAAGTATATTCTATGAATTTAGGGAATTACGAGTTCGTCGCAAAATTAATGATCATTTATAAAATACCGGCAGGGTTCCTGACATTTTTGATTGAAAATTATAATTATTTCGAAAATTATCCCATGAATCTGATATTATAGGGTACATGAAATGGCTTTGGTATTTAAATGTTTTTTAGTACAAAAAAATGCAATAATATACCAGATGTTCCATTTAAAATAAATAAGTTGACATCTATTGCAGTTAAACTATAAGTCCCAGACCTGTCAGAATATAGTTTAATTATACAAAACGTGTCGACTATACCTTGCCCCTTATTTTTCATAATTTTGGTATCTACGGTTTTTGCGATATCGATATAGGCCCACCGTGGTGGGACACCTGGTATATATACCGAATACGTATATATAGTTTTTCATCCTTTCCTTAAACAAAAAAAAATCGCAGCAAGTTGTTGCTTCTAAAATTAATGAAATACAGAAATAAAAAACACACAATCTGTAAATATAATATGAAAGCTACTATTATATACTTTTTTCGTATTTATAAGAATTTATTTAAGAAATGTAGTTTATTGCTGTCATAAAATTTAATCAGGAATGTGTTTTTTTCTTCATTTACAAATTGGTTGCAAATACACAATTGCAACGTACGTTTTCATAAAACACACGACTTCAAACTTCTTTAAACTTTCTAAGAAATTATAGTTAATTGTGTAGGGATTTGTTTTTAATATACGTTAACGCAATCAAGTAAAAAAGGAGGCTATAAAATAATCAGGTATCTACGTAATTTTTGTCAGAAAGATTTTTCTCTATTACTCGTATTTAATGATTATGGTTCGGAAATGTGTGTCATAACGCCTGGTCGGCACTATAAAACTATGATAATTATAGTATAAACCTTATTTTTTAAGTGCCTTGTAAATGATATACGCGTGTATTTATTGTCCCTGCATACGTACGCCACTGACCGATCCTGCCAAGGCGCCAGGACCCGCGTATGCGTAGTAGTACGCCATTCCGGTGGGGGAGGGCAGAAAAGTTTACGCAGTTTAACACGCGAGAAGGCAAACATTCCGAACCCTATTTAGGATACATAAACTTTAAATGGAACTTTGGAATCAGTACACAACACAGCATTCCATGTTTTATCGATTTTCTGTGCCAAAAACAAATAATTCCATTTGAAAAACAAAAGTTGACTCAAATGACTTGACCTTGAAATTTTAGTTCAACTATCAGATGTCGTTAATAGGTTTTGAAATCATAGTCATTGTTCATTATTATTATTGAAGTCGCTTTTGGTAATTTTTTCATTTAGCGTTGGCATAGGTATCTGATTTGTACAGTTTTTTTATGATATTCTCCCATTTTCTATTCCCTCAATTGTTCAATCCCAGTAACAGTTAATAATTAAGTAGGTAATATAAAATAAGAACGAAATATTCTTAAATTAAACCAAAATTGATTGTCAAATTGAAACAAGTTCTATTTCTACAATTTATTCGCCAATTTATTGAAGGTAACAAATTTGACGACAATTTCAGTTTTACACATACAAAAATAAAGTGAAGGTCAACTTGATGACTCGTTCAATGGATTGTTAAATGTAAAACGGGGGTAAAACACACCGTCTTGAAGATATCCCTCCGTTCCGAGTCCTTTGAGAGACCCTGTACAATTCTCACTATGTACCCTGAATTACGCATAGCTAGATATTCTTTTGCATGCTGTATTCGTTAGACTTGTAATCATACTATTTAAATTTTTGATCGCCCCGTATCTACTGGCTTCATTAAAAATTGAGTTCTGTATCAAATTTTGCAATTAGGTCGTCAACACCCCGTATCACAACGAGATTATATTGGCACACTGACCCACTGGCAATGGTACTACTTCATACTCGTTGACAAGCATGTCAAGGATGAAAAAATAAATAACTTTAGGTGCAGTAAAGGCCATTCAGATACTTTACAGTATCGCTTATTTATTTATAAGTAGTTTATTTATTAGACGCGCATGGAAATTTTATTATATTAGCGCAATAATTTATGCCAAAGAAATGTGCTTGCTTACAGCCAAGGGTATTATTTAAGGTCTTCTTTATTATTTTACAATTACTCTTCGATAATCGTAATAACTTTTTTTATCCCCATTAGTAGCTAATTGACATGTTAATTATTAATGATCGATTCCTAATTAAATTTGCATCTAGTGATATCTACGTATAATATACAGGGTGAGTCAAACTTAACGCGACAAACGAAAGGTACGGATAGGGCATGTTATTCTAAGCAAAAAAGTTCTAATAAACATGTGTCCGGAAATGCTTCCTAATAGCGCTACGGACGTTCAAAGATGGCAGGCCCAAATTGATTTTCTTGCCTTTTATTTCAAAAACTGCTCGAAATGTCCACCGTCATTTTCAATGCAAAGTTGACATCTGCGAATGACTGATTGCGCGGCTGCACGACACTCCGCTAGTGGTATTTCTTGGGCAGCTTGCAAGATCCTCGCTCGGAGACTAGCTTCGTCGTTGACGGGCTCAGCATAAACTTTGCTCTTCATTCTGCCCCAAACATAAAAATCCATAGTGGTTAAGTCCGGGGAACGCGGAGGCCAAGGACGGGGACAGTCTCGACCGCGACCAATCCATCTTCCTGAAAAATGGTTGTGAAGCCATTGCCGCACTAGTAGAGTGTAATGGGCTGGGCAACCGTCTAACTGGAACCACCTGTTTGCTCTATCAATTAGAGGCATGTCATCTAATATTGCTTCAAATTCATTTTCCAGGAAATGAAGAAAGGCCGGACCATTTAGTCTTGGAGGCAAGAAATATGGACCAATGAGTGTATCGTCGCATAACCCCATCCAAACGTTGCACGAAAATTCATGTTGAAAATGTTGTTCTTTTACAGCATGCGGGTTTTCATGGGCCCAAATATGCGCATTATGTTGGTTAAAGATACCACTACGGGTAAAAGTTGCCTCGTCCGTCCAAATCACCTTCCGATAGTAAGAAGCATCGTTTGTTATTTGTTCCAAGAACCACTCTGAAAATTTCTCTTCTTCGAGGTAGGTCTTCAGGAAGCAAATTCTGAACTTTCTGCAAATGATAGGGGTGGCGACCATCTGCTTTCAGAGTTCGGTTCACAATGCTCTGGAATAGCCTAATTGCAAAGAACATCTCCTCGTGCTACTTGAAGGTATTTGATCGAAGTGTTCTAGGATATTTTCTGTTCTTCGATTATTATGAAGGGGTGCAAAAATACCGTCTGCTCGCGATTTCGAAGAAGTTGTCCCAGTTTCTCTTAATCGTTGAAATGTTCTAGTAAATACCGCTTTGTCGGGCACTCTTCTCATTGGAAATCTTCGGGCGTACTCATTCACAGCAGCGCGCCGCATTACCATCACAGTACCCGTAAACAAACACAATATCCGCATATTCACCTGTAGTGTAGGTATTTGGCATGTTTCCGCAATTTACTCATAAACTAGCTTAAAATTAGTGACAAATTGAATTCAATCGACACGTCAAACAAGGCTGTCAAACAAACACTTTCAATTGTTATCAAGGCCTGCTTCTCTTTTTAATTAATAAGGCAGCGGAGTGAATCAATCAGTCATTCGCAGATGTCAACTTTGCATTGAAAATGATGGTGGACATTTCTGAGCAGTTTTTGTAAAATTTTAGTTTGTTTTGTTACGTTAAACCAATTATTTTAAGCAGTTTTTGAAATAAAAGGCAAGAAAACCAATTTGGGCCGGCCATCTTTAAACGTCCGTAGCGTTCTTAGGAAGCATTTCCGGACACATGTTTATTAGAACTTTTTTGCTTAGAATAACATGCCCTATCCGTACCTTTCGTTTGTCGCGTTAAGTTTGACTCACCCTGTATAATACCATTAATATAATGACAAAACAGTTTTTTATGGCGGTTTGTCGTGTAAAAAGTGGTTCCATTTTTTCACGTAACACACAAGTGTGTAACTTACCTATCCCACTAGACATATCTATAATGCATCTATGTATGTATGTGTGTACCTACTTATGTTTCCATCATTCAGTTCGTTTGACGTCATATGTCGTCAATATGAACACAATTCCGCCAACAAAACGAGCTAAACTTACTTCTGATAATTTGCTTTTTATTTAACAAGTTTAAGATTTAATATTTATTAAGTATTTTGAAGGTTTCTATTTTCGTAAGGTTGTTTTTTTTCTTTTGTAAGTATGACCCGTTTGGATGGAGGATAAATATTGTTTTAGTAAATTTTTATTTTAATGCATTCCTCCACATCGACGCAATCGCGTGAAAGTATGGTATATCAACAGTGTCGATGAATATACAGTGTCGTACATAAACTCCTTATTATATGGAATAGTAAAGAGACATAAAAAAAGTTATCAAATCTGGCTATGAACGAGAGAGATAGAAGCAGCGGTTATATCGAAGCTTTTCGGTTATGTCAAACTTTTGACAAGTGACTGTCACAATTATAAAATAAATAATGGTTGTCATGTAAGGTGACAGCTTTGACAATTAAATAAGGTTATAAATTTAAGATATAATACAAATACGTCTTTTTACTCGGCCAACTTTGATGACGTTTTTTTTTTTTTGGATGGCTCGATATACATTATAAATTATAGAATGACCCATTTTTACTTGTATTTTTAACTTTTTATTTTTATTTAAAAAAAAAAAATACCTAGTAAGTAATAGCGGATGCAAGTTAGCAGTTGCTGTAACGAAAAATAGATTATAATAATGAAAGTATATAGAGGAGTGATTTGGAATTAATAATTGTGAATCAGACTTCTACAATTCAAAATGGTGGATATAAAATGGAGGATTTAGGATGTCTTATAATATAAAAATTATAGAAATAATGGAAAAATATACGTCACCGACTTTGACTACGTATTTGATTTTAAATATTTATAATTCAAAATGGCCAATTCAAGATGGCGATCGAAAAACAAAAAATCACGATATACGAACTCTTGAGTACATATTTTCATCAATATCATCATTTTTTTTTTTCGGAAACCATCACTTTCTGATCTCGATTGAAATTGCTGTGCAAGTGATAACACATTTTGGTATTTCCAATTAATTTTGACACATTATATGGACATTTCTCAATTCGGCCACATAACTGAACATATACTCGTATATTCTATTTACCAACTGGTATCATGATTGCACCAGTTTGTGAATCCATCCAACTGAATCAGTTCTTAAATCGTAATAAAAACAAAAACAAATGGATATAAATATTATACCACAATTGATTGAATTAAAAACTTTTCGTTTTCGTTTCAACTTTCGAAGTTTTCAGTCCAAATTCTAACAAATTTAAATTTTTTGTCCCTCATATAGTATTTGTCCGCCATATTAAATCCGCCATCTTGGATTTTTAAAATCTTACTTCAGATTCGTAATTAGCGACCCTAAATCCACAAAAATAGTTTGAACAAAGGCGGGGGAACCTTTCCTTTGAGCCAATATAGTGGATTTTCTCGTCCTCTAAAGGTTGATGGATCTAGGTAGAGTTTTTACCTAAAAAATGATGGCAAATAACACGCACATAAGTAATAATATGACTTTTGGTAGCTGATTTAATTTTGTAATTTGGTAATTCGGTGGTAATTTGATTTTTTTTAAATGATGAAAAATGACATTATTTTTTGAAATTCCAAAAAAAAAACAGAGTTTAGGCAAATCTGCACAATATTTTAATTAATGCATATCAAAGCAACCTTTTGAATGTATTATCGTTGAGTAGATGTTGATGTAAATATTTTTTTAAAAGAAAATAATAAATATAGTCTTCAATGCACCCAACTTGAAGCAAAACTTATTTAATTTACGAAATAAGTACACAACGTATTTTGTTTTGATTTTTTTAATTAACCCAATAACGCCTAAAGTTACATATTTCATACACGCAGCTTTAGAGTAATATAACTCGATTTTGTTGCAGAATTTCGCTGAAATTCATACAATACTACTATTTTTGAGGGTGATCGACTCGATTTTGATGTGTGTGTGACTTTTTGTAGAAAATGGCTGTAAACGAGCTCCAAAATTTTTTAAGTTGCTCTCTTCTAGTGAAAGATCAGGTAATTTCCCATCAACCTTCAATAATTCATCGCGATGCCCTACGATTTTTCCTCTTCCGGTTGGATATCGCGACCGAAAATCATTTTTTTTCGATCACAGATCTTGATATCTCGATCGTGCATGTTCTCATTCGTTTTCTTGACGTGTTAGATGCTGAGGCATTACAAGATGATTGTTCAGACATTGGAATAATCGTTTTGCATCAATACATAGGTTAAAAACTAAACTTGGATTCTGTCAGTAAAGTTGAAAATTTTCGGACTGATATTCAGTTGGTTCTAGCGGGATAAAAGGCATTTTTTGTGCGCGCGCGACTTTCTGGCGAAAATATTGAAATTCAAATGATTTTGAAAAGTTTTTGTGGAAATATTAATGTTTTATAAGAGAGAAAAAAAACAAGAATAACTGACTTTTTTCGGACTTCCGAACTTTCGGACTTTTTTCGGAACACATTGTGGGGACCATGTGTGTTCAACAATCAAGTACAAAGTTATTGATTTACATATTTCAGAACTAACATTCTCGTTATAATTATAGATAGTAGGCACTGAATATGAGTTTGATATGAGAAAATATTTGGGTACGTTTTGACTTATACTTTCTCCAAAAATACAATGAAGTGCATGTAAGTTAGTTTGTTGAAAGGCGTTTAACCGACCTGGTGCTATTTGCAGTTTGAAATAGTTAGATGCAAATTAAAGTTAATAACATATGTTAACCGAAACAAATTGCGTGGACAATTAAAAAAATTAGGTTATTATTACAAAAAGTTGGCGCGGCCCACCAAATTAATTGAAATAGGTCAATTAAATGTTTACTGTTGTTGCAACAGCAGTTTTTGTTAATCATTAGGCAGTTCTGGTGTTTTTTTTTTAAATAAATGGCAGGAATTAAGTTATTTATAGAATGTCCTGATCACACTAGTTTAATTTACATTTTTTTTTCTAAAGATTTGCAATTTTATTTATTTTTTCTGAAAAATTTAAATATCTCGAAAATCAATCTTGCCACTCATAGAATTAGTGTTTTTTTCATTTTACAAAATAAAACTAAAAATGTCTATCCATTACACTAATCTTGTACAATACAAGATTGTACAATTTTGTGATTGAAATGACAAGAACAGGATAATTCTATATATAACAAAAATTAGAGATAGTTAGGTACTTAAAATAAAAATATAAATACAACCACTTAAAATAAAAATATGGGGTTCCTCTCTTAGTTTTTAAACTATTGTTGTTTTTCCACTTTTTGTTTTCAAAAAATAAAAAACAAAGGTGTACCAACATGTTTCCGCCGTTTTAAATAAAAAACTGGGAATTTATTGTGAAAGGACGGTACCTAATGTTTTATTCGAAGTATTGTCCATCTCTTACCACTGCTTTTTCCCATCTTTCTGGTAGCATACGGATACCGCGTCGGAAGAATGCTTCATCTTTTGAGGCCAGCCACGAATCGACCCAATGTTTGGTATCTTCATATGATGTGAAATGTTGCCCACACAGCTCATGCGCCATCGATCGAAACAAGTGGACATCAGAAGGAGCAATGTCTGGTGAATACATGTGGACGAGCATTATCAGGCAGGAGAATAACTTTGTCGTGTCTGGAGTAGTAGTGGGCGCGCTTTTCCTTGAGTGCTCGACTCAGTCTTATCAGTTGTGTTCAGTAGACAGCCCCAATAATGGTTTCGTTCGGTTTGAGCTTCCAATTCCGCGTTTTCGTACACTTTCGGCCTTCCGCTACGTTCTTTGTCTTCGATGTCAAATTTACCGTTCTTAAACTTTTGAAACCACTCACGACAATTTCCCTCACTTAAGGCAGCCTCACAATATGCTTCTACAAGCAATCGATACGCTTCAGCTGCAGATTTCTTCAAATTGAAGAAGTGAATCAAAAGTTCCCGCAAATGACGCTTATGCGGCTCAAACCTCGACATTTTCGCACACAAAAGAATATATGTATTATACTGATAAAAAATCACTAATATTTTAAGGTTATGTTAAGGTTAAGACCTGATGTCAAACCTTACGATAATGACCTTTACATCTGACAATTTTAACCATACCTTACTGGTGGCGCCAACTTTTGTCACACGGCGGAAACCTTTTTGTACACCTTTATTTCTGAGTAACAGGCATTAACTAGGTTTAAAAAAATATTATTTACATAACGGTCTATTAGTTTTTTTTCGATTTCGCAGCCCACTAAACCTTAAAAGATTTTGGATATCGTGTCATTGGTGTCTAGACGTTTTTTTTTTATAAAATGCGTTTTAACTGTTGAAATAAATACCACCATGTCATTCATATATTGTTCGAAGATTTTAAAGCGAATGGGATGAACAATATACACAGTTCTATTTAAGTAAATTAGAAAGTTGAGTCGATTACCGGTTAAACCAGAGTTGTAAATAACGTCTGTTGAGATGTTAATAATATAATAATAAATCACACCACATAAATTGACATTCCCACTCTAAGAGTCTTACATCTGTGAAGGAGGGGAATATACATGGAAAAGACGTATGACACACAACCAAACCCTGTGACAGGTGCCAATTGCCACAGGCGGGATTCGAACCCGCGCGGATAATAGCTCTTGGAGTAATCGCCATCTCCTCGCCATAACATAACATATTTTTATTGATTATTTTATCACACATCTACATATGAGGGGTACAGATGCAAAACTCACATTATCCATAATTTTTCGAAATAGAGTTAGTGGCGCTATCTTGTTCATCGTGTTGAACTACACCATTTTAAATTTTAAAACTGGTATAAAACTCACATTTTCGTATTTATTTTAAATTCTGGAATCTGTGAATTGTTTCAAAACACACATTCTCCTAAGGAGAATGTAAGAATGTTAGAACGTTTTACTGTCAACATTTTTTGTACTTTGCAATTTTAGGTTCATTATAAAAATATTTCACTCCATCAGTCAATGATGATAATAAAACCAAATTCTAAGTATTTTGTGCAGCTTTTTATTTTGATTAGGAACTACCATCATAACATAGTATAAAACAAAGTCGCTTCCCGCTGTCTGTCCCTACCTATGTATGCTTAGATCTTTAAAACTACGCAACGGATTTTGATGCGGTTTTTTTAATAGATAGAGTGATTCAAGAGGAAGGTTTATATGTATAATACATGCATGATATAGTAGAGAAACACTGATAATTTTAGAGGTTTCTAATGTGATGTCGTAAACCGTGCGAAGCCGGGGCGGGTCGCTAGTATTACATAAAATGTTTATTGATATACCATTGAGTTTGTTTCCAAGTTCTTTTTCTTAGCTTAACTTCATGAATTTTAGTGTAAAAAATAATATTATGTAGAATAATTTGGAGCATAACGACCATTATCCAAAAAGTTGTATCAAAACTCACATTATCCAAATTTTAATTCACTTTCCTGGAGTCAAATATTGTTGTGCTGACATTTCACCAATTGAGAGGCAAATGTAAAGTTCTAATACAGATACCAAAAAAATTTCAGAGCGTCAAGTCACTGGAAAAGTGAGAAATCAGTTATCCCTTCCTCTTTTTTTTTTAAATTTTAAAAAGTGGATAATGTGAGTTTTGCTTCTATACCCCTCATATATATCCGTTCTCAGAGCTCACTTATTCAATAAATCATAGCCTATGAATACGGGGCAGGGGGTGGACGTATCGCACAGCGGTCGACCCCCCTCACGATGTTAGGGTACTCTGCTTTTGAGCATATACTTGAGCTTGCTGTTGATATTTCTCTCCAATCTACTGTTTGAGGTATCAAGAGTTTTAATACGTAGAAGACGTTCTAAAGTTTATTGTCTCGGGGGCACCAGAAATTGAGATAAAAGCTAATATTTTTAATGTCATCACCTGGCGCTTTACCCACTGAGCTATCGCCGCGGCTTAGCAATAGTTATATTGCTCTAATAAATTTCAAAATTAGAGACTGTTACATGTCACCTGTGTCACCCGGTATAATAATTGTCAAATAAAATAAGCTTCAGTAGATGATATATGATTTAAACTTCCATCGAGGACCAGGAGTTGTTCTTATAAACTGTAAGCGAAATAAAAAAAGGCACGTGTATAGGATAATGTCCATAATATAAATTTTAACGTAAATATCCTCTCAAAACAAAGAGCCCCCAAATAGTGCTGAATTATTTCCTGATTTTTTTTATTTCGGTTTATAATACTCGACCAAAAAGAGCCTTTTCGATAAAAGAAGTAGTTTATCGATGAAATGTCAAATACCCTGTGTGAATCATGAAGTATCATGGTCATGACATGGCTTATTGTTAGGCATGAATAATTACTTGTATAATAAATTGTGCGTAAACTTAATCTATTTTTATTTTGGTGTACTATGTACTGATAATATTCTTATTTTCTACACGCGCATTTTTTTATGTTGCTCAGTAACAAATTATCATTAATATTGATGTTGTTTGCTCGTCATTATTATCTGACCATTCTAAAATCGTCTTTGGTGTAGGTACATAATATATACCCATTTTGTCCTTAATAAAAAGAAATATGTTATTGTATAAACAAATAATTATTTCGTGGTTTCAAACTATACCATGTACATGCATGCACGTGTGTTATATAAATAATGTTTTTTAAGGTTATTGTTTGTCAGAATCATGAATATAAAGTTAATTTTGATATTATGACCTTTCCCAATGCTACAAAAAGTTAATAACAAAAGGTAAATATTATTTTTCAGAAGAACTTAGATAATATAAAAGAAATAGCTTTCTATTATGTATATAAATAACATCACTTCGATATAAATAAAAGAAAATAACAACAACTCGATATAAATAAAAGAAAATATTGTAGTCATCAGTTGCGTCTATAAAATATAAGTCGACAAAGGGATTGTTTTTGGGGACGTTGGACAAATAAAGAAGCGTTCATTTTTTGCCGACGTTTCGTCCAATGTACTTAGACTTCTTCAGGGCTCAATTAGTGTTTTTTTATAACGGTTTGTGTCAGTTGAATGAGTGAACTGTTTCTTTACCTGCAGATACACGTGTTTGTATATCCTAATAATTTTGTGGTATTTATTTATTTTGTTTGTATTCCACAATGAACGAATAATTGTCTAGACTCAAATCACTTTCAGAGCGAAACTGAGTTATAAAAAACACTAATTGAGCTCTGAAGAAGTCTAAGTACATTGGACGAAACGTCGGCAAAAAGCTAGTGGTTTAGTATTAGTTCTTTATTTGTCCAACATCCCCAAAAAACAATCCCTTTGTCAAATGAAAATATTAATCAGAATATAACGGCATTGTTGGATCCTTTTTACTTAACAGGTTACCTAAATATATGTAGATCATTTTTTTGGAAAATATTTCTTTCGATCTATTTTTTGAAGAAAGAGTGACTTGGAAAATTGAAAAGTAGAATTTGTAAAGAAGTATTACAGCAAATATTTTAATATATTGTTTGTTATGGTACAGACTTCGTCTTGTGGACGTTTCTGTTACTCAATTGTTTTGTCATTGAAAGAAAATTCAAAGGTAAACTATTTTGCAAAACCGTCTAAATGGTAAACTTGCAAATGAGTGTTAATTTTTTGTTGGTGCCTTTGGGCAGTATTTGTTGCAAAATTTCTGACAAAGGATTGCAGTTTCACAGTACACGTGTACAATAATTACCAGAGTAAATATGCGATTGCAAAAGTTCAAAAAGGTCTTATTTGCAACTTTAATTTGTTGATTTTTCGTTTAGTGTACATATTTTTTTCTGTGAAACTATTTAGTCAAACGGTTTAACAATTTTTAATATACGCAACTACATAAATATTATGCTCTACTAGGAATGCTAAAAATCTGCAGTGACAAAAATTCGAGTGATTTTTTTCGTCTATAATGTTAAATAATTATGTGTACAGTAAGGCAGAAGTACGAACGTAACTAATAATTAATAGTTTTTCTTGTAAATTCATAACAACTGATATTTTACTTATTGATGGGAAAAATGTTTAACAATTATTTTTGACCTAATTTGTGAACCAACTATATCGCTCCGAAATTTCGAAAATACCGATCAGCTGGGGTATTTTTACCATCATAAATGTATATAGAGCCTAGCATTTTGGAGTATCTGCGGCCCGATCGATCATTTGGAAAGGATGATATATGGTCCTGGTATGGCAGACTAAAAGTAAAAAAATTAACATGGCTGTATTTTGAAAATTTCATGAAGTAAACACTGTTTGAAACTTTAAATGCGATTTCTTAGAAACAATGTTTATGGAAAACATGATGGGCAGCATAATTTGCGCAATATTTATCCGATCAACTTTTTTTATCGAAATTTTGACTGTAGCTTCTTTTAAAGCGGTACACACGATATTTTCCTGGCCATGTCATATCCAATGCCTTGGATTTTTCACTCTAGGGGGGTCTAACCCCTTAAGCGTCTTGTACATTATATACACGTGTAGTTCTTGTCTCTGCATACGTACGCCACTGATCGATCCTGCCAAGTAGCCAGGAGCCACGTATCAATCAGTACAAGAATATCACAACGTCATGTATATACTTTAATTTCTTGTACAGTTTTGGGAAATTGAAATAATTTGCAAAAAAGGAATTGTAATGTATATAGTTGCCACAATAATTAGATTTTAGTGTGACTATGAAAAACAAAAGATTCGTTTGACAGCAGTTATTGACACACATGTAAAAACAAAGCCATTGCAATTTAGTGAATTATTCTGAAAATGAAATTGATATTAACGTAAATTCAAACAATTTGAACTTAAAAAATGGATCTGCAAATAAGTATAAGTACAACGTTCTTAGGAATGTGATAGAAATTCTTGGTTTACGAAGATTCCATACTATAATTGTTTTGAGAGCAGGCTTCTGTAAATTAAAGCGTGCCGTAGTTTTGTTAGTAGATTTGAAAGAACAGAGTCTCTAATCGTACTCCCGAGATCAAGGAGACTAAACATTGGTGGTGTCCAAGTTGCAGAAATTCTTCAGAAAAATCAAGACATAGTCAATGAGACAAAATTCTTGAAGTGGGCCACCTAAAAATCCGAGGTGTAAGTAATTTAAAATAATTAACACATCTTGATAGTATTTTGAAAAATAGAAGACACGTATTTTTTCTTTTTTCGAAATTTTTATTTTCTCAATAGTTATTAACAATATTGTTTTTTAACACTGTTTAAGAAAAAAATTTGTTTCTATTGATTGGGTCATCAAATCTTTATGAAATTTGGTGAGTAAGTAGAGAAATATTATTAGTTTGCGAATATAATTTCGAATTTCATGAAACACTTAATTTGTTTAAATAAATAGACAATACTTATAAACAATTTAATATTTATAATACTTCTCAATCACTTACAAAAATCAGCGAAGCGAATTTCGATTCCTTGTTTAATTCTGAATAAATGAGACAAAAAAAAGTTGGGGACTTGCATTAGGCGAAGAGCCATGTTGTTTTGTTTACTTTGTCCTTTGACGCGCAACGGCGCGACTAACGCCAAATATATGTTTCGCCAGTAGTTATAAGTTATAAGTTATTATTTTAAAATGCCAAAAGCGAATTCGTGTTGTAATCCGTTAAAAAAAAGAAGCACAATTGTGTTTATAAAAACGTCGTTGGTCAATAATAAGTGGAATTCAAAATTTAAAAATTTAGTTGGATTTTTCGTTTGCCAATCTTGCAAGAGGCAAGTAAACAGACAACCCATACATCATTTTACCACCAAAAATCTTAAACGACATCGTAGTGAAGGGAAACTCTTCGATTTCTCCGACGGACAGTAACAGTGATAGTGATAAAAATGATATTAATGAAGATTTCGATTCCAATGACAAGGTAATAACAAATTTATGTAATTCATATTTTTGTAATAGTATGAGCGAAAATTCGATTTTCCGCACGCAAAGCAGTGCCGAAAATGCAATTTCCCGCATACTTTCGCAAAAAACAGTGCCGAAACATTTTTCAGCACAGGGCGGAAACATTTTTAATAACTAATTGAAGATGGAGAGTTAAGTTATCGATATAATTTAAATGAAAAAAAAATAGTTTATAACGTTTTAATCTTCTCTTGAAGATGCAAACTTGGTTGGCGAAACGCGCGTCGAGAAAAGTGTAGTAGTTCGGTGTTTCGTGGAAAACGTCCAGTTTTTTGTTTCTACGCCGAAGGTTCCAGTACCCACTCCAGGATTATCACGTTTTGTTTAAAGAAATTTTAATGTATAAAAAAATGTTAATTATTAATAAAAATACCTTAATTATCATGCATATCTAACATCCTGCTTATCGACAACTTACTTTTTATAATTCACATTTATTAACAGCACGCCGCGCGTTAGTCGCGCGTCAAAGGACAAAGTAAACAAAACAACATGGCTCTTCGCCTAATGCAAGTCCCCAACTTTTTTTTTTCATTTATTCAGAATTAAACAAGGAATCGAAATTCGCTTCGCTGATTTTTGTAAGTGATTGAGAAGTATTATAAATATTAAATTGTTTATAAGTATTGTCTATTTATTTAAACAAATTAAGTGTTTCATGAAATTCGAAATTATATTCGCAAACTAATAATATTTCTCTACTTACTCACCAAATTTCATAAAGATTTGATGACCCAATCAATAGAAAACAATTTTTTTGTAAAACAGTGTTAAAAAACAATATTGTTATAACGATTGTGAAAATAAAAATTTCGAAAAAAAAAAAAATACGTGTCTTCTATTTTTCAAAATACTATCAAGATGTGTTAATTATTTTAAATTACTTACACCTCAAATTTTTAGGTGGCCCACTTCAAGAATTTTGTCTCAATATTAATCTGATAGCAATCATCAGTGTTGATGCGATATCAAAACGACTGCAAATGAAACATACCACAAGTTAGGATTATTTTATGCGAAATCCTAAAAACGCATCCTTATAAACTGCAATGACTGTTTAACCATAACCATAATACGGAATAACCAAATGGTTATCCCGTATTTTATGGCCACATGAGGCCCATTTTCTCTTAATGGTGGAGCCAAAACTCAAAACTGTCGAATATGGCCAACAGAAAATTCACATGAAATCATTCAGAAAGGTCTTCATGTCTTCAAGTCACTGTTTCGTGCGGTTTCACAGCTAATTTCATAATTGGTTCATATTTTTTTTCGAGGAAATAGAGAATGACGAGGTAGTAACTAACTGTAACTATTATTTTTATGCAGGATGTAGCATCCCCTGCACATTTACTGATCAATTAAAAACTTTTTAAACGCTGTTTTTTTAGGTCGTGTTATAAGTAGACGTTTTGAAAGTTCATGGCCACTAAGGTCGCCTGACCTGACATCAACGAATTTTTGGCTTTGGGGTTATCTAAAAAATTTAGTGTTAACAATGCTGGAAGAATTAATTGGGAGCAAGTTGCTGCAATTCAATCAGAAATGTTGTATAATGTTGTGTATAATTTGGAGGAAAGGTTGGTGCTTTTACACCACCAAAATGTT
Organism: Aromia moschata; assembly: GCA_029963805.1. NCBI lineage: Eukaryota > Metazoa > Arthropoda > Insecta > Coleoptera > Cerambycidae > Aromia > Aromia moschata. Next base: position 406,799 of record JAPWTK010000193.1, read on the forward strand.
ATTGAATCAAAATCCAACCAAAATCGAACCAAAAATCATATTGAACAGATACGGTAGCCATTGTTGGATAATTTAGTATTAACTTACCGAATTCTGCACAATATGTTTTCAGTTGATTTAATGCATTTATTTTAGTTAAATACTGATCCTCGGCTTCGAGGACACGAATTTAAACTTTCAATAAGAAAAAAAGAATATTAGTAGACGGTTTTTCATTTGTAATCGGGTATTTACTACTTGGAGTAATTTGCCAAAATGAGATTGTGTGTGCTTCGTTACTCAAAGTGTTTAAAACTAGAACTGATGAGCTTATTTTTAATTTGTGAAATCTGCATCCATATATCGTCAATGCATTGTAATTTATTGTTCACCTCTCACTACATTTACTTTATTTAATAAGCATTGAGTTTATAGGTTTTGTACCTTAACCCTGTACTTTTATAATCATAATAAATAATAAATAAGAAGTATCCATAAAGGAATTCAGTTTCTATTGATTTATCTTTTTTGGTATAATTTGTTGAAATTGTAACATATATCCCCTACTTTATGATAACCTTGTTTATTGATAAACACGTTACTTATTCTGGAAATATCAAACTACAATTGAAGTAGGTAATCCAAAGTCATACTTTTATCCCCTCAACCAGAATACCAGTACACAAAAGTGTGAGGTAATAATTCGCATATTTTTCAAATTCTACCACGATAAACATATGTAATATTTTATTACCCTTTGGAGTGCGGTGTGATATTTCAGTTAGCTATCTTGAAAACGACGCATGGGACCCACTTCACTTTTTTAGGTGATGACTATACACCTCTTACAGAAAGGATTTATAGTGAAAAAACCGTCAGCAAAGTTTGCGAAAAAAATTTTCAAAAACACTGGAGCACTCCCTGGTTCCAGTAACGCTCTGTGGAATATTGGCGTGTTTTTTTTCATAATCTAGAAACAATATGGAGACGTTTTTCGATTTGTTACAAAATATTTTTGTTTCAAAAAGTTATGGCCATTTTAATTTTGGGAAACAAAATGTTCCTATAAAATTAAAATTAAAACGGCCATAACTTTTTGAAAAAAAAAATATTTTGCAACAAATCGAAAAACGTCTCCTTATATTTGTTTCTAGATTATGAAAAAAAAATATACTGCAAATATCCCACAGAGCGTTACTGAGAACCCAGGGAGTGCTCCAGTGTTTTTGAAAATTTTTCGCAAACTTTGCTGACGGTTTTTTCACTATAAATCCTTTCTGTAAGAGGTGTATAGTCATCGCCTAAAAAGTGAAGTGGGTCCCATGCGTCATTTTCAAGATACGGCTAACTGAAATATCACGCACCGCCACTGCCCTTTGGTATCTGTTATCTTGATTTTGGTAGGTACTATTTTAAGGTTTTACATACACTCAAACTTTATGGAGATTTAACCAGTCATTTGAAAAAATAATACGTTGTAGAACGATTTACATGTGTGTTCGAATATACATTGGTAGGTATTTAAAATTTAACGCTTTAATTATACTCTACTGGGTGTCCGTTAAGTAACGGACAATACTTTAACTGCTAATGGGGGATCTCAAACCCGTTTAGAAAATAGAAATTCGTATCTAGTAAAATCCCATGGTTTTCGAAATTTTTTAATTTGGCACTTTAAAAAAATAGTACCTTTCTCTCTTATGGCCGTCAAGGACACAAATGAAGATATTTTCTTAGTCTGATTTTTGCATAGTATTCTCTAACAGTAGTGCTATTAGGCATGCATTTGATGGTTAAAGTAGGTAAGGTTCTGTTAATAAAATAAAAACTGTAAATTCAAAATTTAATTTTTCCCGGAGTTTTTATCGAAGTCTGAGCCGTTATCGTATTAAAAAATGTATGGAGACCACAGTGGCCAATCTTTGTGGCCACATTTTTCATAGATTTAGGCGTCATAGGCCTGTGTTCAGTTTTCGCTGATAATTTTTGTAACGAAACGATTTTGTCTTTAGATCTAAGAGACCTAAAGTCAGAGATTTTCAGTGTAGTTTTTATATTCTCGACTAAATTCGTTTAGCATGCTTTAGAGTCGATGTCGCTTTGTGTAGTAAAAACTTAGGTAACACCTACGAAAAAACATTTAAATGTCACATATTTTGTTGAGCGACGAAGAAAATACATATTTAAAATTTGTTTTCATTAATATGTTCGCCATGTCAATTAGTTATTTAAAATTTAAACAGGGCGTACTTTTACCCCACGCGAATTTTTATCAATATGTAGCCACACTTTAAATTCTATTATTAACTACTATCGATGTATGTATGTGGGACTAGTACTCGTACAAACTTTGCTAATAAATATTGCTGGCACTCAATAATATATTAATCCGTTTAACTAGTCATGGCAAAAAGTGAGAGTGCTGCCGCTGGACTATGTCACTATCAGTGGGTTAGTGTGTCAACGAGAGTGAATCCGACTTAAGTTGAGTTACAACGATGCCAAGGTCGTGCTGCCGCCAACGGCGTGTAAATATACTTCAATATTATCAGACAGTTGACCCATTTACTATAAAAAATCAAACGGCACTGGTAAACAACTAGCGCTTGACGGCACGGATGCGGCGAACTACGTCAACTTGGACGTTGGCGTTGTGAATTATGATTATTTTTTTTATATTGACGCACTTTTATTTTTTTTCCGTATTTTGTACTAAAATTGTACCACCAAAATCGTATTGTAAAATGAGTTTTTACCGCACAGACACATACATACGAGGTGTGTAAATTAAGTAATGAGATTAATTTTTTATTTTTTTTTATTCGAATAGAATTACAATTCAGTACTGTCTCTTTCAAAATAATTTCCTTGGGAAGCCACACAGCGCTAGAGACGGTTATTCCACCCGTCATAGCAGTGCTGGAAATCATATATTGGAATAGCCTTCAGCTGGTCGGTTACAGTCTCATGAATGTTTTCTATGGTCCCAAAATGACGTCCCTTGAGGTGATTTTTCAATCTTGGGAAGAGAAAAAAGTCACAAAGATGAGTCAGGCGAATGAGTAGGTTGAGGAGCCACAGGAATATTTTTTTGAAGTTTTTCAAGAACCTCTCTGTAAAAGTGTTGTATTTATTGTTTGGCCTGGGGGCATAAACTTTTTGTGGATAATTCCCTGGCTATCAAAAAAGCAAATCAGCATGTATTTGATCTTCGAATTGGCCATTCTTGCTTTTTTTGGGTCTTGGAGAACTGAAGTGTGCGCTTGCACGTTTGGCGTCTCGAGGTCGTACTCAAACACCCAAGTCTTGATACGTTCCATAAAATGGGGATCATTTTCAATTGATTCCAAAAAGTCAAGACACATTTCTCTCCTGAAGTCCTTTTGTTCGTGCGAAAAGTTTTTCGAAACCATTTGTGCGCAGATTCTTCTCATCCCCAATTCGTTAGTCAAAATCTGATGAACAGTGGTGTGATTCAAATTTAACTCTTCCCCGATCATTCTTGTCGTCAACCGACGATCTGAATGCACAAGATTGTATTCTATCGACATTTTCATCGGTTCTTGAAGATGAAGGCCTTCCGCTGAGTGGTTCATCTTCAATCGACTCTTCATTCTGAGAATGCCTTAAACCACTGAAAAACCTGGGCTCTTGAAAAAACAGTCTCCGTAGGCGTGTTGAAGTTTTGCAAAAGTGTCCATTGCGCTGTGTCCATGTCTGAAGCACAACCTGATAGCACACCGTTGCTCAAAACTAATGTCATTTATTTTTAAAACGCACTAGAAAAAAACTAGAATAAATGACTCTAACAAGTTCAAACTTGTACTGTACTTCCAAGTGCCGTCTCCGCAGTGTTGCTAGATCGGGCGCTACTTTGCCAGTCTCATTACTTAATTTACATACCTCGTATGTATGCATGTCACTTTTCTGGATAATAATGCTATCCTCATTAAATTATAATTTGATAAAAAAATATTTAAATGTCCATGTTTTTGTGAATAAAAACCGAGTCGGCAAGTTTTTCAATCTCCTCTTAAAATTGTAGTGTTCGACCCCTGCAATAAATAAATAAATAAATAAGTTGAAGCTGTTTTACTTTGAGCTGAAGTATGTTACATGCAGCAGAAAGAATTTTTAACGACCGATTTCCTGATAATCCGTTATTATCCGCTAATAGATGGATCCCTCGGCGTTTTGGATGACCGGCTCCATCACCCGATATGTCACCTTAAGGCTTCTTTCTATGGGGTTTCCTATTACACTGTTCTGTATTAAAATTTTCCCCGCCAAACTAATGTGTTATCTTTCTATCTATATATGTAACCCTTACACTAACCTGTAAATTGTCGTATCACGTAGCGAAATCTAGAGAACATCAACAACATGTTTTGTCTTTTCCTATAAACCTACCGAGTGGCGACTGTTTATTGACTCTTCTTGAAGAGGTTTGAAGTCTGAAGGCAGTTTTATTGTTTAATGGAAATGAACAACCATCTGTTCTCGTGGGTTAGGTATGCTGTAAATATGAAATATACGTACGAGAACATGCGTATATTACTTCAAAGCATAAAATACGAAGATCATAAATGGAATATCTGTGCTGATCTAAAAGTTGTTGCACTACTTACAGGACTGCAGAGTGGCTACACCAAATATTGTTGTTTTTTATGCCAATGCAATAGCAGAGCCAGAAACTAACATTATGTCGTTAAAGAATGGCCGTTACGTGAAAACATTGTGCACGGTCTGAAAAATGACCTTAATCAACCCTTAGTAGAGCAGCATCAAATTTATTTACCTCCTCTGCACATAAAACTAGGGTTTACAAAAAATATTGTTAAAGCCTTAAATACAGAAGGAAATGTTTTTCTTTATTTGAGACTGAAATTCGCGCGTATAAGTGAGGCAAAGCTTAAAGAAGGAATGTTCGTTGGGCCGCAAATACGAGAACTCTTTAGTGGAGAAAATCTTGAAACTTCGAGAAAAGAGCCTAGAGCATGGACTGCCTTCAAAAACGTATGTAGCAACTTCCTCGGTAATAAGAAATCGGAAAACTACAAAGATCTAGTTGAAGAACTTCAATCTTATAAGACATTAGGTTGTAACATGTTACTTAAGTTGCATTTTCTTCACTCCCATTTGGAATTCTTCCCTGACAATTTAGGTGCAGTTTTAGACAAACACGGCGAAAGATTTCTCCAGCAAATTGCTGGTAAAATGGACACAGAACGCGGATAGTGCCGGACAACAAAACAATTTATTGATTGTATTATACTTTTTTCGATGCAAAATGAAGTATATTTTGTAAAAAAGTGATTTTGTTTTTTTTTAAATCTTCGAAAATTCACTATATTCCTTATGGTTTGGGGGTCTCATATTTTATATTCTTCCCTTGTATAAAAACTTGTGGGTGATAGGTAAAAACCGAGCTCATATTTGAATTCAGCACATTACAGTAGACACAAAAAAAAACCCAAAAAAATAACAGGGAGCGACAAAAAATTTCAAAATGCAGAACAGTTATTAATTAATAGTGTTAATCTGAGAGAAGAATTTCAAAGTAGACTATTTTATTATTAGGAAGTACGGGGTGAACATTTTTAACAATTATTAAGATAAAAATAGTTTTCTGTTTTTGTCTTTGTAAGGAAGTAGGATATTCAAATTTCGAAAACAAAAAATTCGGAAAAGTTAGAGGTGGATCCTCCCCTCCTCTAACTTTTCCAAATTTATTTAGGTTCGCGCTGTATATGTTAATACTTTAAATGACAGTTCTATTGTGACATGACAGTTCTATTCACATTCTACAGGAATGTAACAGAAGTTCGCATCAAGCAATACCCAGTGTAACTGGCTAACTAAACTGGTTTCACTCGTGAATTTTTTTATGGTATACGGGGGGTACCCAAAAATAACCGGAATAGTATTGCCATGGGCGGAGCTTGTGTAGTACGCATTTCTGCCGCTAGGCGTGTATAGCGCAACTCATTGCCAGTTCAGTGCCGCCTGTGTTGTCGACCTGGCTTGTTCTGTTCATCTTCAATGATTGTTTTTGCTAGCGCTGTTTTGTTCTTGCAACGTGCAACTGTGAAATTTTGTGTTATATTCGGTACAAATTTTGCTGAAACTGTTTTAATGTTGAAAACAGATTGCAAAGATGACGCTATGGGAAAAACTCATGTGTACGAGTGGTTTGCTCGGATTAAAAATGGCGATATGTCGATTGATGACAAACCTCGTTCTGGACGTCCATCAACTGCCCGAAACGACGAAAATGTTGACAGCTTGTCCTCACAGACCGTCGGCAGACAATTGATTAACAGCATTTGAGATTGCGCAACAGTGTTCGTCAAAAAAGGCCCGATTTGTGGCAGACAGGAGACTGGTCCTTCCACCACGACAATGCACTTACACACACAGCCATCTCTGTTCGCAAGTTTTTGACTAAAAATGGCGTGAATCCGTTGCCCCACTCACCTTACTCGCTTGACCTGGCTCCGTGCGCCTTTTTCTTATTTTCACGCATGAAAAGGGGCATGAAAGGACACCGATTTGACAACATTGAAGAGGTCAAGAAAAAAAAACATGGAGGAGCTGTCAGCCATTTCTAAAGATGACTACAAAAAAATGTTTCGAACAGCGGAAGCACCGGTGGGAAAAATGTATTAGTTGTAATGGAGAGTATTTTGAAGGGAATAAGGTTGTTTTATAAACAATTTGAAAATATATAGCTTTTAAAATATAATTCCGGTTATTTTTGGGTACCCCCCCTCGTATACACAGTCAGCACATTTCCCAGCAAAACCTAATGAAACTCATCGGTCACTCAAAAGTCAGTTTTAGTTGGAGAGCTCATGACAAAAAACTGTGAGGCCCATATTTCACTATAGTGTTATATTATGGGTATACAGGGTTTGTCCGGAAATTAATGTCAGTGAATTTTTTTCCCGAGGCTGTACGCGCCAGCCCGCGCTTTACGTGCTGGGATTGTGGTGGGGGATCTGGCAACAAGATCCAACAAGCGTCAGTTGGCTACTGGTCGTTGTAGCCAACATCACTCGTTCTTTGAGAGTCGTTACAGTGACCCGGTGCAAGAAAAAATGCAACGGTCGCTTGAGCAATGGATGGCGATCAAGTTTTGTGTGAAACTGGAGAAGAGTGCTACGGAAACCATTCCAATGTTGAAGAAGGCTTTCGGCGTCGATTGTCTTTCAGACAGGAAAATTTTCCGGTGGCACAAGGCCTTCGCAGAAGGTCGGGAAGATGTCAACGACGAGAATCGCGCTGGACGGCCATCAACCTCCAGATCCGACGACAATGTGAAACGTGTGCGTGACTTGTTGGACACTGACCGTCGTCTAAGTGTCCGTTTAATTTCCGAAACATTAGACATTACGAAAACCAAAATTCTGTCGGAGTCTTTAGGAATGAGAAAGGTGTGCGCGAAGCTCGTGTCAAAAGTGCTAACGGACGATCAAAAAGCGAGGCGCGTCGAAACCTGCCAAGAACTTTTGGACACCTTGCGAAGACAACCCCGCTTTCCTTGATGACGTCATTACAGGGGACGAAAGTTGGGTCTTTGAATACGATCCGGAGACGAAGAGGCAAAGTGCGGAATGGCACACGTCGAACTCCCCTCGCTCCAAGAATGGTCAAAGATCAAGACAATGCTGATTGCCTTTTTTGATTGCCGGGGATTGGTCCATCATGAGTTCGGTCCGCAGGGGACAACCGTAACCGGAAAATTTTACGTCGAGGTGCTGAAGCGGCTGAAACGCAGGGTGAATCGCGTCCACCCAGACATCTCAAAATCCTGGAAGCTTCACCATGACAATGCGCCTTCGCACACCTGCTTCCTCGTGGTCGATTACCTCGTCAAGGCAGGCATCACCGTTGCTCCCCGGCCTCCCAACAGCCCCGATGTGCCCCCCAGACTTTTTTTTGTTTCCGCGCCTCAAAACCCCAATGAAAGGACAGCATTTTGGGTCGGTGAAAAACATTCAGAAGGCTTGCACCGACGCTTTAAAGGCAATTCCGGAAAAAGACTACCGTACGGCTTTTGATGCGTGGAAGACCCGCTGGAACCGATGTGTGGACGCAGGAGGAATGTATTTTGAAAGTTTCTAAAGATTTGTACACATAGAACCAATAAAAACCATTTTTCAAAGCTCACTGACATTACTTTCCGGACAAACCCTGTGTGTACATAGATGAGCAACAGCTCGCAAGATTGGGTCAACTGACAGCGGCACGGAATATACTTACATACTTCTAGCGAATGCTGACTCTGTTAGTTCTATATACACGATGTCCGACTGTTTTTGCTTCATATGTATATTATAATCTAACTTTGTGCAAAGTTTTAACTTTTACAAAAAACTTATACTGACCTTATTTTTGCATCAAGTGCAGGCGCTACGTTCCAGAATTGGACTGTTTAACCACTTTAAAGTGAGTTAATATTTAATATACTGTTTACGCATACATTTTTAGCCTTTACAAACCACCTTTGTGTTACGTCTTGTTTTATTACATGCTACAAAGCGCGCCGTCGCCAGTTGTTCTTGGGTTGTTTCCAATTACCTGCAAATGGACGAAGAGCGCTGCAAAAAAGTCAGGTGCAGTCGTCGACAGGCATCAGTTATCGTCATCAATTATCCAAACTGCACTCTTTAATTATTCCATGAATAAATAATTAACTTTTTTTAGTTTTATTTGTTTTCGTCATCGTACATATTGTAGCTTCAAAATTAACCACATAATTTTTCATTCAGGCTTGATGTCACGCGTGTTTTAAATTCAAGATTGTTACTTTTTTTTTTTTGTAAAATAAACTTTCTCTGGTAAAATTTGAGTAAGCGCATCTTGCTTTGCGTTTTCCCTACCTTCAAGATTACTTTTCGTTTTCCCATAAAGGGCAGAAACTAGATAGTTTTCATAAGTGAATCACTCAAAATATTTCAGATTCGTACTCCCAATTCAATACTGCCATAACTGCAACCTTTTCATATTTGCAGTTATGGCAGTATTGAATTAGGGGTTCGATTATTGAACTTAAGACAGTTACAAACCTTGTGGTTGTAGTTTTCAGTTTAAATTAAATCAATTTGCAGTTTTTATATCTAAAGAAATTTGTTATTTCACGCATACACTTTTGGGAAGAAAATGCTAGATTTGTATATAATTTCATGATCATATTTTCTGAAAAGACGTGTTTATTCAGTGAAACAAACAGAATTAATATTTTTGATAACATCAATCGATTTGATCGTAGCGTCAGATAAGACCCGTGGCCGCCATTATCTCAAGATAGCACTGCGTCGTGCGTACCATCGAAAGTAAAAGTGGTCAGGGTCAGTAGGTTAGTGGGTTAGTTGAAGAAAGGGAAAATGGAGTCATTCCAAATCAGGTAAACCGCATAATTTACTCTCGATTTTATTAATAATGACTCGTTTAACGCCATGTCCTAGTTTTGTAACTCGTTGGGCCAGATGATTCGCACTCGATATCGCATTATGGAAACCTGTAGGCCACACCTTCGGTGCAAAATTACAAACGAATCGATCTATATTTGGGACATATGGTTACCGTCAACTCATACAACTTTGGCCACCCCATACAACTATGTGTCACATACGTTTTTTGAACGTTTGCATGCTTTAGTGGCTTCTGGGGTGAAGTTATGACTTTGGACAAATTCCCAAGTGTAGCGCGATAGCAGAGGCGCAGATTCACAAATACAACAGGGTTATCAGTGGATCTCAGAGGCAGTGACATAGTGGTTATCAGTTTCCTGTTTTTACTCAGTTTTGTGATTGTCCAGTGCGTCTCATCTGACTACACCAGTTGTAATTAGTTCACGAAACTGATAAGTTTATATATTCTACCCTATAATTTCAGCTACAAATCAAAAGAGCGTTATTTTCTGCGCAACGTCAACAAATGTCAAAAATGAGAACATTAGGGTGCAACTTAGTGCCATCGTTTTTGGCACGATGTTGCAAATTACAACTTTGTGCCACCAACGTTTCCCCTTTTCTTGTATTTTGTTTTTTTTGTCTTTGTTTTCTTGCTAAACTGACTTTTAGCCAGGACTAAAAAGTTTTAGAAATTTTATTGCAAAGTTTATGAAGATCACTCTTTAAGAAGAACATTTTATTTTCTACATAGTTACCTAATGTATTGAACCTTTGAGCTTCCTACCGTTGTGGAATTTTCTACTAATATTGTGAAGTAATAACCTTCGTTGAAAAACTTTTTGAGTGAGAAAAAGATTTTGAGAAATTTTATTTTGTAAAGTTTCTAAAGGTTATTCTTCAAGAGTAAAATGTTATTTTCTACATAATTACTGTAATTGGAACTGTTTTGCATTTCTTTATATTGTAACGTTTCCTAAAAAAACTTGGAAAAAAAACGTAAATTTTAGAGAAATGTTTTTGTCTTAGTCCCATAGCAAAGTCAACATGCCGAATAACAAGAAAACCATTACAAAAAGTTGCCATTGGTCGATTATCATATTTTTTCAAGCTAAAAAAGCGGTGGAACATTGTTGTACCCTCATGGGGTACAAAAATGTGCCACAAAAAAATTCCCCCTCTCTTTGTCTATTAGATCGGTTTTTACCACCATGGCATTTGATAATTGAAATGTGTAGGTATGTTGGGTAAAAATTTCAAAAGTGGCTCAATGTTGTATGAATTGACGGTACGTTACCTTTTTCTTGACGTTCTTTTACCTTTTGCGTTAACATAAGGGTTATATCTTTGGAGACTTTCTCCCCAATTTAACCAAATTTGTTAATGTTAATAGGGTTTTATGCGGGTCGGTCTTTGTATTTTGAACTTTTTTTACGAGAAGTTGACTTTCCGTTGGAACTAAAAGCCATTATTTCCCTTCCTATTAATGACATACAGATAACATTTTCTTCCAGAGGTGGCAGTATGTAACAAAAAACGTTCATGTTCTTAACGTACGAAAGTACCCACCATCGCCAAGCAAATATGCATAACTGGTAACATGTTGTGTGCTGTTGTTTTTGTCCAATAGATGTGGTACCCATTCTTTAATATTGACCAATGATTGAAAATGACGTACAGGTTGATTAGCGGGGATTGAAGCCTATAGCCCCCCACCCCAGACCTTAGTTTTGTTGAAAGTGTGGGGCAGTTCTTAATGACATGTGCTGCTGTCTCTTCTTACAGTTCGCAGCCTCCATATACGGAACTAACCATATAACCCATATTGTAGAGGTGCTTGCAGTGACACGAAAAAATTCCTTAGATTCCAGGACCAACCAGGAAATTGTCCCGAAATTATCCAAAGCAATTAACGTGGCCGTGAATGTCCGTGAATATGCCAACTGTTTTATTGATAATCCCTTGGTTTACAACTTCTTCGGCCGCTTGTAATACATTCATGACCTAGTTTGAAACAGTATAGCATGGGCACCTAGTGGACCACTAAGGCGCAGATCCAGGTGTTCAGAGAAGACTCCGAACCCAGATCCTGTTGTCATTTTTAAACCATCGGTATAGATTGAGACATCTGGTCTGAATGAGCCGTCTACATCAGTCCGACTTGATAGTTCTTTCATGTTCGCCATCCCCAGCATCTCCAGTCGTCCCGTCCGTCGCCATCTTAACCTTCACATTACTCCAGAGCAAAGCCTAGTGGCAACTCTTATGGCAATCTCCTTAACATGTAACTATACCTACATATCCCTGGGTTCCAGTGGCGGTTGGTGATATTTCAGTTAGCCATATCTTGAAAGCGACGCATGGGACCCACTTCACTTTTTAGGTGATGACTATACACCTCTTACAGAAAGGATTTATAGTGAAAAAACCATCAGCAAACTTTGCGAAAAAATGTTAAAAAAAAAACTGCAAAACACCCTGGGATCTCAGTTACGCTCTGTGGAATGTTTGCAGTATATTTTATTTCATAATCTAGAAACAAATATAAGGAGAGGTTTTTCGATTTGTTACAAAATATTTTTTTCTTAAAAAAGTTATGGCCATTTTAATTTTAATTTTATAGGTTTGTTTCCCAAAATTAAAATGGCCATAACTTTTTGAAAAAAAAATATTTTGTAACAAATCGAAAAACCTCTCCTTATATTTGTTTCTACATTATGAAAAAATATATACTGCAAATATTGCGCAGAGCGTTACTGAGATCCCAGGGTGTTCTGCATTTTTTTTGAAAATTTTTTCGCAAACTTTGCTGACGGTTTTTTCACTACAAATCCTTTCTGTATGAGGTGTATAGTCATCACCTAAAAAAGTGAAGTGGGTTCCATGCGTCGTTTTCAAGATATGGCTAACTGAAATATCACCAACCGCCACTAGAACCCAGGGATATGTAGGTATAAAAATAAAATCCTTACTATAAATTTCAGTAATTACACAGATGACAGGGCTCTAAAGAAATCTGCGATCCTCCCGCTCAGGGGGGTACCTAAAATAAAATGCAAGATAAATATAAAAACAATTCGAAAACATTCAATAACAGACATTATTTGTTGTCTCACGGAAGGGAAGGGAGGCAAGGGGGTTGTATTTTAATGTGAATTAAGAAAGACATTCATGTGACGTGTTGTTTTATAGGTTTTTGAGGTAGAACTCAATTTATCACATTGATAAATCTACTATCATTTTAATATAAAAGTCATAAAGGTCATGTGGGTCATAAAGGTCATACAGTCCATATGAGTCATATTGGTTATAAAGGTAACATAGATCATATGGGTCATAAAAGTTATCTAGGTTATAAAGACCACTAAGGTCGTTCATGCCATAAAGGCCATATGGATCATCCATCCATATCTCACACTTTTAAGACTATACATTTATGTTTTTAAAAATTTAGTCTAATTAATAAAAAATTAGATTAAAATGTGATTCTTTAGGCAGCATTTTTTTAAATTCGATTTCTTCGAACACAGCATACGTAACTTCTATCTATGTGTACCTTTTCTGTACATGGTGATCGATTTATCATAGGAAGTGAGTTTTTCTCAGAAACGGCCGAGAGAAATTAATTTTTGTGAAAGGTAAATTTACTTACCTTCACTCAAAATTAAGGCAAGAACAAAATATATGTCAACAACGCTAAGTGTTGCGACGTCACAAAAAAAATCAGCTACATACGTTTTTTCAGCAACATACTTTAGCATTATAAAGGTATAATAATTATGAGTTCTTTTTCTATTTAACATTTTTGTATATCTTGAATATTTAAAAAGTTATGGTCGATTTATTACTGAGTGTCCTATATTTGTTTTTTTCGTAAACTGCTAGCTAAATGAATATAATTTCTGTATAAGAGTATATCAGCTTACTTGTTTTTACTAAAAATTAAGACGGAAATTTTTACTTTACCATTACAAAGGTATTTTAATGATTTTTATGACCGTAAAAATGTGTTTGATTTTTGCATTTATTGTGTATTATTTTGTAATTTTTTCATTTTTTCATTACTTCAAAAGTTATGGCCGATTTCCCAGTGAATTCCTCTATAGTAAATTTAAAATTGCATTTTTCTGACGCTATTGTTCGTTCAACATACATAAGTAAATGTATTTTCATTTGTAACAATAAATATATTAAACCTAGGTTTTAATAGCTGATATATTGTATAATTTATAATAAACAAATATATTTAGATATGTATCTAAACAATAAAAAATATACATACAAATGTCCTAACCGAAATATTAACAAATAAGTACCTACTTAAATAAAATAACAAGTAATTAATTGAAAGTTAATTTTATTTAATTATTATTTATTGTTTTGTGCACAGTCCATTTGTCTTTATTCGAATCTGAAGAATAATAACAATTATATTAATGAATAGGTATGTATTTATTTCATTTTTCAACAAAAAGTTAAGCCAAAAACTGTTTTCACACATATTTCCACACTTATCTTAAAGTAACAATCAGAGAGGAATAAGAGAACTAAATTTGAAATAAAATGAGATATTTTTAAAATGTAATACATTTTACGATTTTAAAATGCTGAACACGCAAGAATTAAATTCTGGGAGTTTGGCACAACAGCAATTCATATGTATCATTTGTCGTGTTGGAGTGATTTTTTTCAATTAAATTTTGTAACGTTTTTCTCGAATTTATCGCCATTTTAAGAAACCACTCTATATGTAATGTAAAATATGTTTTTATATAAGTGTTTTAGCCAATTGTATAAACATTTTGTTTATTATTACGTTGCAAATAGAATGTGTGAAATAGTGAACTATCCCCACTGTCTTTTAAGGCAAAAACATTAATTATTTTATTTTATTGTTTCAGGTAAATATCACTGAGCATTTGGAATTTTACCGTAAGGCTCTCAGTAAGCGTATGTATGTATAATTCATTGCTTTTATCATTCCTAATAAAATAAAAGACCTTTTGACTACGAGAAGCAGTATGTTTAAAACAGAATAAATACACTGTATGCTTTTCGAAGAGAAATATCCGCATCTTTAGGCACATGTATTTAAAACAAAAATCATACTTTGCTCAATTAATTGAGAATAACATTTTTAGTATGTTTTAATTTAATTGATTTTCAGCTTAAGATAAAAACTTTTTAAAAATAAAGGCTTGGTGCCCACTTTCCTTGTAAAAGACAAATGTATTTAGTAATTTCTGGTACATCCCATAACAATACGAATTACTTTATAAATACAATTATTGATATTGAGATGTAACGTGGGTACTTGACGTTGGTTAACGTTGGTATCAGCTAATTTCTTTTATTTCGCAATAATGAATTGGCTTAAAACTATCTGTGTACTCGTTAGCATATAAGCTAATTTGGTTTGTAAAATGCTCAAAAATCACTTTATAAAATAATATAATCGTTTGTAACATCATTTTAATTACATATATTTTTTTTTACAAACTAAATGTGAATTCTTTAATGTGCACGTATATATTCTAGAAGCTATTTCAAGGGCAGTTTGTCACATATTCTTTTGGTTTTGCATATTTTAGGTGTTGCGAAAAATATATCAGTAAACTTGGTGTTACTCAATAGACTAGAGTTAATAAATTAGTATGAGGTCAAGAGAATCCCCTTTACTTCTTAAAAGCACGAGCAAAAATGATAAAAAATTTGAAAGTGTTATTGGAAAACATTAATTATATATGCACGCGGATTAAGATGTGTTGACCATTCCAAAAAGGTAAAATCAATTTTCCTAAGAATTAAACATTAAGAACCAAGTGCAATTACATCCAGTTTGTCTGTTACAAAAAATAAAAACGTAATTTATAATATATTATACAATAATTTCACACTTCAAACTATGTTGAAAACATGCACCTGAAAAAGACAACAAAAAACGTGCTAAAGTTAACGAGTAAAGTACACTATTGCAGTTTTTAAATGACGAAGCTTAGTTAAATTTTCGAAAATTAATTTCGAATCATAAGGTATTTCCAGTAAGCTTATACAATTAGCAACAACAGTTATTGTGGATTACTGACGATTTATTCCTCGGTTAGTCCTCGATTGCTGCCAATGGAACAAATTTATTTTTAGATGGTAATCCAGCAGAAATAAGTTATTAGACGACCATCCACATATATCGAATCTATATACATAATACCAAGATACCGAGAGAACATTTATTATTAATAACACAGATCTTTGTATTCCCACGCATTTTGACCCGCTGAACACGAATCCAATGTCTGTTTTGTCCGATTAGCACTTGCATTTTTCCTAACCTCAAAAAAACACCTTAAGAATGCCGAAAAATCTCGAACAAGTAAATCAAAAGCTTAAATGAGCTGGACACCGTTTCAATACGTATTTTGAGACGCTGAAACCGAATCTGAGGTCAGAATTGGCCAATCAGTTAGGAATTTTGACATAACCTCAAAAAACACTTTAAAAATGGCCGAAAAATCTGAAACAAGTAAATAAAAACGTTAAAAGAGCTAATCACTATATCTATACGCGCTGAAACTGAATATGAGCTCAGATCTAGCTGATCCGTTGGGAATTTTGACATAACCTTAAAAAACAACTAAAAAATGCCGAAAAAAAAACAAAACAAAGTAATTAAAAGCTTAAATCAAACATTTTAAACCTAACGTAACCTGAACCAAGAACTTTAAACCAAAAACTGAAACCTATGTATGTATTATATTATAAATTAAGACAAGAACTGTTAAATTCCTAACGCAAGAACTATTAAGGTTTAGAGTTTTTTGTGTAAAGTTCCTATCTTAGAATATGTTACATTTAGAGTTGTTCTTGGTTTAAAGTTCTTTGTGTAAAACGATTGCCCTGTTTTTGGTAAATTCGATCTTCCGAAATATCCAAAAAAAAAATCAACGATAAAATAAAAACCATTACTTACGTAATATGTATATATTACGTAATAATATGTAAATATTTATTACTTTATACCGTCATAACCAAGAACTCTAAACCTCAATAGTTCTTGCCTTAGGAACATTTATAATATTTTTAAGTTTTTCTTTTACAGTAATTGTCTCAGGTGAGGTTAGGTTAAGAATTAACCTTGGTTTAAAGTTCTTGGTGTAATGCTCTTGTCTTAGGTTGTGTTAGGTTTAAAATTTTTGGTTAAAGCTTTTAATTTAATTGTTTTGGATTTTTGATCATTTTGAGGTTATGTCGAAATTTCTTACTGATCAGCTAATTCTGACCTCAGATTCAGTTTTAGCGCCCCAAATTACGTGTAGGTATAGCGATCAACTTATTTATCCTTTTTATTTACCCGTTTCGGATTTTTCGGGCATTTTTAAGGTGCTTCTTGAGATTATGTCAGAATTCCTAACTGATCGGCCAATTCTGACCTCAGATTCAGCCCTGCCGCCCCAAAATACGTACGGAAATGGTGATCATCTCATTTAAGCTTTTTATATACTTGTTTAAGATTTCTTTAATTCTTAAAGTGTTTTTTGAGGTTAGTAAAAATGCAAAAGCCAATCAGACAAAACAGATATTGGATTCGTGTTCAGTGGGTCAAAATGCATGGGAATACATATAGGTCTGTGTAATTAGAGACTACAAATTATATAAATTTTTATTTCTGCGTCACTGCTACATAACATAAATGATATATTAAACAATTTTGAAAAAAAATTATCTATGCTGTTGAATGTTGCAGTGGTATAACAGGCAGGGGGTGGTGAAGGGGGTTAGAGTCCGCTTTAATTGAAGAATTGAATAATATTGGCGGATTTATTATAGAAAACTTGGTTAATTATATGTCACGGCGTTTGCAGACTGTCATACAAGCTTGTGGATATCCCACAAAGTATAAACGCGTGTTAAACTGAATTTAACTATCCTGCTTTCCCGTAAGAGGACCGTGAACTACTGCGCATACGCGAGTCCCTGCGCGTTGTAGGGAATGGTCAGTGGTGTACGAATGCACGGGCAAGAAATACACGCGTATATAATTTACAAGGCATTTATAAAATACGGTTTATACTTTAACTACCATAGACTTGTATACTGCCGCCCATGCGTTATGGCGCACATTTCCGGACTGTAGTAATAACTGAACTTAAGTGTATTTTATTAAATGAATGTTAAATAACTCTGATGTGAAAAAAACGTTTTCGGTATTGGTTTCACACTTATTATAAAAAATATATGTTTTCCTTTTACCATTTACATAAAAATGTATCTATTTTATATAGACTTGCAGTATATTTAATAAGCAATATATCAGTGTATATTACATTATTGTTTTACTTTTCTGAAAACCATAATAAACCAAGAAATGGAATAACCTTTGTGTGAGCAAATACTTTTTCGGGCTACCGTACATATGTATATCGGTTGTTCGGTAAGTAATGGAC
Organism: Aromia moschata; assembly: GCA_029963805.1. NCBI lineage: Eukaryota > Metazoa > Arthropoda > Insecta > Coleoptera > Cerambycidae > Aromia > Aromia moschata. The sequence goes on from JAPWTK010000193.1 coordinate 424,635, forward strand.
AACCCTTTAACTGCTGATGGGACGTCAAACCCGTTCCATGACCAACTAAAATGGTATCTATAATACACACTTTAAATAAAATGAGTTTCAGTAGAAATAGCTTCTTGTCAGTTTTAACAACATTATCCTTGTTTCTAAAGCAATAAATAGCATGTGTTTTATCATTTTAGGATCAGTTTTATCATATTTAGATTTTTTTGTATTAAGAGAACAAACCTAGCTACATTAACGTTCTAATACATGCCTTATAGCACCACAATTAAGATAATATTATGCAAAAATCAGACTAAGAAAATCTCTCCATTTGTGGCCTTGACGGCCATAAGAGTGACACAGGTACCGAGTTATTTTCTAAATTAAAAGTTCAAATCTTAAAAACCGTAGCAGTTTTACTAGACCAGAAAGTCCATTTTCTCAACAGGTCCTCCATACTAGACACCACCCGGTATATATTAACTGACATTTTCCTGTGACAATTAATGCGATTATCTTAGAGCGAATACATATGAAAAACACGTAGGGTATAGAATAACTATTCTCTCAGACAGTAGGAATAATTTCAGTAGGAATCAAACTCATACGAGGAGGCAGCAGGAGCAGGAATACTTCTCCATGAGCTCTCACTAGGCACCGCGGCTGTCTATTTAGTTAAATTAGCCCAATCAACGTGGAGAAAACCGGACACTAATTGTTATCAGCAAACAAAAAATATGGTCGTATAGAGAGAAAAATTCTAAGAAAGATAGCGTTTTTTGCGACTCGAGTTTTAATGGCGAACATAACCAAAAAAATTCGCAGAAGTCAAAAAAACGTTTTTTTTTTTTGCAAATAAAAAAAAGTTTCAAGTCCTACACAAGAAAGTTAAATTAGAAAGTTGTAGGTCTTAAAAATGCGCGTCGAATGAGATGTGAACGAAAAAAAATCGGTTCATAAACATTTGAGAATAATTAAAAAAAAAAACGTCAAAACTCGAGTTTTCGTATTTTTGCTGTATAAATTCCAATTTTGTGTGAACAGACTTCTTGTTAACTACAAATATAGCCCAAGACAAGCGGAAAATTATCCTTTTTTTCAAAAATTCAAAAGGGTCTTATTTTTTCGAGTTATAACGATTAAAAAAAAAGACGTTTTCAAAAAATCAGTTTTTACAGAGGCAAAATTGATCGTACAGAAATGATCATGGGCTCATTTTATTCGCGAAGACTTTGCTATTGCAAAATTCAAAAAAGCCCTGTACGCCACACATTACTCCAACAAAAATTTAGGATTAATATCCCTCTAGATCTCTCTGTTTTATTAAAATTTCAGGAACAGTGATTTTTACGAAAACGATACTAAGGATGGTAGAATTTTAAATTTTCGTGATATTTTTGGTTCAACTTTGGATTTTTTTTTTTCAAAATGACTCAGTTAGTCAAATAGATACACTGAAGATTTCCCTTTAATACGAGTCCAACAACTTCGAAATGATTTACTATTTTCGGAGTTATTTACGTTTCTATGAAAACATTGAAATTTTACTTTTTTAGCGATATCTTTTCACACAATGGACATGTCGACTTCACCTTCGGCTTATTAGACGCAGAATATCACAAGCTATAATACTGTCAAAAGCAAAAAAAAAATCAATTCTGTAATACAAAAATTATCAGAATTTAAGCAAACTTCAAAAAAGTGGGTGTATGATGACTTTCGTTGCTTACTGTATATATATTTTTTAATTCCTGACTGCGCTGTATACGTCCGATTTACTTTATTTTTACACGAAATAGATCTCAGACTTTTACTTTCTTAAAAAAAAAAATATTTCAAATCATTTCGCATAAATTAAGTTGACATAATTGTTTGCGAAAGTACAGCGTTGGGTGCGGCACGCGCTAGCCAACACACGGCGACAGAATGGACGGACACTCCGCTTGGGCAGATCGAAAACTAAACACGATTTCAAATCGATCGCGCTCGCAAAATGATCTTTTCCTCCACTTAAAAAAAATATCTCGGCTCCCTGAGGTCGTAGGACCTTCATTTTTTTTTGCTGCAAAATGCGTGTTTTGACTGCCAGTTTTCAAATATGCAACAGCCAAAAATGTAAAACCAAAATTAAAAAAGTTATTCGAAAAAAAGCGGTTCGAAAAAATGATCCAATTTTACAACGCATTTTTCTATGCAAAAATTAAATAAAAGCGATTTGGTTTTTTAATAGCATGAAAGTATAAGTCTTCGCGAATAAAATGAGCCCACGATCGTTTCTGTACGATCATTTTTGCCTCTGTAAAAGCTGATTTTTGGAAACGTCTTTTTTTTTTAAATCGTTATAACTTGAAAAAAATAAAACTTTTGATTTTTTGAAAAAAGGTTCATTTTCCGCTTGTCTTCGGCTGTATTTCTAGTTAACAAGAAGTCTGTTCAAACAAAATTGGAATTTATACAGCAAAAATACGAAAACGCGAATTTTGACGTTTTTAAAATTTAGTCTCAAATGTTTAGGAACCGATTTTTTTTAGTTCACATCTCATTCGACGCGCATTTTTAAGACCTACAACTTTCTAATTTAAATTTCTTGTGTAGGACTTGAAGCTTTTTTTTTTTATTTGCAAAAAACTGTTTTTTTGACTTTTTGCGATTTTTTTTTGTTTATGTTCGCCATTAAAACTCGAGTCGCAAAAACGCTATCTTTCTTAGAATTTTTTTTCTCTATACGACCATATTTTTTGTTTGCTGATAATAAATAATGTATGTATGTACTTCATATGTAGCCCTTGATTATGCTGCTGTCCGACAAGAAATAGTCGATTTGTGTTCATATAAAAAAAATCGAGTGCTGTCGAAATAATGGTCGGTTTTGACGTCGCAACTTGGACCAGATAATTGTTCCTTAAATGTTTTAACACATTAAAGAAACAAAAAATTGTTTTTTGTTTCTTAATAGTTTGTTAATAATTTCATTAATATTGTCCTATAAAAGTTTCCCTCTGACAGAATATGACTTTATTAATAATAATTATATCGTTATGCAAGTGTAAAATTACGTTGCAGTAATAAAAATAGGTTTTTGCGAAATAAATGTCTATAGTTAAAAAATATAATTATATGAGTATATAAAGTAACAAAAAAAAAATATCCCTTTTTTTATTGCACAAATAAGTTTAAAATATTATAACAGAAGTTCTTAAGGGCCTTATACATATTCAAGTATACGAATATTGTGAAAAATATTTGTGTGACGTCAATATTGTGCAATACTCGTATATTGTGCGTTTTGACTGTTCGATATAAATTGTGTTATATATTGTACAATTTGTATTAAACCTTTATACAGTGAGGACGTAAATGTAAAGGACGGAAAACAAATATTTTCCTAACTAAAATTATTTTGGAAAAATTCTTGGACAGGACAGTTTGTAGTTTCAGCTTCGCATTTTACGGTATTACTGTCAAGAATTTTAGATATACAGCGTACTAGCATTCCACATACTTAAAATGTACGCTTTTCGCGTTATATAAAATTATTCAAAAAAAAAAAATTTTTTAATTTTAAATATGGTAGTATTTTTAATATTTTTTTCTTATTAATTTTTTATAGTTTTATAAATTTAAAAAAAATAATCACATCTTAATAGTGTTAATTTAAATAAAATTAAAGATTAGTCATAAAAGGCCAAAAGGAATACGGTTTTTTAAAAAAGCTTATATATATAAATCATTAAAAGTTTTTATTAATTTTAATATTATAAATTTATTTAAGTTTAAAATAATTTAGTTTTTAAATAGAATATTTAAAATTATTTTATTTTTTTTATATTTTATTAAATTAAAATTTTTAATAAATAGTTGTAAGTTTTAAAAATAAATTTAAAGATATAAATTTTTATTAATAAGTTAAATTTTGAAAAAATAATTTAATTAAAAATTATTATATTATATATTAAAAAATAAAATAATTTATTTTTTTTTAATTTATATTTTGGTATTTTATTTTTATTATTTATTATTTTATAGGTTTAAATTTTAATTGTTGGATAGTTATTTAATTTTTATTTAGTTTTAGGTATTTATTTATTTGTTTGAAAAAATATTATTTACAATCGAATTAAAAGAATACCATTTTTTTTTGGTTTTTTTTTATTAAATAAGAATAATATTTAGTAAAGTATTTTTGTAAACTTCAAATAAATTGATTTTTATTTGATTTTGGGAGTATAAGAGAGGAAAGTTTTTATATTAAAGTTTAGTAATGAAATACCTAGGAATATGTATTTTTTATAAGAATAATTTAACCTAGGGTAATGAGTAAAAAATTTTTTTTAAATAATATTAAACTAAATTTTTAGTAGTTTTTTTTTGGTTTTAATTTTATTATTTTAGTTATTAAAATTGATGGTGATGGGTGAATTTGACCCGTTCTATTAATTTTTGAATTTTTATAAGAAATAATTTTAACCCTAGGGTGGAGTTGAAAAATTTTTTAAATAATATTAAACTAATTATAATTAATAAGTTTTGGTTTTTTTTATTTAGTATGTAAATATTATGGTAATTTGATTTTTGTTAGACAAACAGAAAAGATTATTTTTTGGTTTAATTTCCTTAGAGATAAAAGGTGTTTTACTTTGTATAAAAATAAAAAGTGGGATTAGGGCATTCTTTTGAAAACTTTAAATCAGGCTTTTTAATCCGTACACTAGTATTGTATTATATATGATAAAAAAACGTGCCAATTCTGTGATTGTATCATATATGTATGTATGATCAAATAGAATTACTTTCTTAATTTTCTAGGGATTGAAACCAAACTTGGTGTATAATAGTTTTTGGACGCACTGAATCCATATCTGGTATCAGAATTATAAAATTCAATATCGCGGTCTAAATAGCAAGTTAGTAGTTTAGTTAATAAATAGCATAAAATGGCATCTTTAACCTCCTAGTGCGGAACAAGTTTTTTTTTTATTTTTTTGAATCGGGACCGGAAATTGTTTTGATAAAAGTTGTTTTTCGAGGTTGTTGATGTCGGTTTTTCTCGGTTTTGGAGCTGAATCTGAAAGCAGATTTTTAAGTTTCAAGATGGCCGATTCAAAATGGCGGTCGAAAATTAAAATATTTTCGGAATTTTAGAAAAACTGCATGTATGTGTTTTTTGATCACTCATTACGAATCTGGGATCAAATTGTGAAAATTCAATATGGTGGGTAAAAAATTTAAGCGAACCTGGATAAAACGTAATACATATATTGAAGTTTTTAAGGTCGCTGATTACAAATCTAAGATCAGATTTACAAAATTCGAAGCGGCGACGGATCCAATACGGCAGATATTAACTATATAATATTTTTCACCCTTGGTGGGTGGCAGATCAGAAAAATAACTCGATCGGTAATCGAATCAAAGACAAAGAACCCCGTATACAAAATTTTAAATGATTTGATAATGAATAAAACAAATTCAGAATTTCATCTCCAACCCCTATTTTTCTCTCTTCGGGGGTGGCAGATCAAAAAAAATAACTCATGCAATCAAATCGAATTAGAGACACATTTCATTCTAAATCCTTGCATATAAAATGTGGAACGGATTGGTAAAGAATTAAAAAAAAAATCAAATTTTTACCCCCAAATGCCTATTTTCACCCTTCGGTGGTGGTAGATCCGAAAAAAAGCCCTCGGTATCGATTCAGTGACTCAAAAAACCTCTATATACTAAATATTGAATGATTTTGTACATTATTCGAGAGTACCAGTTTTGACACGAACAGTGACAAAAACGGTACCAGTAAATCGGTTAAAAGCCTCATTTTGGCCATAATGACTTCGAACCATATCCCACCTACATCTCTTTTTTTTGACTTGAAATTATTTTCCAGCACTTTAAAAAACATTGAGTGGAGGTAGTTTCGTTCAAAGAAGTATTTTTTGCAGAACAGTGTAATTGCTTAATTTCATTCTACACCCTTCTTAAAGTGGGAGTACCCTTTTAAGGGAGAGCCCTGTAATACACAAATGTCTACGTAAAATTCCAGCATTGGGAGATTCTCAAATCACTGCTGCTCTCTAACGCAAGACCTCGTGTAAGTCCGCCGATACTGCTAAATTAAAAATAAACGGATGGACGCGAAAAATATTTATATAGCGAATTTTAAAAATACCCATCGCATGTAACATGTAAGCACACAACGGAGTCAAGGAAATTTTAAAATAGTTGGAAACAGGTCAATGCGACCCACTAACACATTACACTAGACCCACTTGATTTTATTATCGATTATATGTGCATAAAAAGGTGATTATATTAATTGCGCTTTATTATCGACGCGTCCTATACTGGTTTTAAATGGGGCGATGTGTAACCAGTACCTACATAGGTCTCTCGGAAACTGTATTTATATGCCGATTTATTTTTATATTATAATTTTAAATTATACGTTACTTACTGTAATGTGTGATTATTAGGTATTAATTAGCAATAACTAGTTATTATTTCAACGTAATGTTACCACTAGCATCGTCACCATTATCATTTGTCATAGTTTATGAAAGGTCACAGACATGTAAAAGAAGCAACCATATTTTTTTTTTCTTTTATTGCATAGATAACTAGATAGCTAAGATAACTAGAAGTTGTTTTATTTCATGCAAAAGAGAAGCTAATGACCACATGTTTTATAATAGATTGCATTTGGTTACAGGCAAATGAAGAAACATTGGTTACAGGCAAATGAAGAATGAGTCATATAAACTATTTTTAGTTGTGCCCCTCCTAGATATGCAGAATCACAAATTGCAGCATAAGTAGGCAGTACCGCCGAAATTTGCTTTGCACACCTATGCGCATCTTTTTGCCAGGATACGCTAAACGTCTACGATAACAATAACGTAGCAAGGATCTGCTTTGTATTTTTTGTAACTAATAATTGTTCTCTATAACTTCTAATTCGGGTGAAAATTGTCGTATACCCATAGTAAGATTAAGATTAAGATTAAAATGTTGTGAGGTGGAGAGAGTCTATTACCCACCAGGACCTCTCAAAGATCTATCGTAGTACTTGTATATCAGTTTTAGAGCACCATATCCACCTTGTTCCTTTTTATACCACTTGACAGCCTCATATGGACTTTTACATAAATATTAGTCTTTGAATTTTCCTTTCCTAGAATTTTAAACATCAGTCTTGTTAGTTCTTCACAATGGCCTAATACGTTTCCTCTTCTTCCAGGTAGAACCTGTGTAGTCTTTTCTGCAAGACCAATAAAATTAGGTTCATGCTATTTAGTCGGCAATGTCCTGTTAGAGCTATCTATAATCCTGAAACTTTTTATTCGACACAGTGATGAACATGCTGACTAAGACGCTGGCAGCTATACACCCAAGGGCGTAGCCAGTGGTTATCTTTGGGGGGGGGGGGGGGGGGCGCTCAATGCAGATGAAACAAAAAAAGTAAAAAAAAAAAAGTCACTACAGCCAACGGCAACCGCATTCCCCACGAGTATTTCGGTTTTTACTTGACCCTTTGGGGGGGGGGGGGGGGCGATCGTCCCCATCGCCCCCCCCCCTCTGGCTACGCCCTTGTATACACCCCCACACCATAACACCTTTACCACCATGCTTGGCAATTGACGAAAAGTGTTCGAGTGTGAATTGCGATATTATTAGTTTAAATAGTTTAAATTAAAAAAATATATTATGTACATGAAATTACAGGAAGATCATCCAGTTCATTGGAAGATTAGTATATAGGGCATAGTTATTTAGAGCAATAATCAAAGTGTGAACAAAACTATTTTTTTAGGGATTGATTAAAATAGAATACAAAAAAAAGTCATCAAAGTTGGCTGAGCAAAAAAAGATGTATCTCTGTCATATCTTGAATTTATAACCTAATTTAACTGTGAAGACTGTCACATTATACGAAAGCATTATTTGTTTTACAATTGTGACAGACACTTCAAATCAAAAGTTTGACAACAACAAAGTTTCGCTTTGAGCTTCGACATGATCGCTATTTACATCTCTCTCGTTCGTAGCCAGATTTGATGCCGTTTTTTTGATGTCTCTTTATGTACATATGCATGTGTATACCAGGTGTGACATGAATGTTACACCCGAAATTTATAGAGTTCATTAAATGAGATAGACGCAGACGTTACTTCAGAGCGAACTGCCCACACCCCAGTCCTCGGCTTTGACGGTGCGAGGACTCGATTCTCATGGAAATGGGGAGGGTACAAAATCATCAACAAATGCGAATCGCCCCACCACATAATCACTGACCCATTCGCTGAGTGGAACATGCCTGATGTGTGTGGCAATTACATCAGTCTTATTATATCCTTGAGTTAGGTCTTACTTACCTTCCTTTTTTCTTAACCGGTTATTTACTTCATAACACAGGGTGTACAATGTATACAAATATGTAGGAACATAATAAACTCAGTAGGTTTATAATGAAGCTTTATCGAAAGCATGTGCTATTTCAACATTAACAATTCAACATCGAAACTGGTACCGAATTCTCTCAATGTGTTACCTGTTCAATTAATATGGTAATAAGGTAACCATGTTAAAACGTTTAGTTATAAGACTTATTCATACGACTGTAAAGGCACGAATTGCTGTGTCATGTACATAATGCAATTTTTGCACCGTTAACCAACTTAAAAATAGCACTTAATAGACATGCATTCATAATTGGATGTTAATTATTGTCGTAATTAAATTCTAACCTAGATTGAGGCCTGATACCGCATACATTTTATTATCCTCTTAAAATCCGAATACCTATAAAACCCAAGGAAATTCACTTGTTTCTTTGAAAATGTTTTCTTGGAAAAAAATCCATAGGCGGATGTGGTCAGATACTTTAAATATGTATGTATATTAATAATAACTTGTTGTATGTGTAAAATATCGAAATATTAATAGTTTACTTTCACCAATATATTCGTCACCACAAACCATTCTCTTCAATTATTAAATCCCCAGCGGTTAACACATATTTAATGATATTTACAAACTTTAGGTTTAGAGGCAATGGACACTTAGATCAGACTCTTAAGTTTCCTTTCCAGTCCTTCTTTTGGTTTTGGTTTTAGTAGGGAGGGATGGTAGGGAATGACCTTTTTTTTGTACTATAAATTACTAACATAATGATCCTTTTATCTCTCATGGTGTCAGGTGTAAACGTTGGCTAAAGAATCGCGACGTCCAGAGTGCACCCATAATAGCTTTGCCCGCGATTTGTGCACAACGAGAGTAGTATGAGGTAGTACGACCATACCCGAGAAATATAAGAGATACCCTCAAACAGACAATAACAGACTGTAGTTCTTAAAGCGTTCAGGGCTGCACATACAAAATAAATTAGCACAATTTCCAGTTTTGGGCACAGCTACTGTTGCTGCACTGTACATTTGTTTTTTTTTTTAAATCCATAACTCGTATGATAGTGGTGTAACGGAGTTTTTCACAATATTCAGCGTCCGCCATAATGTTCGTAACATATGGAAAAAAATTGTTGAGATTTTTTTAGGTGATTGATTCTGCATGTCCAAGTACATACAATTATTTACAAGCATGTACAGTCCCGAGATCAGTGGTATGGCGGGTAATTTAAAATATGTCATGAAACAGTGAAGTATATACATATATTTTTTTTTGAAAATTGTGCTTATAATTTATTTTTAAATGCGTATGCCAAATTTGTAACAAAAATATCAGCGTATTGGAAATACCATATTTGTCGTCATAACACGTCTGTGAAATATGTTTTGTATTATTTTGGAACTTTGCTTTATGAAATCGTAAACGAACGAAAATTATTGCACTGTAATAATAAGACTGAATTACTTTCTTCAGTCCGTAAATTTTTATGAAATTTAGCACATATTCAAGACCTGTTTACTTTTCAACAGAACTATTTTGATATAACTTGTGGGTTATATTTTTAGACTCATCATCAAATGGCAGTTAAATATTTCACAACAAAAATTCGGAAATCTAAACAGCATCACTGTTTTCATTTCATGAACTCGACTGATATGCGAAAACAAAAAAATTGCCAAGTGATATTTTTTAAAGAAAAAACACAAAAAATAAAAAAAGTTGTAATTTTTGCTTCATATTCATATGTAAGTTTCATATTTTATGTCTTAATAGAAAATGTTTCTGTATAATATTTTTTTATGTTTTGAATGTTATGTTTTAAAACTTATGGTATTTTGTGACTCGATAAATTATTTCCAAAGATATTGGCAGAGTTACTAATTTGATAGAACCTCTTTGGTTAGAAAAATCTCCGAAGAGATGAATTTCAAAGGCAGTTTTTTAAAATACATACGAGTATATTACAAAAAAAAAATGGTGCAGATTTTTAGGTGGAAAAAGAAACATTAAAACATTAATTTGTTTATAACTAAATGTAAAATAAATATAGAAATCAGATTTGCAATTTTATTAAAGGCACTATTAAAGACATTATCGAACAACATATGGATTACATACCTAGATTTTATTTCTTGGAACACATTTGATGAAACTACGAACATTTGGTAACCTCGTACAATACGTATATGGCTTCTTTTCTCCAGAGAATGTTGTGGGTGGGCTCATAATCTTTGTTGCCCACGAATACTAAAGTGAACGGTTGGTGATACAAATTTTAATTATTTTTAAGATCAGTCACACCCATTTTTATTGCATATCATTCATTGAGGACTAATATTACAACAATTATTGTCCTAAATTGTTCAGATACTGTTCCGTTTAATGCACAGAGTACAGAGTGTCTCACTTAAATCGATTCATGGCTATAACAGTAGCACGTCATAGCAAATTATTCTTATATATTTGTATGTTATAATTATGCTAATTAGGTAGTTGTAACTAAGCATTATAATGTACAAGCTGTCGTGGTAAAATGACACATGAGTACATTCATTACAGTGGATCTATTTTATGCTTTCATCAGGAAATATACCTTAATTGAATATGTCATATTAAAAGTTACTGTAGAATAATGAAAAATACTCGTATACTATCTTTCTATCCCATTCTTACTTCATTTCTGAAGTCGGTACCATAAAAATGATACGCAGAATAGATTTCTCGATTTCTATTTTTTATTCAGCCTATATAAGCAAGGTTTGAAGAACATGATTCATCTACATCATCAACTGTAACTTGATGATTAGTGTTTCTAAAATACTTGCAGTTTATTGTGTTAAAATCTAATTCACAATTAAAATATATAAGTTATAAAAAAATTAATTTCTTTGTATACATATATTTTTGTATATGTATGCTAAAATCATATTTCTAGGACTTGTACCTACCGAGTGTGTAGGAAGATAGAGTACACTCAATAACGGAAACTAAAGACACATTTATTTCGGGTTTTCACTGTCTTTTAGAATTTTCAAGTTTTTCTATAGCCAACTAGATCTGAGAAATAAATAGGACCTGTGAATTTTTAAATGACACACCTTGTAGGTATGTTTTTCTATAATTTTAATTGACAAGTTCTGAGTAATTAGTCATCAAAATAAAAACTTTTGATTATAATATAGTTTTTTTTTAAGTAAAATGAAAAACATGATGTTGTTTGCACTTTTTCCCACCTTTTTTAAAATATTGCCTTCTATAGGGTGTTCACATACTTCTGGGTGTAAGGAGAACTTTGTAGTTGCACTGAAAACTTTAAACGCAAATAACATATCTTTAAATGGTCATTCGGAGCGAAAAAAAAGTTACACATTCCTAATAAAAATGAAGAAATATAATTCTATGCACAATAAAGGTTTTTGTGTCTTATAATTCGCAGAAGTTTTTGTGGACAATTTACGTCAAAATTATTGCCAAATTAAAATTCATTTTCCCAAAAAACCCCCATCACCAAATTTTGCAAAAAAATATAGGTTTTTAAAGAGGTTATTTACGAAATTCGAAAATAAAATTATAACTTTGACACCTTGTATCTTGGTTACCAATAATATTTGAACTTTGTAAGTTTAGTTAAATGGCAATATTTTTACTCAAATAAGCTGCAGTTTCAGTGTGACCCTTTAATAATGGGACACCCTGTATTCTAAACAAAAAAATCAAGTACATTAATTACTTAATGAAGTATTGGATTTACTGCAAATTGGTGACAATATGACAAAAAATCAGAAATTGTATAACAGCGCCAAATTTTCCCACTAATAGGTACCTATCACTAATCTTTTGCATCAAGAAATTGAAATAAGGGGCCTGTGACAAATAAGGCCCAATTTGCAGAACACTACAGCCAACAACTTTTGTTAAGGCTAGTTGTGTTGATTGCAGTGTTGAGTCATATATTTTACTAGCGACCCGTCCCGGCTTCGCACGGTTTATGACATCACATTAGAAACCTCTAAAATTACTCTCTAAGATTACAGTGTTTCTTTACTATATTATGCATGTATTATACATATAAACCTTCCTCTTGACTCACTCTATCGATTAAAAAAACCGCATCAAAATCCGTTTCGTAGTTTTAAAGATCTAAGCATACATAGGTATATAGGGACAGACAGCGGGAAGCGTTTTATACTATGTTATGATTATGACAATATTTACATAAAATAAAGTTATTTTCCAGAATTCTGTTTTACTGTGATAAGTGCTACCTTAATTCTGTTGGCAAGTAGCCCTTTGGAGAGGGGATATTTAAAGAAAAAGTCGAAGGAATTTGATTGTTTAACAGTGGCTTGACCTCAACAACTGCATTTCAGAAATAAAGCCCAAGCGAAGCTTATACTCCCCCGAAGTATAGTAAGGGCGAGGGCGTATAACCTAAGCAAACTAGTATACGCTTAGGATATACGCCTTCTGATGATGAAGACTATATTTGTATCGAATGTGAAGGAGAGAGTTTATTTTTGAATGTTTTGATTTTGCATCTTCGTGGTATTTGATACAAAAGCAATTAGTTTAGATAATTTTGTTGTTAAATTAAATAACCATTTCCCTACCGTAAAATTTACATTGTAAATTACCTACTGTACAATTTCACGAAGTTTTTGTGGAGATAATTACAATTCGAAAAACGCGACTTTTAGATATTTCCCCAACGTTCAGCCACCCTATGAACATAAATTCATCCGCGGACTAGATTAAGTTTTTAAAGAATAATAATATAATTTAATGGTTTAACGAACAAATTTAAAAAATAAACTTACAAGAATGTTCTTTTTGGGCTAACCGCGGAATAAAGTTTTTAAATAATATAATTTGGTTTATAATTAAAAATAACTACAGATGCTTTTGGGCAACCCCAAAGACAAAATCGACAAAACGAAAAGTCAGGAATATACAAAATAAGTTGTAAAGTCTGTGATCAAAAGTATATTGGGCAAACAAAAAAGATCTATTTTGACTAGATTTAAAGAACACATGGCTCATTTGAAATATGGCAGACAAAAAAAATGTTGTGTTGCCCAACACGCTTTTGACAACAACCATAGGATAGACATAAATAATTTAAAATGAATTAGAAATTTAACAAACAGTAGACAGTTGGATGCTTTTGAAAGTTTAGAAATCATTAAATGTAACAGAAGTATGAATATGGACAATAGTCCACTGTTTGCTCTGATAAACAAAGACAGATGTTACGATTCAGTGAACCGTGGCGACAAATTAAGTAGAAATAGTGCAAGTGTGTAGGTTAGAATTTAGTTTTAATCTCCTGAAGGCGCCAACTTAGTTGGCGAAACGCGCCTCGAGAAAAGTATAGTAGTTCGGTGTTTCGTGGAAAACGTCCAGTTTTTTGTTTCTACGCCGAAGGTTCCAGTACCCACTCCAATAAATTTCTTAATATATAAATTTCAAGAAATATTTTTCTATGCTGTTTTAATAAAAAAAAAAATGTTTTGTATTTAGTGACCTTTATTTGTCGCAGTACCTTAACTATATTGCCACACTTGTTTTTGAAGTGGAACACTAGGTTCTTTTGAATTTGGCACACCCCGTATTTCTAAATGACGCGAGCTGCTGGCGCCCTCGTATAACGCCTTCCAATTGTTCCACAATAAAAATTAACGCACGCCTATGTATCTGCGATTGTTGTTCCTATATAGGTCACCTACTTTAGCATCGATATCTGTCTACCTACCCAAAAATCGTTCCAAAGAAAACGAAAAGCTCATTTAGCTTCGCATTATGAAACAGCGCGCTGGATTCCTAATAAAGAATGTGTAAATAGCAGAAAGTGAAATGCCGCAGGGCCGGATCGACGGACGGAAACTCGAACGAGTTTTGGGCGCCAGATCGGGACGTTCCAAGAACGTTAAATATTTAAACGCACGCTAAATTTCAACCAGTAGTTAGTTTTGATCAAAGACTTATTTTAGTTTAGATTTATTTTATATTTCTTTATAGTAGTTTGGAAACGGAAAATCTGTGGAAATTTCAAAGAATGTTGCAAAAAGGTGTTTTGACGCATCTAGGTATTACAACTAGGGTACGGAAATGTGCTTTGCAACGCAGGGCTCGGCACTATAAAACTAATTAAAGTATAAACCGCATTTTTAAGCGCCTTGTTAATTAGATACGCGTGTATTTCTTGCCCCTGCGTACTTACGCCACTGACCGACGCCCATGTGGAACCCTGTCTGCGCCTGTAGCCGAACCCTTGCGGGAACGCAGGATAGTCTAACGTAGTTTAACACGCGTGACAGCAAACATTCCGAACCTTAATTATAACATTTGTGACCCTGTGGTGGTCTGTTTGCAACATTTTGGAGTACGAGTATACACGATTAATTTTGCACGTAACCAAGTGGACGATCAATCATGACAAATGATGAGCCTAACTTGAGTTTGATAATATTAGTATAATTTATTTTTTACGGTTTATTAAAAAACGCATGATAACAGTCTACAGTGGCTAGGCATCTATGGGTTAAATTTCAATGCACTTATTCTGTATTTCAAATACGTATTTCCGTAGTATTTTTTTAAATTTAAACTTTTAACTTGCAATGTACCTATTTTATAGCACGCTTTCTAGTATTTTTTTTAGCACTGGTTGCCTTTCAGAATTTATTGAAATAGTATTTATGGATTAGTTACCTGCAAGTAAGTATGTATGTCCTAATATAATATTAATGATGCAACATACACGTAGATTTTTAATTTTAAAATATACTGTTTTATACCTTTTATTTTAAATATATTAATATTTATTTTATAATAACGAATAATAGATATAGGTACCAACTGATTCTGAGGTGTGACACCATATTTCCATGTATTTTTTGCCGCTGAAACTGAATCTGATCTTAGTTTATATCCACCATGTCAGGATTTTTCGCTAAAATCGGATAACACCTTTTACAAGTCCAAAGAAGCGAAAGTGAAATCCGCTTCACAGATCACTTGAAGATAAAAAGGTGAGGAAACACACACGATCATGAGCTATCCGATCAACATTTACCAAATCGAACATTAGGCGTCTAGTATTGTCCTTTTGGTTATGTGGTAATTAAGCTTCGCTCATATTTAGTTTTCTGATTATAGCATGAACACAAAAATGTTCATAATTTTATCATTTGAGTTCAAAATTCTTACGTTCACAGCCAATTCTACCCATTTATGTCTTTTTTAATGTGTTTTCCGATTTTAGCGAAAAATCCTAACGTGCTAGATCTAAACTAAGTTCAGATTCGGTCTCGGCAGCAAAAAATACATGGAAATATGGCACCACCCTTGACGGAATCGCAACTTTTTTTATTTTGTGGGCCTGTGTTGACGGGTGCTAAGAAAACTTATTTGCCTTTTTAATCAACTGTTAAAGAAAATATGCCCAAAACAGAATATTTTTGGTTACGACTATTTTTGAAATTTACAAAATATACGCTTTTAAATATGGATTTTAATTTTCATATATATAGTTGAAAAAATAACCCAACAACAATCCCATAACTACAAAACTCCATAAGTCCATAACCCGGGACTGCGAGTAAGTAACACAGAACAAGTCTAACATGGACTTTATGCACGACGTCAAAACAGAATCATACAACTCAGGTCATCTGGTTTATGTAATCTCATAATTCCGACCGCCTTATAACCCCAAATACCCATAACCCCATAATAACCCGGGGTCGGCAATTTTTTATAACCACATAACTCTGGGCGCGTAGACAAAGAAGTTCTGCACTTCACAGAAGCCTGTTCACCCAGAGTTAAGTGGTTATGGGAGTCTGTATTCCAAGATAGACGTTCGCTTACCCTATGTTATGGGGTTTTCGAGCTGTAGGGTTATGGGAATACATAAGACAGCTGATACTGAGTTGTATGGTTCTGGACGTCAGATGTATAAAGTCGATGTTTCCACAGACTTTTTATGAGATTCTGGGGTTTTATAGGGTTATGGGGGTATCTGAGCCTGCTAACCATAAGGTAGCTGATTACAATGTATTTTCAGTGTGGGGTTTTGGGGGGGGGGGGGTGGGAGAGCTAAAACTGATTTTTATGGTTCTTGCGTGGCGGTGCGTAAAAGCTGGGACCCTTCTTTTTAGAATTCAATCTTAAGAAGGATATAAGAAAAGTGAGTGCGAAAAAATTTCAAAAAAGTGGAGCCCTCCCTGGGTTTTCAGAAGCTCTTGGATTTGAGTATATTTTTTTCTATAAATATAGGAGATGTTTTTCGTCGTTCAAAATATTTTTGAGTATGGCCATTTTAATTGTGGGAAAAAATGTTCCTATAAAATTAATAAAATGGCCATCTTTTTGAAAAAATGCACCAAAACGTCTCCTTATATTTGTTTCTAATTATGAAAAAAAATTACTGCAAATATTCTCTACTGAGAACCCAGGAGTGCAGTGTTTTTTGAGTTTTTTTTTTGTTGTTTTTTTTTGTTTTAAATCTTTCAGTAAGAGGTGGCTAGTCATCAACTTTAAAATTGAGGGGGGTGCCCCCTCTTTTTCTTTCTCCCCCCTACTGAAATATCACTTCACCGCCACTTTCTGGTCGTCTGATTCATAAAATTTGTCTTCTCCGACGTTTATGGTTATACATACTAGCACACTCCAGGTTATGGGGTTTTTGTGGTTATAGGGTTGTTGGGTTATGAGTAAAGCCCGGCGCGATGGTCGGCAAGGAGCCACTGTTTCTCTAGTTATTCTCGAGTTATTTGAAAAATTCATCGCTGAGATTAATCCAGTCAGAAATAAGGGCATTCTTTTCAATTAAAATAATCAAAGGTGAAGATATTTTTCAAATAACTCGAGAACTGTGGCTCGTTGCCGACCAATGTGCCAGGTTCTAGTTATGAGTTATTTGAGTCTGTGGTCATTTGCTCACAAATATTCGAGATACGTGGTTTTTAGTGCTCGTATCTACAGATTTATGGAGTATAGAGTCTGAATACGTCCCTCCGCAGTCCACCACCTTAAAGGATTGTCCAATCCATGTTGAGGTTGTTTGGTCACAAATTTTCCCATCCATTAATATGCATGCTTCGGAGTTTTACAAGGGATTTTTCTCACCTAGGGGAACACTAGAGGCAATAGGGTTAAACCAAGCTCAGATTCATATTTATGAGGTCCATTTGAGTTAGAAAATCATATGCCCTTTCGCCCGACCAGCTTCTTCTTGGTCTTGTGTTACTTACCTTTAATGGTTTGCACTGAGCACTTTAAACGCAACTATCTCTCTAAACAGCGGCATTTACAAGGTCGTATGCTTGTTTTGCGAAAAAATTATGAGAAAGTTAATATTTTTAATAATAACGATTATTATGAGGAAGAACAAATAATTAATTTAATTTGATAAAACCGTAGCCTAAAATATCTACATATATTTATTAATATAATTCCTCCCAGTCACCAACTCTTGTGCAAAAATATTGGTTTTAAAAAAGTTATTTACGAAAGTCGAAAATATATACTGAATATTAATATACACATTGTACTATATAATGGATATAAATATATAATGAATATACGAGGTGTGGCTATTAAATAACCGAACTGCTGTCATAACACTTTTTATTCGTTACCAATTACAGTGGCAAATTTTTCGATTTTAATGTACTCTCCTTGGCGATCTCTACACCGCTCCATACGACTTTTCCATTGTTGAGAGTAGTGCTGGAAGTCTGCTTCTGTCAGCTGGTTCAGAACCTCTGTCGCGTTTGCTTTAACCGCTTCCACACTTTCATCACAAGTAATCACCGTGTCTAACAAGCCTGGATCAGTGCCAATTTTGTTAGAATGTCAGCGCAAATGTTCATTCATGATTCCTTTTGCTCGAGAGTGGGGAGTTTTGGCACCATTTTTTGTGCAAACTAGGCGCATGTTGAACGATTCATGCAAAATCTGTCGAACACTTCTTTGTCGATTTCTATTATTTCAGCCCTCTGATGATTACAATTAGACGACGATCTTCGCGGATTAATTTACCAATTTTTTCCAATGTTTTCGTCGGTTTTTGACGTTGAGGGCCGTCTTCCCTCCTTTCACGTCCCTCTTTAAACCGTTTAAACCATTCAAAAACTTGTGTGCGGGATAAACATTCATTCCCGTACACTTCTTTTAACATTACATAAGCTTCTGTAAGTTTTCCCTAGTTTAACAAGAAACTTGCTCCATCTGAACACAATATTTTTTCGACGCGTCACTGGTGCGTAGACTAATTGAAACGACTGCTACAGTCAAACTGAGCGACTCACTGGCTTGTCCAGCGAGCTCAGGGTGGCGAACGTATCACCAGACATAGTTCTGTCCAAACTTGTCGCGACACGCTCGCAGCGCGCTTGTAGGAGCATCAGTTCGGTTATTTAATAGCCACACCTCGTATACTGAATACTGTCTATGAAATCTGAAATACACACATCTGAAAATACATGAAATCATAGAAAAGGAAAATACATAAAATCGTGTAGTTATAACTTTGACATTCTGTATCTTGATTACTGTTACATTCTGGATTCAAGAAAGTTATTTTTTTGGGACATGACAGTTTTGTCGTGTCCCATTATTAATGAGACACCCTGTACGTCGAAATGCGCAGACGGGTTGCGGGCTCCAAGCCGCGGATTAGACCTGGGCCCGGCCCTGCGCGGCACCGTAGTCGATCGCGAATTTCGGTCTTTTCTCGCGGCGAAACGCGTGTCTCCCATTTATTGACCTATAATTCCGTTCGCTGTGACTAATTCGAGAATACTCAAGGTCCTCTCCGTACCAAAAACGAAATTGCGGCCGAAATCTTAAAAGGTATGGAGCGCGCACCTAAGGTCGTCGCGTTCCAGATACCCAGTGCACTAGACCCACTTCTCGGCGACGACGTCGTCGCCGGCGGCGCTCAGGGACGCCCGGCACGCTTCTGTTCTGGCCGCCTCGCCGTCCGACACCTAGAGGGTGCTGCGTACGTCTTATTTCTACAATAATATCGCACCTATAAAACATGCCAGATTTTAATCTTCTTAAGGGGTAACACCACTCTAGCGGTCGAAAAAAAGGCCCAATTTTGATAATTTATTGTGGGAGAATGAGAAGAGGAATAGGATTTCTTTTGAGGGGTTAATTAAACATTTATTGAACTATAAAAAAACCAAATTTCTATTGCTATTTTCATACAAAATAGCGACGATACAGCGGATCTTTAAAAACACCTTTATCAAAAAGCCCTTCATGGGCGGACATTTTCTCGAAAAGTTTTAGACCTGGAACAAGAAGCCAAACATTTTCTTAATTTACATATTATTGGCTAGAGAAGTACGTAGAGATTTTATTTTTTAAATTGATTTTTTGTAGAAACGAAAACGTTCTACAAACGTGTGCTAACGAAAAACAAATCGATTTTCGCCCTAAAAATTCAGCAGTAAATTGTTTATAAAAAAAGTTTACATTCTATCAAAAAACGGCTACGGACTTTTATGGAGAATATAATTGATAAGCTATTGTTAAAATTTCAAATCGATCGATGGAACGGTCTTTGAGCAATGTGTCCGCCCAGTTCGAAAAAAGTCATTTTGAGATAATGATCTTTAAAGTTTAAAGTAAATTACCCACACATATGTATTACGGTATTTGCGCACTCTGGGGGACTTTTGAGGAACCCGAAAGACCTTTTACTCTGTTGGTAATAGGGGCACTTATTATTTTAAAAGGTTAAATCAGTATTAAAGCAACAAATCCGACGAACACAGTCGCATCGCTCTCGACGGGCGCTCAGAGATGCTGCGGCAAAATTGAGAATCAAACCTCTTAATTTTTTTTTTTTTCGTTATAAGACCAATTGCATATGATTTTTATGATCATAAAGTACATTTTAAGCCAAAAATAAAAACAAAAAACTATTTTTCGAAAATCCTAGAGTGGTTTTACCCCTTAAGAGGTTACACCTACTTTAATTGTCTAAAATTAAACTTTTTTTGTTTCTTTTTAATGATTCAATTGTACAATCAAAATAGAATTTTTTCAGGGTTTATAAACATATCAAATGGTGTATAAAACAATTTTTTGTTTAATATTTTCTTCCAAAATGGCAGTACAGACATACAGTCTGAAGCAGCATGTCTTTTTTTGAGGAGGCCTGCGGCCTTACGAAAAAAACTTTTCCTATTTGCACCTTGGACAATTTTTTTTCATATTCTATATTAAATTTAACAGAGAAGTACACACGATTATAAAAAAAAAACATTTTCCCCAAATTGATATGAATTTGAACTTTTTCTTTTGTTTTTTTTACGTGTATTGTCAAAATACACATAAACTTAAAGTTGGTACTACTACATACATACAGTAAGTATTTTTTTGTTCAATTTTTGTGGTTATTGTTAATCTGTCCACTTCTCCACGGATTGCTTTTTTACATGTTTAAAGGAATGTTTACAGGGTGATTTTTTTGTAACTGTCAGATATTAAAATTTTATAAATGAACACCCTCCTCAAAAGGTATGTTTTTTTTTTTATTTACCATTTCTTTTCTGGAATGAACCTGGATAAGGGTGCTAAACTCGGAGTTTTAAAATTACAGACATAAGAATATTTGACAAAAATTCACAAAATCACCCTGTACATTGTTAATGAAAGAAAGCAGACACTTTTATAATGTCCATCCAATGTTATGGACAGAGCCCCGGAATGGGCTCTTTTTGTGACAGACGTATGTAAAGTTCCTCATGATTAGGGTCCGGAAATATGTGCTGCATCGCCAATTAGAGCGGGACTCGAGGGCAGGATAGTCAACGTTTCCATTGCACGCCGAAACTCTATAATGAGGCATGAAAGTCCGTAAAACTGTCGCAGCTGCTTACAGAGCGAGCGAGCAAGCTTTTAAGTGCCTGTAAATTATATACCTACGCGTTTGTATTGCTCGCATGGCGCCGTACTATGTACGGCATATGAGCCATTCAGTATACAATTTTGAAGTGTTTCTGAAGACATGCGAAAAACCTCCTGAAATTTGTTGGGGTCCCTTTTTAATTCCTTTTACAAAAGGGGGAAACCCCCCCAACCCCCTCCCCCCTTTTTTAATTTTTTGGTCCCCCGGGGTCCCCCCCCCCCCCCTTTTTTTTTTTTTCTTCCTTTTCCTTTTTTTTTTTTTCCCACTTTTCGACAACACGCCAGGACCCGCAAATGCGTTATAGTACGCCATCCCGGGGCGGGACAGGCTTTAAAGCAAGAGGAGCAACGTCCCCCCCCCCGGGCCAAAAAAAAACACCCCCCAGCGCCCAAAATAGTCTAACGCAGTTTAACACGCGTGACAGCAAACTTTCCGGATCCTACTCATGACTCACGCTGTATAAAATTCCAAAAAGTCATATTCCAAGAATTACGAGTAGTTTTTTTTTGTGCATGTTGCTCAATATATTAAGTAGGTTTCTTATGCTTCTGGGGTGAATTTCTAGTTCGAAGTAGAACGATCATACCCGAGAGATACTCACAAAGAAACCATAACAGACTGTACTTCTCGAAACATCACGGCTGCACCTACAAAAGAAATGAGCAAAATTTCAGGTTTTGTCCATTGCGGCCAAGGGCAAAGCTACTATTGCTGCGATGTAGAAGTATTTGGTGTCGAATATATTATTATAATTAATCCATATTTGTTTATAATGCCTCAAAATTATGTTGTATTGAATTTGTTGGATTTAAAAACCGTCATAATAAAAAGATCCGGTCTTTTAAGAACTGGATTTTTGCAGCCAAGCAGGAGAATTGGAATTCTCTCTGATTTTTCGCGTCGAGGGGGGATTTCGAGGGCTTCCAAGAGATGGCGTCTCGCGTCGTGACAGCGTACTTTTTCATTCTGCGCCCAGCGAAGCGACAGAGTCGGGCGCTCCCCCCCCCATCGAGCCGCTGCTGAAATATTGCCGGATTATGCAATTCGTTATCCGTTGCCGTTCTCCTTTTTAGGACTTATGTGGGCGATGCAATCGGTCCGTATTGTACTGTCTACTCGGTTCTGCTTTTGTTTTTTTCGTCGGCAGAGTTCCGAAACTGCGTCGAGTAACACATACGTATACAGTGCACACCGTAATGTTTCAAATTTCAAAATACACGATTTTGCATGTCCGAGCACCTAAAGATATATTCTGACATCGATGACGTGATCAGAAGTATGGCGGAAACTTTAAAAGAATGACATGGAACTATAAAATATTAAGCTTAGTTCTTAAGCGCGTGTGTAAAATGTTACACTGTTAAACAGAAACACTCTTTACGTTCCAGAGGGATTGCCTACATGATCTGACACATTGTACACATGCTAGAAGTTAGAAAATTGTAAAGGGTGATCCAATTAGCGCTTTAGGATTTGAACATGAAATAAAACTTAAAAATTGGTCGGCAAGTAAAATTCGAAATTTACTTTTTTTATTCGAAAGAGCATCTAATTACAATTATGTTTTGAAAATAATATCGTTCAAATGTGCACCACGACTTTGTTGACAATAACGCATTCGATCAGTCCAATTTATCATTACGTTTTCACACATTTGGGCCGGTATCTCACGAATAACATTTCTGATGTTAGTTTTTAAATCCTCAACTGTTCATGGATTGTTGGCGTAGACCTTCGATTTCACATAGCCCCATAGAAAGAAGTTACACGGAGTCAAATCACAAGATCTTGCTGGATAATTCACATGACCATTTCTTGAAACAACCTTATCACCAAACTGCTCTTGAATACCGATTTTCGTTGGAGGTATAGCAAGTAGCGCCATCCTGTTGGAACCAGAATTCCTCCAGTTGGCTTTGAACAACAAGGGGAAAGAAATAATCGTTCAACATTTGTCGATAACGAACTCCGTTTACGGTGACACGTTGTCCTTGCGCATTCTCGAAGAAGAAATAAGGTCCAATAACACCACGGGCATGAATGGCACACCATACTGTAACTTTTGCTGGATGCAACGGAGTTGTTACATATGCATTAGGTTGCTCTTCGCTCCAAATTTTGCAGTTTTGCTTATTGACATGGCCGTCTAACCAAAAATGCGCCTCATCGCTAAAGATTACAGTAAGATGGAAAAATGGGTCTTCAGTCAGATGTTCAAGCGCCCAAGCTGCAAAATCTCGACGACAACGATGATCATTGGGCTTTAATTCTTGAACCAGTTGAATTTTGTATGGATACAAACATAAATCCTTCCGTAAAATCCTCCAGGTTGATCCATAAGTAAGGCCTAATTGCCGGGAACGACGTCTAACAGACACATTTGGATTATTTCGCACATTTTGTCTTACAGCTTCAACACTGGATTCTTCCTTGGATTATCCACCAACGTAAACTCATTTTCAAATTTCTTTACAACATTGCGAATTGTTTGTTCACTTGGTCGATGATGTGGACCATAACGTGGACGTAATCTGCGCCAAGTTTCCTTTACAGAGTTTTGTCTTTGATAATAAATTGTAATAATTTCACAACGTTCTTGTGGCGATAAATGTTCCATGTTGCTTTAATAAGCTTACCGAACTGTCAAACAACAATAGTTTCGACAATTGACTTGACATGGCCTACGTTTCACTTAAAACACTAATCGGAAGTTGTGAAAACGTAATGATAAATTGGACTGATCGAATGCGTTATTGTCAACAAAGTCGTGGTGCACATTTGAACGATATTATTTTCAAAACATAATTGTAGTTAGATGCTCTTTCGAATAAAAAAAAGAACATTTTACTTGCCGACCAATTTTTAAGTTTTATTTCATGTTCAAATCATAAAGCGCTAATTGGATCACCCTTTATAAAACAATTGGAGAATATAAACTGGTGTTAGATTTCTAGGATCATAATTATAATAAATCTAAAATAAATTGTTAACGGTGGGCTATCACTCATATTTTTGTTTTAATTGTACAGTTGTGTGACATTTCTCAAACAGCGACCAAAATCTTTTTTGGCCTGTTGAAATATCTTCAAGTATTGCCAATGAAGTTTTGTATTCCCGAAATTTGTTAGGTGCTTTGGTTCTTCGTAGTAGGAGTTGTATTTTGCCATGGATCGCAATCTGTTACTGTTTAAATTTCTTCAACGCGTTTTTCCGATTAAAATTCTAATCAATTTGGCCTTACCTTTTGTTTCAGAACCGCTGAAACTTCGAAATTGAAGGATTGCGGATCTTATCCTTCGGGAGGATTAAGCGACATGTAATGTTATAAAGTCCTTCTTAATGAAATACGTCTTATCATATGTTTTTTAACCTCATGCACGAATACCATTAGCATTTCGCCATAAGTCTTCAGTCTTTAGCAGTACGCTGAAGAACCCTAAAAGGGAGAGGGTAAATAAGGCCGCCCTCGATCCCCCTTAATTTAAGCCAAAAAATGTCTTTTGTTATCTACATTTAATTACTAATCGATTCCACTATAAACGAGACCACTCTCAACCGCCTCCTAGCGAAGGTCAAGGTCAATTCAAATTCAAGGTGAGAAAAATCTGTGTAATAAATCACAGGTTTATAAAGTAGATAAGCTGGTGTTTGGGACTTAACTGTAATATATGTGGGTTTTTGGGATTACTGAATCCGAATCCAGGGTTGGTTTAACCGTATCACGTCGGAGTCAAAGTCAAACCAAATGCATAAGCAGGAGAAAACGGGGTATCTTCATGTTTTTGGAGTCGCTGAATCCGAATACAGTATTTGTTTGACCTCATATGATCAATCCAAGATCGAAACGCAAAAAAATGCACAAGCAGGTGGAAATTTTCGGTGGAAAAATCATCCTGTCTTCAGAAGGTCGTCAGCGGTTCTCCGAAGACTGAAGGGTGAAGACCAAATTCTGACGAGTTTTGTTTCTCGCAACCTAAACAAACGACGTGACCACACATTATCAATTTTTTAAAGATGTCTTTTTGAACATTTGAAAACAGAGGACAGAAAAAAAAAATAAAAGTACAAAATATCAAGATATATCTGAAAATAAGCACAATTTCGATAAAACTTTAAAAGGAATTATTTGAATAAAAAATAAAAATTATATGTGATACCCGGAACAGGTGTGAATATATACATATGTATATCTGATCTAGACTGTTTAATACATACTCATAATTAATTTTATATCTAAAAAAATGACTTAATAGTCTTAACAAATGCTAAGAGAAATGCAGCTAAGAGAATAGGACTGTAAAAAACTGCTGAATCTAAGTCCTCGAAAAAATGAAAAATTTAGTTCTGATATAAGAACTTAATTTTAATTAAAAATTAATATATGAAAATAATATTTTATTATTAAATAAAAAACTTTATAATGATAAGTTCAACAGTAATTGATTGCGAACCCATGCAAAAATGTTAACTTTGACCTCCAGCATCTCAAGAACCAAATGCAGTCGCAATCTGGAACTTGGGGAAGATTAAAGTCTTATCATAAACTATAATTTGGCATACATTTAAAGTTAGATTTCGGGGGTGGCTAAATAGGCGAACATTGGGGTCGCCCTTTGGATCGACTGGTGGAACGTAAAATCCTTCCTGGTCGATGACGGTTGCCAATCGCCTCTGGAAGCCTTCAGTCACTCTCGAATGAGTTTCTGTCGTGATCTTGCGACAGTTGCGAACAAATCTATCCCTCAAATGTGCAAGATCTCGATGCTCTTTCTTGTATGTGGCATCTTTGAGATAGCCCCCTAGGAAGAAATCGCAGGAATTCAGATCCGGACTGTAAGGCGGCCAGTCTATTCCGCCACCGTATCGATCCGGCCGTCCTGTAAGTCTTCTTGTCGTCTCTCCACTCTTTTTATACAATGTTGACCAAAATCGCACCTCAGCTATCCAACGTTTCTTTCTCGGACCCATAACTCCGGATCACGTTGAGTGAGCGCGATCTTCGAACTCTATACTCTGCATCTATTCATGAACAGAGAGTTTAATCGAAATTCAACAAGTAGTTAAGGAGTTATAGGTCGAAAACTGAGTGTAACTTTTTTAATGACCCACCCGTAGTATAATGCACTTTGAGTCTTCGAAATGGCGGATGCGCCAGACATTTAAAGCTTTTTATGGGTATATTATCGTTTAAAAAAGTCATTTTTAATTATACTGAAATACTCATGAACACTAATGTGCTTAAAGAATCAAAATATCATATGATTCAGTACAGTTCGAAGTTGAATTTTTAGTTGATGTTTTACACTATAAAATAAATGGAAAACTAACTATGAAATGAAGATTTTTTTAGGATGTCACAATAATTTAATTTTATGCCGTTTATGTTGCATTATTGAATTTTATTATAGTTTGTTATTATTGAGATTGCGTATCTATAAATAGCAAGTACGACTATTTTTTTCTACTACTAGCGTTGAAAGTATATCATTTTTGACTACCTACTTTTGAATGCAAAAATATGTCGTCAAATAACATTGAATTTTCAAAATGTAGGGATGGTTGAAAAAATAATTTCTATAGTTATGTCACACTTCAGTATTCTTCTCACTTCTAAAGCAATTGATTGGCGGCCGATTTCTTGGCGACTATTGCCAATTTAGATATTTGAAGCAATGGAAAAGATTTATTTGAAAATAAAATGAAAACGATTCATACTTAAGTAAGTTTTTTCCTAGGCGCTTAATTGATAGAAGAGATCCAATACAGTGGCATCCGGAATCTCCATATCTTACGCCCCTGGACTATTTTGTTTGGGGATATTTAAACACAAAAGTCTAATTAAATGAAGTTAAAGTCCAAATTTAGATGATTTAAAGAACATAATATGATGCGAAATTAGACAAATTACGGAAGAAGTCATTCACAATGTACCTACTCAGTTTTGTAGATAGACGTGCGCCTATTGTTAAGAAATTGATGGTTGGCAATTTGAGAACTTGTTGGCCTGATCTTGCATTGTATTTTTTAGTGTTACTTTTTAATGTTATCCTTGAATTTCAAATTCGAATTTTAATTCATTTCGAATTTTTTCGAAAAACGTCTAATGCAAGGTGGTAAAAATTTGATGCCGTCGTTTTAAATAATGGTAGATTTACTAAAACCAGTCTTACCAAAATTGAAAACAGTTGACGATCGAAAGGTGATATGGCAATCAAAATATACAATGAGGGACTAAAGTTTGGAATAAAATTAAAAACTCAGGTTTAATTGAATTTTAATTTTTGAACGAAATGCTTCGACACATTTTTTATATTCAGTTTAGTTTTTCAAGAAATAGTGAAAGTATACAGGACGTTCGAGTTTCATGTATCCTGTCAATGTTAGTTTTTTTAAATGGAACACCCTGTATCGTTTTATATCTTTGAGCAGACCTTTGAGAGACAATTTCAAAAATATGACATTTGTTGCCTGTTACTTTCGTGGCTATCGAGATAACAGCTGTTGGATTGGGAAATGTTATCTAACTAGTATCAGTAACAGAAACAACGTAACATGGAGAAAGCAGTAAGTGATACATTAAGGGGGCAAGATACTTTTTTTAGCCTGTTTTGTAAGGTATTTTGAAGATTTTTTTTGCCAGAAAACGAAAAAAGTAGAAGGATGGGGTTTTCTGCAAATGAAAGAAGTCGTGCTAGTGTACTAAATCATATTTTATTCAGCGTCCCCTCCTCCTCTCCCTCCCCCCCAGCTCTGCGAAGATGAGGAGTTCCGTTGGAGGTGTTTTGCGGTGGTCAAGATTCTTCAGCCGTTATTCATCTAAAAGCAAAAATTAATATGCCGTTTTAAACATTAGGACTGTCGCTTGTCTTTATCATATGCTTAAATTTCGAATTTGTCACAAAATGGCGGACGTTCAAAGTTGACCTATCGATTTTTATCAGAAAATTGCGTCTTTATGCATGCTAAAAAAATAGTTAAAATGTAAATATCAAAAAAAGCATATGATAAAGACTAGATAATATCTTAAGCTTAAAAACAAAAAAAAAGTACCGGAATCGGTTGACTGGATTCCGAGTAATCCTGACCACCGATTTTGTAAACGTGGTTCTGCGAAAAACGCTCTTAAGTTTTTAAACAGGTTTGCACGAAAACGGCCCGTTACTAGACCGTTAGAAGAGGGGGAAATCTGCCATCTAGTACAACAATCTTACGCACAAGGCACGCAAACGAAATTTCTATAGAAAAGAATGTCGGAAAATGTTTTTAGAAGGGTCAGGCGGTTGCTCCTGCCCGCCTACTTGGGAAGCGGCTACGTCCCGTTCGAGCCGGCGCTTTGTAGAAACGCCATAACTTAATTTTGGAATTTCGTATTTCCGCTTTGCATACATATTCTCGAGGGTTTTATCTAACGAAACAAATAAAAAAAGAAAAATCGATTTTTCGAATGGATAAAAGTACCATGCCCCCTTAATAGTTTTCAAAATAGATGACAAATAAAAATTGACCTAAATTAAATGTTCGAAATGCTCTCCAAACACTTCCTGAGCTACAGCTACACATAAATTCGCTCAATACATTTCTAATAACTTGAGGTGTGATGCCCCGAATTTCATTTCTGATCTCGTTTTAAATTTCGTTGTGTTGTTTGCCTTGTAATGTCAAATAGACTTTTACGTCAGAGAATTGACGATCGGACTTAGACAGGTGACAAACGTTATATTTTTGAAATTATCCCTCGAAGGTCTGCTCAAATAAAATGATACAGAGTGTTCCATTAAAAAAAATAAAATTGACAGCGGTACATGAAACTCGAACGCCCTGCCCTGTATGCATTCAATATTTCTTGAGAAACTCTAAACTGAAAATAAAAATTGACGTGTCGAAGCATTTCGTTCAAATATTAATAAAACCAGTTTTTAATTCTATTCCAAACTTTAGCCCGTCACTATATACACGGTGGAGACTTTAACTGGAATATATTCGCTAGCAGGGTGGTGAATGATTTTTCAAAAAATTCCCGAGACACGTCAACTTTTAAATGTATTTACCTACATTTTGCAAGTAATGTGAAAAATATAGCCCTTCAGAAGTGGCTGAAACCACCCTCGACATGATTTTTTCAAGTGCAACCCTATGGCTTGTGACCCCTCATTGTAAAGCTGGTGGAAAGAGGAATCCAACGCACGGATCAAATTTTAATTTTTAGTATGTTTGTAGGGTTGCATACAATTAAAACGTAATTTTATAGTTTAATTTATTTTTAACGCAACAATTTCGTACTCAAAATGTGTGTTGTTTAGTTTTGGAATGTAAACCTTACTTTTCATATGTCCCCACAAAAAATTCCAAGCAATTTTTTGCCACAACTGATATTTGTTATTTTTTGCTAGTGTTTTTACACGGCCGCAAAGAGTAATTTAGTTTGTATGCTGTATTCAGAGTTTGAAACGAAGTGTTATTTCAAATTGGTGAAAATGTCTTATTTAACTGAATCACTAAAAATCGAAATTTTGATGATGATTGGATATGGTGATAGGGCGCGAACTCAATGCGAAGTTGTTCGCTTATTTCGAGAAACGCATCCTGACTTGCCACCACTAAATCAAGGTACCATTAGTAAAATTGAGGCACAATATCGAGAGATGGGTCATGTCAGGAAAGTACCGAGTAAGAGGCAGGCTGTTGTTGATGACGACACGAAGTTGAATTTGTTGCTTGCTCTAGAAAAAAATCCAATCACTCCAGCCCGTCAACTGGCCCGTGATAGTAATCTTAATCACAAAACAGTTTTAAAAATACTTAAATATGAGAAAAAACGCCCATATAAAATGCAAGCTGTTCAAGAGCTACTTGAAGATGATCCAGATCGACGAGTGGAATTTTGCGATTTATTGATGACTTGTATTGATCAAAACCAGTTATCTTTAGAGTGGATAGTTTTCTCTGACGAGGCTACTTTTACATTAAATGGGCACGTAAATCGCCAAAATTGTCGTTACTGGGCTGACGAGAACCCCCATTGTATGAGGGAACTTCATACTCAGCGCCCACAGAAAACTAATATGTGGGCCGGAATAATACAAGATAGAATTGTAGGACCATTTTTCTTTGATGACACTCTTAATGGAGCAAGATACTTGCGTTTACTCCAGCACGAACTAATGCCAGTGCTATGTCATTTATTTCCAAACCCCTTAAACCCTAACTTGACCGACGAGAGGTTATGGTTTCAGCAAGATGGGGCCACACCACACTATACTGCCATTGTTCGTCAGTATCTGGACAGAATTTTTCCCGGTAGGTGGATTGGGAGGCAGGTAATATTGAGTGGCCAGCAATTTCCGTCTTACACCACTGGATTTATTTTTGTGGGGACATCTTAAAAGTAGGGTTTACATTCAGAAACCCAACAACATATCAGATCTGCAGGAAAGGATAAGAGAGGAAATCGGAAAAATAACACCGCAAATGTTGCATACTGTAAGGGACGAAACCTACCACAGACTGGGATGCTGCCAACAAGTGAATGGTGCACATTTTGAACAATTGTTACGTTGAAAATAAATTAAATTTTTAAATTGTTTTAATTGTATGCAACCCTACAAACATACTAAAAATTAAAATTTGATCAGTGCGTTGGATTCCTCTTTCCACCAGCTTTACAATGAGGGGTCACAAGCCATAGGGTTGCATTTGAAAAAATCATGTCGAGGGTGGTTTCAGCCACCCCTGAAGGGCTATATTTTTCATATTACTTGCAAAATGTAGGTAAATACATTTAAAAGTTGGAACGTGTCTCGGGAATTTTTTGAAAAATCATTCACCACCCCGCTAGCGAATATATTCCAGTTAAAGTCTCCACCGTGTATATT
This sequence comes from Aromia moschata, assembly GCA_029963805.1. Lineage (NCBI taxonomy): Eukaryota > Metazoa > Arthropoda > Insecta > Coleoptera > Cerambycidae > Aromia > Aromia moschata. Next base: position 455,817 of record JAPWTK010000193.1, read on the forward strand.
TTTATAATTAAAATTTGACTTAGTTCGTTTCGGTTTTATTGAATTTGTGCAGTACTTTTGCTGCTGTCTGCATAGTGATACATACTTTGTCGGAATTTCAGTCATATACTACACCCTTTTTTGTGATACTTTACAACCGTGTGGAACTCTTGTAACAAGACAATTTACTGTTTAGATACAGTGTCTTTTTATTTCTTTTTTTTTGCCGTTGTAGCTCAATGAGATGTTCTCTTCGTCTGCGATTAAGTGTGAAATAATAAATAAAATGGAACCGTGCGGCTCACCTTAGGCAGTCCCTTCATCCCTATTTTGTTACGGATAACACGTTTACGACTTGTTTCCGTTTGTGTACGTCAAAATATACATTGTCTGCAGACGGCCCAGCATAATTCCTGGCACGATTGAAAGCGTATACATTTCGCTGACCTGTGACAGATTAAAAAAATCCGCCCATTGTGTGCCCGCTGAAAGACAGCCCGACATTATGCTGTCAGCCCAATAAAGAAAGATATAGTACACACCTAGTGACATAAATCTGAATGTGTGCCAACAAGCCCAGCGTGCGGCAATTAAGTTACCTTTACGGCTCGTTTTTATTGCGCACCGATACAAAGAGGTAGGCCCTTTCCGCAGGGCCGGACCGTTGACTTTGGACTGTTGGAGTAAAATTTTTTGAGGGCCTACCCAAGGAACCCAACGGGCATCCCCAGGATGTCGAATCGACCCCAGCAAGCTTTCGAAATTATATAGGTGTTTCTATTAGTAAAAGAAAATTTTCGTATTGGTTCACAACCTCCTACCCTACTCCCTTTCATCCCTACCACGGAAAATATTTTGGTCTCCGGGGTCCAGACTCGGTTAAAAAAAATATTGAAAATTTAACATAAAAAAAAAACAGTTTTCTTTTTATGGCTTCAGGGTTGGACATAAATGGGGTAATCTATTTTTCATTGACATGTAATTCACAACTTTACCAGAATTTTACCTTTTCGAAGTGATGGATTACTTCTACGATTATTCATAATTAATACAAATAGTTTATTTAAGTATTTTTCTCTTACTAGAATCTAAATTCAGTCTGGTCTGAAGCAAAGTGATTTTATATTAGTCGAATAACATCAATAGTAAATTAAATTCTGGTTTAAAAGAAAAATAGGTTTTCAGGGTTGGGAGCTAAAATACAATGTAGGGTAAATATTTAGCTTTCTGCATCCCCTGTCAGACAGGTATTTCGCAATTACGATACTAGAAATACACCTCAAATTTGATACACATGTACAACATATAGGTATATTGATAATAATGTAATAACATGATTCTGCTGATCTAAAGGTTTTTAACTTAATAGGGTGCAGTATTGAGGGGGTTGAAGGGGTGAGTATGACAAAATAAGTCATATAAAAGGTCAAAATTAATTTACAGAGCGGACAGAGCTCGAAAATAGTAAATCCCAATATGTTCTTTGTAAGTAAGGGAAATCTTCAGTGTATCTATTTGACTAACTGAATCATTTTGTAAAAAATTTCCTAGACATGAAAAAAATCTAAAGTTGAACCAAAAATATCACGAAAATTCAAAAAAGCCCTGTACGCCACACATTACTCCAACAAAAATTAAGGATTAATATCCCTATAGGACTTTCTGTGTTTAATTAAAATTTCAGGAACAGTGATTTTTACGAAAACGATAGTAAGGATGGTAGAATTTTGAATTTTTAAGTTAAGTCCAACAATATCGAAAGGGATTTACTATTTTCGGAGTTACTTGATAACATCTCAATTTTACTTTTTTAACGATATATTTTCACACAGTCGTCTTCAACTTCGGCTTATTAGACGCAGAATCTCACAAGCTGTAATCCTGTCAGAAGCAAAAAAAAAATCAATGCTGTAACTCAAAAATGATCAGAATCTAGACAAACTTCAAAAAGTGGGTGTATGATGACTTTCGTTGGTTACTGTATGTAACCCTTACACTGACCTGTAAATTGTCGTATTACGTAGCAAAATCTAGGGAACATCAACAACAAGTTTCAATTGATTGCAAAGCAGGTATAAGGATGTAAAGCTTCAAATACAGAAGGAAATGCTTTTCTTTATTTGAAATTGAAATTCGCGCGTATAAGTGAGGCAAAGCTTAGAGACGGAATGTTCGTTGGGTCACAAATACGAGAATTTTTTAAAGACCAAAATTTTGAAACTACACTTTCGAGAAATGAAAATAGGGTGTGCGCTGCCTTCAAAAAATGTATGTAGCAACTTCCTAGGTAACAAGAAATCGGAGAACTAACTGAAAGATCTAGTTGAAGAACTTATCCAATCTTACAAGACGTTAGGTTCACGTACTGCTTTTCTACATCCATTTGGAATTCTTCCCGACAAATTAGGGCAGTTTCAAACAAGATTTAATCAGAAATTTCTCATATGGAGAAGTATAGTGGAAAATGGACCCCAAACTTACTTTGTGGATCTATTCTTACAGAAAATTGTTCACTTACAGTGAAAAATTCTGTATGAATTGAATTGGATTGTTCATTGTACTGTGTACTGTGTGTAAATTTAACTGAACTGTGTAAATTGTTTAATTACGGTGAACAATTCACTGTAAGTGAGTTGAGCCTAGGCAATTGTTCAATGTGGAGTTACTATACAAACAAAAGAAATAAATACCACAAAATTATTAGAATATTCAAACTCATGTCTGCAGGTAAAGAAAAATAGCAAATATTTAACTGACATAGACCGTTAAATAAAACACTAATTAAGCCCTGAAAGAGTCTGAGTACATTAGACGAAACGGCTTCAAAAATTAGTACTTCCTTATTTGTCCAATATCTATCCCCAAAAACAATTCCTTTATTAACATTTGACATAGGTTACAAACGTCACAAATTTCTTAGATAGCGTTTTTTGACGTAGAAATGCAACATTTACTTAATATCCCCCCGTTGCTTGTAGTACCGTAACTTCTATAATGCTTATACTAGGGTAGGAAATTGCACCATTACATATTGGCGATACATGTGTAGAAGAGAATAAGTTAAAATACATCAGTAAGGACAGACAAAGACAGTTAGATGCTACAGTGGTTCACGCTTGTGCACCTATTAGAAACGTATAACCTAACAGGTTGTGGAGTGGGATATTGCCTACACGCCTTTCGTTGAATTTGAGTGGAGTGGAACTTTTTCTTACTTTTTCGCCGCTATTGGCGTGCACATTGACTTAGCCGTATGAAACGAAATTCTTACGTAATTCTGACTTTTACAATTATCCCATACACTTAACAGAAGTGTACGAACATAATTGTATTTATTTTCAAATATTTGTATTCCTTAATTAACCGGTCTGCAAGAAAATAAAATTGAAGTTCTATAAAAAATAAAAAAAAATAAATATAAATCAACCCGGTTATAATACGAAAGAAAGAAAAAATGTCTATTGAATAAGTGGTTCAAAAATGTCGCCCCTTTGTGCTTCGCAAAAACCTAGTCTATCGTAAAACTCAGTTCTTACGCGTTCTAACACTTCAGGGGGAAATGTTATTTAGAACTTGTACAATTCTGGCCCGTAAATCATTTAAATTTCGTGGTCTTTCATGTTCATGTCCGTAAATAGTTTGTTTTAAATATCCCCAAAGGAAGAAGTCGTTGGGCGATAAATCGGGGGATCTGGGTGGCCATTTATTTGTGCCCGTAGTACTAATAAGTCGCCCAGGAAATGTGGTTTCCAAGAAATTTGTAACTTGTCGGCTGTTGTGGACCGGGCAGCCGTCTCGTTGAAACCACACATTCTATTTACGCAAACACGGCTAAACTGATTCCTTATTTCGATTATTGTACTTATTGTTAGAGTCTAGAGAAGAATACAATTCACACATGCGCATTATAATTTATGGGCGGGGCGTCCCGCCTACATAATTTTATTGGTTCCCTATTGATGTAAACGCAGAGACAGACAATAAAAGAGAAGAAGAGACAGAGAATAAATTATAACAGCTTTAAAACATCACAAAACATATCAGTCTGGCAACTAAGGATATAATATTTCTCTGTCAGTTCCCTTTAATTGAAGAGTTTATTCTTTCTTATTTATTAATGCTCGGCTTTGAAATCTTGCACTTTCCTATGGTGTATATGATATCTTTCAGAAAGATATGTCCACTTCACAGTTGGTTGAAAATTTAAAAACTAACGATGATAAAATTTTGTAGAATATGTTTTTCTTTTTTTTTTACCGATGCCTTTTTATTTAAGGAGACCCTGGGGTGCAGCCCGTAAAGAACATACTTAAATCCACTCCTGCCTATCCGGCACACGCAGGCATTACCTTCAGCGACGTGCCTAAATAGGGCAATTCGGGCAGTTACACAGAACGCTTTGCGCACCTTAATTTCGCCTTTATAATATCGTAAACCTCCGTGGAGAGCGCCACAGGTAGCCGCGTAGGTACAATGCGAAGCACCGGAGAAGTGCCCCGGAAAGCGGCAAAAAGCGAACCGGGTTTTCCGAGAACAAGTTTGTTGTGACGTTACTAGAAACTCAGTAGTAAATGTATAATAGGGCTTTAAAAGTGTGTTCAATCAGGAGCCCGAAAAAAAACCTTGATTTTTTGTATTACGGTCTTCTAACTTTATGAAATGTGTAAAAATAAATAATATATGGCTATTTTCTATTTTCATGAGTTCCTATGAAAAAAAAACTTAAAAAAACACGCTTTTTAAAAATGTATTAACTTTTAGATGCAATAAAAAAAGATAAACATGTACACTCGAACCCCTCTTATTTCACCTTCGCTTAATTCACATCCTCTGTTATTTCACCACGTTTCCCCCTATTAGGTCGCGAAACCGTCCCGGTTAAGTCGCTTTTAGAACTACGTTTGGAAATTGGATTCTCGCATGAATATGTACAAATTTTATTGAAAAAAATGATTGTGTAATACATTTATTGATTTAAAATAGGTTAGGTGTCTTTTGAAAATATTTAATCTTCAAAATATGCATTCAAGTGGAAAATTGAACTTTGTCACGCACGACTGGGTATACTTACATTGATTTTTCGTTCAGTTGGCTCATTTTTCGTTATAACAAGTGCTGTGGTTCGTTATAACAAGTGTATCTCTAAATATTTCTTTTTGCAGTTAAAACACGAAAAAGTTGAGGTTATGATCGCGACTTAAGAGAGGCTAAATTTCGCGACTTAAGCGAGGTAATGATGCACGGATTTGGCGACTACTTAAGAGGGGTTCGAGTGTACTCTATTTTAATTTTAAATTGAAAATATGTAGAAAAAAGCAAGGTTGTCAGATATATTTTCTAAAATTGCTAAGCTCACTATACAAGTATACTTCATACTTCAGTAAACTGTTAGTTTGTGACGTTCTTAGAAAGCTAATTTGGAAATATTAAAAAAAATACATAGATATAAATTTATTAGTTAGCATTAAAATAAAGCGTTTAAAATTGCTGGAAAAATAATTATAAATTAAAACAACTTTATGTATGTTACTTTACTTAAGAACATTTTGAAGAGCCGGCAACGCTTCGCTGTCTGGTTGGAAATCGCTGGCCGGTTATCCATTAGACTACACACCGGCCAACGATCCAATGGACTATTGCGCTTCGCATCCAATACATTTCCTAAATATTTATTCGGTCCACTGTGCCATAAATTTTTTACGACGTCGTTAAAATGATTTACGACTTTAGGAATTAGGAACTTAAACTACTTGTTTAAGACGCCAGTGACGTGTATTTCAGCTAGGTTTATTAACACAAACAATTTTTTGAGATTATCTAGCTAAATGAGCATTATTTACAGCAAATTATATTACAAATATTAAGAGTTTTGTATGCAGGCTAATTTTAATCTCCTATATTGATTTGAATGAAAAAAAAATATTTCACAATTTTCGAATTTATAAAAGATATATGCACGCCCATAGAATCATAAAGTTGCACCGCTTTTTTTGTTCCCCAGGCGTATTTATCATTTTCAATTAAAATTGGAAGGACTTTACCTGTTTTCGATATTTAGAGCTCTACTGGTATCTTCAGTCAAGACCCTGAAAAACAATTTGATTTTTTATTATGATCTTTTGAAAAAAAATGTGAATTTAAAAGAGTATATTGCAATGAACTTTACATAATATGTAAAATAGTATAGAATATGGAAATAAAAGAGATATTGCTATTTTCCCGGAGATCCTATACATACATGTACATCCTATACACATTTTTAAACTTAACTTATACTTACGCCAAAAAGGATAAACTAGGTTTAATGCTTGTTTTCAATATTTGTGTAGTATATTCTACGAGTATTCTCATATCTCTATTGATACTGTAATATTGATGGGGAGCAGAGCCTCTTCCTCTAAAAAAGTATTATTTAAAAAAAATACATTATTATTACTCGTATCTCGCAGACTTTATAGTTACAGCAGGACGTAGGCTCAACAGGGGAGGAATATCATTCTGCCCCAAAACTTTTCTAACAATGTGTAATGTCTCCAAAGGCCTTCAGCTCGATTGTTAGGTTTTCACATATCGCCATCTTCTCTCGTTCAGCCTTCCGAATGTTATGGTCTATGATGATTCCTCTTCGTTGTTCCTTGTTTATCAGTACAATATCTGGTCTGTTGAAGTGAACTGTTCCACTGATACTTCTGAATCCATCACATCTTCCGGAGGAACTTTTAGTACAATGAAGCCGCCGCGAGAGCCGATGTCAAAAAATACATATTTGGTGGATTCTGCAAGCTGATTGTGCCTGTCGAGATATACTAACTCTGCTAGCGCAGAACACCCTCCAATGATGTCTTCTATAGTTTCGCCTGCAGATCCACAATTCCTACATATGTCATCGATGTCGCTCATCAGGATATACTTCTGGTAATATCTCATTTTTATAACCCGTTCCTGAATAGCTGTCAAGAAGCGCGGGGTCCGTAGAGCTGAAACCGTCCGCTAATTTTTTAAATTAACAATATGTGAAAAAAACCATATTTTTTCACATTTACGCTTATATCTCCGTTCCTTGGCATATTTTATATATCATATGCATATAAGAAGTAGTAGCCTAATGAATTTCCTAAATTTTAAGCCTAACCCGAAGTCTCCAAGTGCTATTGTTAACTTGCAAATGGCTGCTAGAGTTGAAAAAGTGCTTTTTTTTTCACCATTTCTTTACTTCGAAAGTAGGGCGACTATGATCATGAAATTTGGAGGAACTGCTGTTTGTAGTATGAAGTTACAAAAAAATTTCAGCTCGATCCGTTAATAACTTTTCGAGTAATTAACGATCGCATTTTTTTAGCCTTAATTAACAATGACGCAATTTCTTTGTTTATTGTACGATATTGACCGGGTTGGGCTAGAAAAATAATAAATCTCTTCGAGTTTGCGAGACTTTTTGAGATTTTGAAAAATATTAATTTGGGCCTTTTTTATAACGTTTTCTACGCGACTACCTTTTTTGACGCTTTTTTTATAATGTCTTGAAAGTACGCTTCAAGACGTGTATTTTACACAAAAAATGGGAGTCCAGATTTTACAGTCACAATTCCGAGAATTTCGAAGCGGCAACGCTAACCCAATACATACGTCGCGTCAAAAAGGTAGTCGCGTAGAAAACGTTATGAAACTGTCCCAAATTAATATTTTTCAAAATCTGAAAAAGTTTCACAAACTTGAAGAGATTTATGATTTTTCTAGCCCAACCCGGTCAATATCGTACAATAAACAAAGAAATGGCGTCATAGTTAATTAAGGCTAAAAAAATGCGATCGTTAATTACTCAAAAAGTTATTAACGGATCGAGCTGAAATTTTTTTTGTAACTTCATACTACAAACAGCAGTTCCCTCCAAGAAACTTCAAGATCGTAGTCGCCCTACTTTAAAGAAATGATGAAAAAATAGCACTTTTTCAACTATAGCAGTCATTTGCAAGTTAACAATAGCACTTGGAGACTTCGGGTTGGGCTTAAAATTTAGGAAATTCAATAGACTACACCTTCTTATATGCATATGCTATATAAAATATGCCAAGGAACGAAGATATAAGCGGAGATGTGAAAAAATACTTTTTTTTTTGTTCACAAATTGTTAATTTAAAAAATTAGCGGACGGTTTCAGCTCTACGGACCCCACGCATTGTGTTCTACGCAAAAAAATACATAGAAAACCGTCAAAACTAGCCCTATATTTTTGAAGAACAGTTTTTGATGATTTTAGCTCCCTGCCTACTAGACTAACTTTGCGACACGAATAATTCAAGTCACCGCGCGCTAATCCCGACTAACCTCCCGCTTCCCTTTGTTGTCCTTTTCTAGGCCTGCACGCGTTAAGCTTTAACGGCTTAACGCGCGGCACGTAATGAGAGTTTGAGCAATTATAAAAGATTTACACGGCCGATATTGTCCTTGACACAGTTGTTAAGGAGAGAGAAACGGCTCGGCCGGCTCCGGCGGTGCGGAAAGGACGACGGCCGGCGGCGGAGCCCGCGAGAGGGTTCCTTAGCTAAACGGAATCCCAGATTTCGACGTTATCCTACCCGCCACCGCGCAAAATTCTGCCGGATTCACGGGGGATTTACGCTCGTTCCCTTACTGGAGTGGGGTAGACCGGGGCACGTTGGAAAAAAGGAGTCGATTTTCCGGAGTTATACAGTATACAGTGTGGAACAGACAAATGGAATAAATTTAGTGGTTCCATTATTATGCATTTTTTTTACAAAATCCTGAGACACGTTAATTTCTAATTCGAAAATGACATCTTGCGACGTAAAAATGTCATCCCTAAATTCAACCCCCTTCAGGTGACAGCTACAACCCCTAAATTTTCAAATTGGAAGTAGATGCTTGTGATATTTCATTTGAAAGGTCTTTTCATTCTATATTCAAAACTGTTATGGTTTTAAATTTTATTGCAGAAATTAACAAGAAAAAAAAGTTTCTCCAGCGTAGGAAATTCGTTACATTAAAATAAAACTTTTATAAGTAACACTATTTGTCAATTTTAGGTTCTGAAATGTTAATAATAACAAAAAATAAATGTAAAATTTGAGTGTAGCAAACTACCTAACATTTAGTACAGAGGGAGGAAACGATCCTTAGTGACACTTGTCCTTTGTTAACATGTCTGCCATATTCGAAAAAAAATTGACCAAGACATACGTTTCTTTTTTCTACAGCCAAGTTGAAACCAAATTTATTTGAACGCTTGATATTTTTATAATGTACGTCTGTTCGCAGCGCTCGGAACATAGTCCAGTAGGCAGATATTTTTATGTGTTCTTGAAAGATATAGGGCTAGTTTTGACGGTTCCCTATGTATTTTTTTGCGTAGAACACAATGCGCGGGGTCCGTAGAGCCCCGTAGAAATCATAAATCTCTTCAAGTTTGCGAGACTTTTTGAGATTTTGAAAAGTATTAATTTGGGTCAATTTTATAACGTTTTCTACGCGACTACCTTTTTCGACGCTTTTTTTAATAATGTCTTGAAAGTACGCTTCAAGACACGTATTTTAAACAAAAAATGGGCGTCAAGATATTACAGTCACAATTCCGAGAATTTCGAAGCGGCAACGCTAACCCAATACATAAGTTGCGCAAGAAGTCTAGAACTAGTCTTCTTGACGTCGCGTCAAAAAAGGTAGTCGCGTAGAAAACGTTATAAAAAAGGCCCAAATTAATATTTTTCAAAATCTCAAAAAGTTTCGCAAACTTGAAGAGATTTATGATTTTTCTAGCCCAACCCGGTCAATATATCGTACAATAAACAAAGAAATGGCGTCATTGTTAATTAAGGCTAAAAAAAATGCGATTGTTAATTACTCGAAAAGTTATTAACGGGTCGAGCTGAAATTTTTTTTGTAACTTTATACTACAAACAGCAGTTCCTCCAAAATTTCATGATCATAGTCGCCCTACTTTCGAAGTAAAGAAGTAGTTTAGGTTCTGAAATGTTAATAATAACAAACAATAAATGTCTGTAATTGCCGACATTCCCTACCATAAGATATAAACTTACTTACAATTTTTTTTCTTGACAATCGAACGACAAAAACGATCAAGCAGCAAAAAAAAAATGAAATTTAAGAAGCTGGCAGTTATCAGCTTTAGTGAAATTACCTAGAAACGTGCTTGTCATTGTAACAGTAGTTAACAGTGTTAAACTTTTTACCATGGAGTACCATGGAATTATGTCAAGACAGTTGAATGTTACCTAGAACCAATCAAACTTAATTTTGATCTAACTGTAGTAGATATAAGACTATTTTTTGTATACTGAGTCGTTTTTTCTTGTAGGTGCATACTATTATTAATAAACGCTTACACATAGACCAAAAAATTTTTTTTTGTCGACGACAGTTAGGTCAAAATTAAGTTTGATTGATTCTAGAATTCCATGCCACTCTTGACTTGTGTAGCGACTCTAAAACTGGATATTTTGCTCAACTTTGAGATCGTATAGAAAGAAATACCTTGTATATTTTTTGTTCAAATTTTGGATATGGGGATTTTAATGAAAAAATGGGACTGTTTTTAAATGTTAAAAAACAAATTAAATTGGATTGAAAATATCAATAAACAAAGAAAGTTAAATTAATATAATTCAAGGATTGAAGACATCAAATGGGCTATAGAGTCTATTTAAAGAGAGAGTTTTCGTATCGTACATTTTGACATCAAGATCGTTTAAACTACTATTATACAAAAATGATAGGGTTGCTCTGGTTTTAAATGGGCCTCACTGTATATATGACAGTTTTGGATTAACGCCGTTGAAATTGAGTTAAAAAGTACTTGAATACACAGGGTGTTCTAAGGAGGTTTCTTCCATAACTCCAAATTGTAAGAAAAAATGTTTGAAATACAAATTTCGTCAAATTATGTGCATATTTGTAAAATATTTAGTCATACAGGGTACTCCATTTCATGTAACCGCTATACAACTTCGTTATTTTAAATGGAACACTCTGTATATTGGTACATTTTTGGATACCTCGATAAATTTTAGGTCGACTTTATTAACCACACATGGTACCTAAAACTCATCGTTTCGGATATATTCAACCATTTTTAAAAAATGTCACGATGACAGCGCTTTAATTATTTTGAAATAGTGTCTAACAGTGGGTGTGTTACATGGGTGGGCACAGGGTGTGTTAGTAGGATTACTTATTAGCTACCACTGGCGCCGCAGGCGAAAATTTTTAAAATTTTCAAGGTCATGCGTTTTACTGACACCTCAGAATTTCAATGAAAAATGATTTTATACAAAAATATAGACTTTCACAAGAATAATTTTTGGGATTTGGTAGCTTTTTGAAATAATATTTAGTCACGAATATTGAGGGTTTAAATATATTAAAATAATGGGTGGCAACATGTGAAAAAAATTTTAAAAAATCTTACCGTTATTTGTAGAGGAAATCAGCTCGCCTGTCCTTATTGTTCACAAAAATATTAATCGCCTTTTCATTAAAGTCCCGGATTTGTTTTACAAAATTTAATACAATTAATTGGTTTAAAATATGTACATATGTTTTTATCCACATTTTCATTGTGACGTCTTATATTTTCACGATAAGCACTATCAAGCTGTTGCCTTATGTCTACCTTTCCCAACACACTAAAATCTAAGATGTTATGTAAATGTTTTTCATTGTAGCTAGCATGTTTCTTAGCTCGTTCATTTAAATGTTTTAAATCACTCACACCTTCTTGAGTGCATGCACTTTGGTTGCCACCCATCACTAAACAAATAAAACAAAACAGTTTGTTTCTTTTAGGACACCCACATAACCACTTAAATCTGTCGTAGACACTACTATTAAAATTTCGTGAATAATTTCGCGATTTCCCTACGTCTGTTTTGGAAATAATCAAATCGGATATCGGCCTTCCTAACCATTTAATTTCCGTTCGGATCTCGTATGTAATATCTTTATTAGTCAATAAAAAGTCCACCGAATTCATTTTGAAACGTTTCACAATCAAAAACAGTAAAAACACACTTCTCAGCGAAGAAAATAAACAATAAAACTAAAAGCGGTCACTCAACAAGTGTGACCCGTTCAGCTGATTTTCGAACGATTTAACGACGTCTGTCGTGTCTGCAATGGTCGCCAAACTTTACCAGTCACCGAAAAAGTCCGATTAAAAACGAGGGCTGGGAAACTGTGTGTCCTCGCCCACGCGCGCGAAATGCGAGGAACTCAGACTACGGTGGCTCGGTGCTCGATCGATAGTCTGTCATATATATGTGATAAAAATCATTATTTGTGCTATAAAAGGAATAATAATTGGAATATGAATAGTTTGTCGTATACAATTAATTGATATTATTGTAACAGTAATTTATAGTAAATTAACACAAAAGAAATATTTTTTATTGAAATTTGGGCCGGGCACGTGCCCCTGTGCCCTTTATCACCAGCCGCCACTGGTGTCTAAACTAAAAAAAGTTAAGGACATGCGGTTTGGACAGTTCGATTCGACGCGAACTACTCTATCATTTTCATTGTTCCAAAATGTTTGTAGGTTATTCAGTGTCGCAAATACTGGACCTACCCGACAATTCTTCAACAGTAATAACTTTTTTTTTCAAATGAAATGACTGACATTAATTTATACCGTTGAAAGCGAAATTAAATTACCCATTAATTGATATCAGTTTTTCAATATCTATCTCTATCAGTTTTTGATAAAAAACGGTCCTTTCCCAAAATTGAAAATAGAGATTTAAAAGAAGCAAGTAGGATTTGATATTATTATTTACAGCATTTACTGAGGACAATGACCACGAAGCATAGCACAAAACACAAACGAAAATAAACAGTAATAATAAAAATAAACAATAAATAAATAAATAAATAAATAAATAAATAAATAATAAAACACACATTGTAACCAAGCCAAAATTATTCTGTTTTCGTCACTATACAAACGAATCCGATTTGTAAATGACCGTTTCGCATTGGCTAATATTTTTGAGGTAACTTCCTGATAGGCTACTGTAACTACATTCCCTAGTCGTTAGTGGTGTATTATAAACTTTATTGTTTATAAATCCTCACAAAAAAGAAGTAATAATTTATAAGATTTGGAGACATTGGATACATTTCGAGCTCAAACATTTCTGTTCTTAAAACAATAAGAAGAAAGTGTCTTAGGTGAGGCGCCCTGTATTTATTAAATCTTGAAAATTATTAATTACACCTAAAGAATGCATTTTTTGTTTGGTTTTATTAAAAAAAAATATTATTGATGTTAAAAGTTAATATTACCTATAAAAGGTATCTAATATTTTCTTAAATTGTGCTCTGCTTTTTAAATTTCCTTAAAGCTGAGCAGTCACCTGTGGATTTGCTTTGTCCCTTAAAAGTAATAAACCTGCATAATTCGTATTCCGTTCAGGTGAAATAGCGCCCTAATTGCCGCGAGGACCTTCAAAGAGACGTTCACGTGCCAGCGAAGTAGATTTACAGCTGGTACCTATTAAACGTGAATGCCTACTGCACAACCTGCTAATGCCAAATATTACAAAACATCTCTTTGAAATTGTTACCTATTTTCGTAAAGCATGTCCACGCTTCTTATAACAATAAAAGCTACAGGTATTTCATTATATGTTGTAGGTAGGTATGTCTCCCTTTCGAAATTGCGAGGGACTTTCTCTTTTTAATTGTATTTTAGGGACGATTCAGCGTTGACAGCGGCACAAAGGTGTGGAACTAAAACTGTTTGGAAACAAACTCGGTAGGATACGTTCTGCTCGAAATAAGCGCGTTATTTCTCCAGAGCTGTAAATGTCAAGTGATGATATTTACAATAGTCTCCGTTATATGGAAAGAATTTCGACAGAATAATTTATCTTTGTGCAGTTTACGTGCTGACGTGATCGACAAACATTATAGAGTTTATGATGCGCTGTTAAAGTCATAAATTGCTAAAAATTAGTAGGGGATGAAGAAATGTTGAAACGAGTTCGCTAAACACAGTGCGAGTTAATATAACTCGTTTTCAGAATAATGGTCGGACACGACGAGACGATTATATAGTATTACATACAGGGTTAGAACGTCCAAGATTTCAAAGCCGAGCATTAAAAGATAAGAAAAGAATAAACTCTGACAGATAGAGGAACTGACAGAGAAATATTATATCCATAGTTGCTAGACTGACATGTCATTTTAAAACTTTTATGAGCGTTATTCTCTGTCTCTCGTGATAGGGTAGCAATAATGTAGGCGGGACGCCCCGCTTATAAATTATAATGCGCACGTGTGAATTGAATTATTATATCGTTATTGGTCTACGGAAAATAAGCACTTGATTATTCCTGTGCGTACGCAGTATCCCCAGAAGTTAAATGTTTGGGTTGGTATTTTGGGAGATTCCATCGTTGGGCCGTTTTTTATAAACGGTTCCTTAAATGCCAACAAATATTTAACAAATAAAACAAACTGTTTACGGACATGAACACGAAAGACCACGACATTTAAATGATTTACGGGCCAGAATTGTACAAGTCCTAAATAATATGTTCCCTGAAGCGTTAGAACGCGTAAGAACTGAGTTTTACGATAGACTAGGTTCTTGCGAAGCACAAAGGGGCGACATTTTTGAACCACTTATTCAATAGGCATTTTTTATTTCTTTCGTCTTGATAACCGGGTTGATTAATATTTTTATTTTTTATTGAACTTCAATTTTAGTTTCTTGCAGACCGGTTAGTTAAGGAATACAAAAATTTGAAAATTAATACAATTATGTTCGTACACTTCTTTTAAGTGTATGGGATAATTGTAAGTCAGAATTACGTAAGCTCATACTCATAGCTGCGAAAAAGTAAAGAGTCTCACTCACTCAAATTCGGTATGTGATGGACGGCGTCTCTCCCTCCACTTTCCAGTTTCTGTTACGCGCAGGTAACGTTTTACATCATACGTTTCTAATACGTACACAAGCGTGAAACAGTGGTGCATCTAACTGTCTTTGTCTCTCCTTACTGGTGTCTTTTAACTTATTCTCTTCTACACATGTATCGCCAATATGTAAAGGTGCAATTTCCTAGGGTGTATGTTTGTCACTATGTAGCAAAATTTTGGTCATGTCTTGTTCTTGAGGTGAGACCCATTGTCCTCAGTTCAGTAGGTCATAACAACCGCAAAAAGTATTTTCCCAAAAAGGGGAACGATTTTTTCTTTTTTGACTAAATAAAGGTATAGTTCACCTTTGAAACAAAACCCGCGATTATTATGGCGATCTGCGAATTAAGGGTGATAGAATCAATCAGACCCCAAAATTGTGCCATATGAATATTTTTAGAATACAACGTATTTTTACGCTTTTTTTGCATTCTTGTAGAAAAAATCTGCTTTTCTTCAAAAAACATTTTTGGTTTTTTGATCAGAAGTGGTGGAAAGTAGGTAGGAACGTATATTGTAACCTAAAAATATATTTTTGATAGAGGGACTCTTGAAAAAAATTGACCGGGTTTTTGCTACCAACGTTTTGTGCTATATACGTCGTAATTGATATAGCGTTCTTGATAACTGATTTATTGTGTATATTTGTGCCTATGTTATCCTGATAAAACAGGTACGATTCTGGAGAATTACAAAACTACCTTATTCCGACCAGAAATACTCCTTGAGTTTCTTTTATTATCTTAAGTATTATTTTATTAACTTTCTGGCTATTATTTTATTAATTTTCAACTTTTAACGTAGCAAAAACTAAAAAGATAAATGTCCTTTGTTTGGACAGAACTTCGAATACAGCAGCCTAGATAATTGTTAGCAAACACGCATATTTCGAAGTTTTTCTACGGTTAAATATTTTCGAGAACCCGCCTGTCAAACAGGTATTTTTTAGGTTAAAATGGACATTTCTCTGTAGGTTCCACCACCTTTGGTAAAAAACTAAAAACGTTTGAGAAAAGCAGAATTTTGAGAAAAGAAAAGAACAGAAGACAAAAAAAAAGTACCAAAAAATGGACATGAAAGAGTCCCGCAAATGTCCCATTGGTTTGAACTAAGTACATCTTTAATTCACAGATGGACACAAAATTAGCGCGTTTGATTTCGAGGGTGAACTATAACTTTATTTAGTCAAAAACCGCAAAAAAATGGAAAAAACGTTCTCCTGGCCTCGATCGCTTTAAATGAACTTTTTAAGCTGGTATGACCTATTGAACTGAGGACAATATGTCCCAGCCCAAGGACAAAACATGACCCAAATTTAGGTTCACAGTGTTATCCGTTAGGCATTGTTTTAATTTTTTTTAAAAGAAAGTAGACAGGGTGTCTCAACTAGAAAATACGATGTCATCGATATATGTATATTAATGGCAACTGACAGCTGTCATGTCTTATGCACTCTTGAATCATTTTTGTTTAGCAAGGTTAGCTCTGTGTGGGTCTTTGTTTGTTGCTATGGAGAACTGTTTCTTAATCAGCTTTAGTAATATCAAAAAGTGAGCTTGGCGAAACATAAACTTGAAAAAAACAGTTATTTTTTGTAATCCTTTTCGTTGTAACGGAAACTGAAGGATCACTTGCTATTGATTGTTTGGTCTTATTACCGTATACGTCCAAGAGACGATATGCGACAGCGTACCAAATGTTTAAAATATTGATGCATAACTAAGAATGTGACCGAGGCATGGAATGCATCACTTGTAATATTGTATTTCCTGGAGAAAAGTACTGGCTATTCTCCTCAGTAGACCTGTGCTGCGAATATTCCATGCTGAAGTCAGCATTGTTTGAAGACAACACAGATATCTTTGAGTACTCCAAATTAAGAGCTTTTTTTGAAGAGACAGAATAACGGCTACAAACCCAAGAAATCATATGTTTTCAGCGAAGAAATCATCCACTATTATCGAAAGCTAGTTTGCAGACAGCTTGTCGAATAAAAACGAGGTAGGCAACAAAATTTGTATAGCAAAAGTCGTGACTCTTCGGACAATATATCTTCAGACACTTCCATATTATATAGCAAGCAATATTGATAACGGCACTAGATTAGAAGTTCTAGAAAATGGATGAAGAGGTTTGTCTAAATTTTGTGAATAATGTTATTAATTGTTAAACCTCTTCTGTAAATTTTCATGTAAGTTAATAAATGTTTCAGTTTAAAAACATTATCAGTAAAGCTGTAAAGTTAAGTTGTCAGAAACGATTCGTGCCATATAGAGATTCGTGCCAGAGGCGTATAATAAGTGTACTGTACAAAAGTAACTAATAGCTTTTCACACGTTTGCCACATTTTGCTATGAAATTAGATCTTAACGGAGGTAATACAGCAACGCCAGCTGACACAGGAGTACTGCAATCAAATTAAATTGAGGTAACTCCCATCATATGCTGCACGAGTTGCCTATGCGTCACATCGCCGTGAGCCAACCTTAATAATAAAATTAAGTTTAACTCTGGTTTCAATTATCTTCTGATGAGGCCAACGTGGTTGGCAAACGCACCCGTTGAACGCAAAAAAGTGTAGTGTTAGTTAAAAAAAGTGAAAAAACGAAAGTTGTTGCAAAGGAAATTCAAAGTTAGTTAAAATCTAATGTAATCAAATTAAATTGAGGTAACCCCCATCACATGCTGCACGGGTTGCTTATGTGTCTCGTCGCCGTAAGTCAAAGTTGTTGTTTTTTTTTTTAATTTCGCTTGCCTTCACAACAAAGCAAAGGGTTTGTTATAAAAATAAAGTATAATGTGTTTTTAATAATTCATACTTCGTATATAATTATTTAAATAGTCAGTTAACGTTAAAGTTAAAGGTAAAACGCATTAACTAACATCAAGATAATTCTTAAAAAACCAGCGATTTTCTAAAAACAAGAGACGAAAAAGTTATTTCAAGAAGTTCCAAAGATGTATTACTCCTTTTTAACTAGTCTATGACCCATATTGCAACTTTTTTCTTCTCTTGTTAGATGATTCCAATTTTCTTACAATTGGTTTGGCGTTACTTAACGAGTTTTACCTTTAAACCGATTAAATATTATTATTTTTGTTAATAGAATCAACTAAATATCGTTTTTCTGTATTGTTTAATGTGGGTTGACCTAACTGTAGAAACGAAAATGTTAGGCAATAATAGTAATAGGTACACTTAGTTTACACGATTTGAAAAAATTAAAGTAAATAAAAAAGGAAAATTATCGTCAACTGTTAAATTGAAACAGATCCCGGAAAGCTACATTGATACATATGCTGTTAAGAGGGATCTTGTTCACCTTGACTGAACTTGTTTTATATAAAGTTTAAATTGTATAAAAGGTATAACAGAAAATTTCGTATTCACTGTTTCCGGTGGTTTACTTTATTCTTAACAATAAGTCTCTTTTATGTTCTCTCCAACCTATATATTCTGTTGATATGCGTTATTTTTTTATCAGTCTGCACGCACACACTTCAAGGCCACTGCTTGTTTTTTTTTTCAGACACCGAGTTACCATTTTTTGTAGTTTTATGTTTTTGTTTCCTGGACTATTCATTTTATGTAGGTATTTTAGGTAGACAAACTGGTATAAATTTAATACCTACCCAATCTTAACTGTCGAAATCTGAACCTACATAAAATGTAGACACTCAAATCCGGATGGTATTGAAATTTTCAGTATAATTTTTTTACTAAAGTACATATGTATATTGAATATACATATATACAACAGTATACTAAATTTTCACTATACTAAGTGTGGTAATTAGTGGTATGAAATACTACAGTACAAAATATACTGTAAGATTTTTTAATTTAGGTCGAGAAATTAACAAAAAAATTATTAGAAATTAAGAAGGGTCCACTTTTTCTTTGGGAATGTTTTGGTATCCTCTAAATTGAAAGAAATACAGGTGAGTTAAATAAGACGAACGTTGTATATATTATAGGTCATGAAAGTGATTTGTTCAGATTTCCAAAATTTCCAGTTGTTCCAGAAAAATGCTGAAAAACGTAATTTGGGAATTTTGCAAATACCTAACTGGCAAACGGTAAGTTTTAGATAAAACATCTTCAATAAAAATTGGATGGCATTCTGTTTCCTACTTATAAAGTTTATACGAGTATATCCATACGTTCTTCATGTCGACGCTAAACGTTTGTTTTTGTTATGGACACATATTGTTTATTACATAAATCCATTTAACTGCGTCTTATTTACAGAAAACTGCGAAAATTTCGCTTTTATTATTTTGCGACGATTGTTGGGATGGTAGAAAAGTTGGGCATTGGTACGTCCAGCGTCAAAATTATGAATACTAAATTTTTGCTATTGTTTTTTTGGTAGCTATAAGAAAAACACAAGTAGCGTGTCGCAATCTATAATATACTTCGAAATAATAAAAATGTAAACATAGAAATTTTCAGTAGAGTCACTGAATATGCCATTTAACTTTATTTGAAGATTTTTGTCTAATTCATGCCGTTTGTTAATTGTTTGCAAAATTCCAAACTAGCGTTTTTCCGTCTTTTTTACTCACTTTTTTTTTCAAATCTCAACGTATAATTTTCATGTGCCATAAAATGCAAAACTATTTGATAGACTTATATTACGGTTTATAAGATACCAATGCACTCTCATCGAAAGAGTGGACATACTGTATGATATGCTGTACTATGAAGATTCTGTGTTAATCTCCGATCTACATACGAAGATGGGAGATTAATAATGTTAGTCAGAAAATTCAAATCCTGAAGTTACACACAATTGTCCAAGGAATCTGAATTTGGCCTCGGCATTACTATACAGGATGTTAAAAAATATTCTTAAAAAACTAACTTTTGGAAATGTATGCGAGATATTATTAAGGAGTGTAAAAAGTATTAGGTATAACAGTTTCTGTTCCGTCACATTTGACTTCCGGTTTTGCTGGAAGTCGCACTTTTTCTAATACCTCTTATATTTTTAATACTATCCCGCACTAAAATTGACTTCAGTAATTTTCCGAAAGTCCAGGTTTGTGGAAATAAATCCAGAACTCCATAATTCGGAGACCAAATTCATATTCCTTCTGCTTCTGTCAAATGCATATTCCTTTAAAATTCTGCATGACCTCAGTTTTTTTAATTTTCTTTCTAGTTCAGAATAATAAAAAATATTAACAGTGAGACGTTCAATCTGGCAGATTCGTATAAATTAATTAATTAGCTGAGACAATAAATAATGTGAAAATAAATAAGATAAAAATATACCTAGTGTAAAAATGTTGAAAACAAAAAGCAGTATTATTAATAAATTGTACAGTGGGGACGTAAATACTCAGTGGAGTATTAAAGTGCTCCCACCCTCTAACTTTTGAATGAAGCTAGATATTGACATCGCGCAAAAACCAACTGAAATCGTTTTACTTTTACTACTTTCCAATATGAAAATGACAAACGTCACTTGATTCACCACCATGCAGAGGGCACTGTCATTTCATTCAAATGAGAAGAGGGGCTTTGTGACGCCTTGTATGAAAGGTATTTAAAATCTGTTCAGCGCAGCTCTATTTTTTAATGTTGATCCAGTGGTTCTCAAATAAAATGTCATTTTTATTTTCGAAATTTTGTAAGAAAATTAATGTAATAATATCATATCTACATTTTATACAGATTAATATCTTCTGTACGGAAATAAAAATTTCCATACGTGAATATGAATAGAAAATTATGTCTATCTTAATAAAATTGTTCAGATTTGTTTATTTTGAAATTCTTTTCTTATATCGCGGAACTTTTCTTAGAATGTCCGGGGTAATATTCGAACAAATATCTCTAATTCTAACGAGCCATTAAAAAAGGAAAATATTACGTCATCAAAGTTGGCCGAGCAAAGAAAGATCATAACAAAGAAAGTTTATAACCTCATTGAATCATCAAGCTATCACATTTTCTGATGGGTACTTTTACCGGGTATATAAAAAAGAGAAATAAAAAACTTTACCAAAAGAAAGTATATTTTCGAAAAAAATAAGGCACCAGCTACTAACTAATTTCTTCAATTTTATTGACATGCAATCCGTTGCTGAAGGTCTTCCTTATCGCCAACGGAGTTTCAAAAATTGAATTTTTTAGATAAGGCCAAAAAAAATCACTGCGAGTCAGATCATGGTCAAAATATGGTCTGCGTTTTCAAACGAATTATAGGATTTTCCAAAAATTCGACTAAATAATTATTTATTTCCCTAGTAGTACGCGCACGAGCTCCATTTTGTTAAATATAAACTTCTTGCAATTCGTCGTCATGCAACATTTGTACAAAAGGTCCGAAATATGGAACCAAGCATTGTCATTAAAAACCTTTCGAAGACAGCATCGTTATTATTAAAATGGTTAATAAATCATTGGCAGAACTGTATACGCCAGGCAATATAGCAGAAAAGTGCTCAGTTTTTAAAAAGAGTCCTGAATAAGGTTTCTCGATTCTCGAATTATCGCTTCGCGATAATTAGGTAAAGAATAGTAGAAATGGATTGTGTATGTTTTGGATAAAATCGGTATGTAGGAACCTTAATAAAAAAATCGATAAAACTGCCGAAAACCGTTTTTTTTTTTTGCGGATTAAGGGACGAAAAATAATGTTTTTCATAAAACAAAAAATAGAACGTTGTAGCGCTTGAAAAAACGAAAAAAAATGAGTTTTTTGGTGATCAAAATCGGTTCCGAAGTTATTGCACAAAAAAATAAAAACCGATGAAAAATGCCCATTTTTTGAAATCGAATTACAAGGGTTTTAATGGACGCAGGAACTTCTGCTTTGGCTTAAATTGTAGCTTTTGATGTCGTGCCTATCTGCAGTAAAAATATTTTCATGCAGAAATAATAAGAACTTATTAATTATATAAACAAAAAAAAAAACTTATGCAATAAATCGAAAAAAACTAAAAAAAAGGTCGTTTCGAAAAACGGATTGAACAAGCCGGAAAATGATCGTAGAGCATTTTTCCTGAGCTTAAATCACTCGTCATTAAATTCCCTACAAAGCCATTATCGTGACTTGTGGGAGAGGCTCCTTCAATCGGCTGAAAAAACGTTTGAAAATCAAGCGTCGCGTTGACCTTGAGCGCTCGGGTAAGCGAGTGGACGCGTGGTGGGGGAAGCCTCCCCAACGCAGACTTCTGTCAGCGCGTCTGAGGCTTCTTCCAGCGCGGGAGAGGCCTCCCCCACCATGCGTCCACTTCCCCCTCACTCGCATACCCGAGCGCTCGAAGCAACGCGACGCTTGATTTTCAAACGCGTTTTTCAGCCGATTGAAGGAACCTCTCCCACAAGTCACGATAATGGATTTGTGGGGAATTTAATGACGAGTAATTTAAGCCCAGGAAAAAGGTTCTACGACCATTTTTCGGCTTGTTCAAGCCGTTTTTCGAAAAGACCCTTTTTTTAGTTTTTTTCGATTTATGTAAAAAAGTTTTTATTATTTTTGCATGAAATTTTTACTGAAGATAGGCACCACCAAAACCAATACGACAAAAATCAGAAGTTTCTGCGACCATTAGAACCCTTGTAATTCGATTTCAAAAAATGGGCATTTTTCATCGGTTTTTATTTTTTTTTGTGCAAAAACTTCTGAACTGATTTTGATCACCAAAGGCCTATTTGATTCGTTTTTGCAAGCGATACAACGTGCCATTTTTTTATGAAAAACATTATTTTTCGTAGATTAATCCGCAAAAAAACGGTTTTCGGTACTTTTATCGATTTTTTTAATAAGGTTCCTACATACCGTTTTTATCCAAAACATACACAATCAATTTCTACTAATTTTACCTAATTATCGCGCCGAGAAACCTTATTCAGGACTCTTTTCAAAAAATAAACTATCTAGCCTGGACTAGTAGTCTTAAGAGATTCGTCCACTCTGGAGCTCCAAATCATTTTTCAAAATTCGTTGAGACGCTGTATAGGGCAGATTCACTTGTTGGCTCATGACTATTGAGACACATTTTTATCTAAAAATGTATCTAAAAATATTTCGTAGAAAACTGTCAAACAAAAAGGAAGAGTATCAATTCTTTCTTGCCTATAACGTGATCGTGAAATAAAACTTATAGTAATTTGGCTGTGGTTAAAAATTGAGTAAGTACGTCGTATTTATATTTCTGTAATTTTCATTAGCTAAATATTCTGTCTAAATAATAAGTCTATTTTGCAGCCTATGGAAGTACAGTTTTTCGTAATTTGGCAACGTTTTTATATATTTCTTTTGGGTAATTTGGTCACAAATCACTTAGAACGGCGCTTATAATGTAGCAGTGTGAAATTTTGCTCCTGCTTGCGATTTATTGACCAATCATTTACGTATACAAAAAGGAAAGTGGTACATTGGGCGCAGAACAGTATGATGTTTTTTGCACGAGCCCCCTCTTATTGAATCCTCTCATTTTTTGTAAAATAATAATAATATTAATAATTATTAATAATTGTGGATTGTAATGTGATTGTATAAAGATATACGATATATGATAATACAATCACATAGAAGAGAATGAGGATCAAGGCAAGAATAGAAAAAAACGCATTTTTTTTGTGCGACACAAATTAAATGTGGATCATCTTCTTGTCATTCTTGTCCAATTCACAAAATACTTTTTTAAGCCTTATTTTTTCCCTATTTCACACATTAAATGCATTTTAACTGGGATTTTTATTTCATAAAACAAAAATCTCATAAGATTTTCTTATCGTGGATGCGCACCTTAAGACGTCATCATCTTAGCAGCACATTGCAAAGAAAACTCTTCTTATGTTAGAGTTGGGTAAAACAGTTTTCGGAGCGGAATTTTCCATTGCCATAATCTGCTACGCCTATTTCGTCAACGAAATTTACACGCATTCTTTTATTTCTTTAACGTGAATATAAACTTACTCTGAATTAAGAAACGCACTTAAGCATACTTTCTCTGTCAAAAAAGAAATCGTTACACGCATATAAAACATTGTCTTAAAGTTGCCCAACAAAATAGATGTTCAGCGGGTATACTCAGACGTAAGAGATTCGTTAATCGCTAGAGAAAATGTTAGAAATAGCCGTTTTAAAATTTGTGTGATAAAATTTTTTTGTATTTAAGCCTCATAAATGACGAATGAGAAAAATAACTTTTCGCTTAACTTAACAATAAAATAAGAAGAAATTTTTATTAGGTTTTATCAATAGTTTTTGACATAGTGATGGAAAAAGTACGAAACCTCGTAATTCATTCCAGGTTAATTTTATAGGAACAAGGAACAATGTTTTATATTTTATCTGTGCTAAACTAGTTCCTGCAGTGGGTACTGGAAACGACGTAGAAACAAAAAACTGGACGTTTTTCTGTAACTACTATACTTTTCTCGACGCGCGGTTCGCCAACTAAGTTGGCATCTTCAGGAGGAGATTAAAACTGACTTAAAAACATTTTTGTTTTTGTTTTTTTTTTGTGCTAAACTAACTAAATCTAAACTCTAGTAAGCCAGTAAAAGTGTATGTCTCAGTGTACATAACGATGACAGAAAACCCTCTTAAGTCAGATTTACATAGTAGGTTTCTACTTTTAAGATATCAGATTGATAGTTTCAAAAAAAAAATATCATCAAGTCTGGCTATGAACGAGAATCTGGTTATGAATTCGAACATTATGACAATTAAAGTTTTAGAAAAAGTAATCGCAAAAATTTTCTTACTTAAAAAAAAACAATAAACTTTAGAATACTTACTCGGTTACTTTATGTAAGTATAACAAGAAAAGGAAAAAATTTCAGGTCAAATAGACCCGAGGAGAGACAGCAGGGTTAATGTTAAATAAATCTTCGATAGAACCGTAGTCTGAGAGATCCGTCTTTAGGACCCGGAAAGTGTGCTACAACGCAGAGTCGGCACTATACACGACAATTGTTTAAGTCGTTAGTGATTAACTAATAACCGTGTGTACATATGTACCGTGTTCATATTTCTTTTATAGTTCGTGTAGTGTATTTACAAATTATCCGGTTTTGTATGGATTTTTGCAATAATGGCACAGTAGTTACCGTTTGTGAATAGACTGGAAAAGATGATTGAAAAACGAGGATTTTACTATAGGCGGATCATATGTTTTATGTATTCCTTGCAATGGTCGATATATATTACATAGACTCCGACAGTGTGAAAGTCATTTAGATACGAATATCCATCAACAAAATATTACTGATACTGTTAGAAAGGAGAGAAAACCAAAACTACCGCGATCGATCCGGACGCAAAGGCGGGGGGGGGTTTTTATGGTTTTTTATTTAAAAAATCACTGAAAACGTTCGATACGCTCAAAAACTATGAAAATCATCAAATCTTATAGTCGCACGGATATATTTCCATGTATTTTTTCCTCCTGAATCAGATGGAATCAGATTTCAGATTTCGTTTATTCGATGAGTGAAAAAAATTATGAGCGAAAAAATGGCAAAAAAAACACCAAATTAAACTAAAAAAAAAAATTGAAAAAAGACGAAATGATTTATTATGGTGATTGTACCTAACTCTGGGGAGTATTAAGCATATCATGATTCAAAAGTAGGGGTAAAAACCTACAATTTGACATCCGGTTGAAGTCTGTAGGTGCCTCTGAACCGGAATTACAATCATTTCAAGTTGTACGCAAAATTCAGGAGCGTATATGGCGAAAGGCGATTTTTTCTGTTTTTTCAATCCTGATTCTCAAACGATAGATTCTCCTGCATCGACTTGCATAATTTAACGGTAGTATGAAATGCTCCATATCATACGAATAATTCATCATCTTAATATAGTATTACCTATAACTTGAAGTCATTTTACATTGATTATAAGAGAATTTCGGATTGGAACATGCTATAGTGTCCGACGTTCGTACACGTACTTGTAACGTTAGCATCATACTTTGGAGTTGGGGAGCTGTGTCGTGGTATAATCGGGTAATAATACAAATCTCTATGTTATGTGCTTGTTTCTCAACAATCGAGTAGTTTAAGGGTTATTCAAGCAAGAACGGAAGAATGAATTCTCGAAAAAAATACGGTTTTTCTCTTAAAGTTGGTAGCTTTATTCGCTCTGACATTAGCCGCGGAAATTTCTTCGTATTACTACCAACTTCAAGAGAAGTCGAGAGAGAAGAAGTTTCGAAGAGAATAATTGAAATTGGCGACGGTGGTGAAGTGGTCGTTTGAATAGATTCGTTCGGGACTACGCATCGGAGCGATCCGAGCAATCTGAGCAGTTCACCCGAACACGCGTTTTTGATTGGAGCGCTCTGAGGTCTCCGAAGCGCTCCGAGCGCGTGCCAAATACAAATAACCTGAAACTAATTTATCTCGTTCTTATTTGTGCAGTTTAACAAGTACATCGATTTAATTTTGTTGGATTTGACTTAATTAAGTCAATTCAATTGATTTAATTACTAAATTGTACAAATAAAAACGGTTTAGATTAATTTAGTATTTGTTTACATTCGTGTGTTTACGTCCGAATCACTCGGATCGCTTGGAGCGCTCGAATCAAAAACGCGCTCCGAGGCGTAGTCCCGAACGAATCTATTCAAACGACCACTTCATGACCGTCGCCAATTTCAATTCTTCTCTTCGAAACTTCTTCTCTCTCGACTTCTCCTATACCATAAGAAACTTCCGGCGCTATAGATGGCTTTGTTCTTAAAAACGCCCCTTTGCGGCACGGGAAAAAAGGTTCCGATCGCGGCAGTTTTGGTTTCCCCACAAGTTTTTAGGTACCCAGAACTGATTTTCACCCGGCCCGCTGGGGAAAAAACGAAAAAAAAAATATTAAGGTCCACCCTAATGAAGACAGTCAGTGTTTCTGAATGACACAAGCGATAGGCACATAAGTATATAGTTAACATATTTTTATTCCTGTCTTTTTGGTCTCCCACATATCCTTCGTCAATGACAACGAATTGCGTTGTAGCACACTTTCCGGGCCCTATTACATTTTTACATAGACATCCTGGTGGTAAGGAAATTGCATTCACCAATTTTTGGAAAGCATCGAAAATTATAAGGACCTTAATTTCAATTTCAACTTTTGACACGATAATTGGCGTCTTCGATTGAGATTCGAAAAAGAGGTACGGAAATTACGTGGACCACCATGTACTCACACACATATTCGATTTCGTGGCGACAGCATCCGCTTTTGTCCCTGAGAAAAGCGGTCCTAAACTGTCACGGTTGGCGCGCCGCCCGCGGCGAGGGGGGCTGCAATTTCGCCTTTGCACAACTCGAAGAAACGACTGCGAAATTAGGCCAGACACCCGCCCGCCGTCGAAAGTTAAAAAAGATGAAAGAGTTTTATTGCCTCTTATTTCACTTGACTTCCCAGAAAGCTCTTTCAGAAGTTAGGAGGCATGACGGAATTGCGTTTCATGTATATACATATGTATACGTACGTGTGTGTGTAGCGGCGTTAGTTGGGCCATAAAAATATCGGCCGCCTTCAACAAAAGCCCGAAGTGGAACGACAAAAGTTGAGTAAAGTACATGGCTTGCTCGATGTAGGTGGAACTTATTTAATCCGATATCCAAGTGGCAGTGTGCTAATACAGCGGTTCCCAAACTTTTTCAAATCTCGGACCCTATAGGACTTACAGTTCAGTATTGCCCCCTTCAAAATAACTTCCTTGGGAAGCCACACAGCCCTGGAGACGGTTCTTCGTAGCAGTGCTGGAACTCATATACTGGAATAGCCTTCAGCTGGTCGGTTACAGCCGTTTGAATGTTTTCTATGGTCCCAAAATGACATCCCTTGAGGTGATAACTCTTCCCCGATCATTCTTGTCGTCAACCGACGATCTGAACGCATAAGATCCCGTGTTTTATCGACATTTTCATCGGTTCTTGAAGCTGTAGGCCTTCCGCTGCGTGGTTCATCTTCAATCGACTCTTCTTCTGAGAATGCCTTAAACCATCGAAAAACCTGGGCTCTTGAAAAAACACTGTCTCCGTAGTCGTGTTGAAGTTTTGCAAAAGTATAAGTTTGCGGAACCGGAAACCGGAAAAAACCGGTTTACAAAAACAGCCACAAAAGAACAAACAAATGACTCTAACAAGTTAAAACTTGTAATTAAAGTGCATGACGTGTTAACCTACCGCCCTTCCAAGTCCCGTCTCTGCAGTGTTGCTAGATCAGGCGCTACGTTGCCAGTCTCATTACTTAATTTACACACCTCGTATAACCTCATTTAATTGCCAAGGCTGTTACATCATGTGACAGCCATTGTTTATTTTGCAATTGTGACAGCCACTTGTCAAAAGTTTGACAACAACAAAGTTTCGTTTTGGGCTTCGACATAACCGTCCATCCATATTTCCATCTCTCTCGTTTATAGCCAGATTTGCTGACTTTTTTTGGACTTCTCTTTATTACAGAGTGCAAGTATAAACTATTAAAAATGGCAACAGTGCCGCTGCGCTCACACACTTGGACGAAAATCGAGACATAAACTCCGCAAAGAAATGTGAAAATTTGCCACACACCATTACACTTTACCACTATAGTTAACAGTTGGAAGGACATTTTTAACACTAAATTTTTGGTACGACTTTCTCTAAACTGTCGTTCGTCCGTCGGACCCAAAAATGTTAAATTTGCTTTCGCCACTGGTGGCAATTTTTGTCCAAAAGTATTTCGATTTATTCTTATTAAATGTTGCTGAGCAAGCCCGATTTGTTTTTCAAATTAATGACTACGTTTCTTTTGAAATTAATGGAGCCCTTCTCGCAACACGTTCACGGTAATAGCCCTTTAGTAATAGATTTCGTACTGTTTCGACACTCGAAATTTTTTTGCATCAATGCCTCCACAGTAGCTGCTAGTTTTACAGCACTAATCTTATAGTCCAATCAACGAGCGAAATCCCCCATGTAAATTGGTCACTAATTGTTATCAGCAAACAAAAAATATGGTCGTATAGAGAGGAAAATTCTAAGAAAGATAGCGTTTTTTGCTACTCGAGTTTTAATGGCGAACATAACTAAAACAAATCGCAAAAGTCAAAAAAACGGTTTTTTGCAAATTCAAAAGAAAACTTCAAATCCTACACAAGAAAGTTAAATTAGAAAGTTGTAATTTTATTTTTTTCGAGTTATAACGATTTAGAAAAAAAGACATTTTCAAAAATCAGCTTTTACACGGGCAAAAATGATCGTCCAGAAACGATCATGGGGCTCATTTTATTCGCGAAGACTTGAACTTTCATGCTATTAAAAAACCAAATCGCTTCTATTTAATTTTTGTATAAAAAAATGCGTTGTAAAATTGTATCATTTTTTCGAACCGTTTTCGAATAACTTTTTTAATTTTGGTTTTACTTTTTTTGGCCGTTGCATATTTGAAAACTGGCATTCAAAACACGCATTTAAAAAAAAATGAAGGTCCTACGACCTCAGGGAGCCGAGATAATTTTCTTTTTTTAATTCCTGACAGCGCTGTATACGTCCGATTGACTTCATTTTTACACGAAATAGATCTCAAAGACTTTTACATTCTTAAAAAAAATATTTCAAATCATTTCATTTCGCATAAATTAAGTTGACATAATTGTTTGCGAAAGTACAGCGTTGGGTGCGGCACGCGCTAGCTATCACACGGCGACAGAGTGGACGGACACTCCGCTTGGGCGCATCGAAAAATAAACACTATTTCAAATCGATCGCGCTCGCAAAATGATCTTTTCCTCAGCTTAAAAAAAATGATATCGGCTCCCTGAGGTCGTAGGATCTTCATTTTATTTTTTAAATGCGTGTTTTGGATGCCAGTTTTCAAATATGCAACGGCCACAAATGTGAAACCAAAATTAAAAAAGTTATTCGAAAAAAACCGGCTCGAAAAAATGATACAATTTTACAACGCATTTTTCTATGCAAAAATTAAATAAAAGCGATTTGTTTTTTTAATAGCATGAAAGTACAAGTCTTCGCGAATAAAATGAGCCCATGATCGTTTCTGTACGATCATTTTTGCCTCTGTAAAAGCTGATTTTTGAAAACGTCTTTTTTTTTAAACTCGACTTTTTAAACTCTTTTTATACCTCGAAAAAATAAAACTTTTTTGAATTTTTGAAAAAAAGGATCATTTTCCGCTTGTCTTGGGCTATATTTGTAGTTAACAAGAAGTCTGTTCACACAAACTTGGAATTTATACAGCAAAAATACGAAAACGAGATTTTTGACGTTTTTTTTTAATTTTAATTAATTCTCAAATGTTTATGAACCGATTTTTTTCGTTCAAATTTCATTCGACGCGCATTTTTAAGGCCTACAACTTTCTGCTTTAACTTTCTTGTGTAGGATTTGAAGCTTTTTTTTATTTGCAAAAAACGTTTTTTTTTTTACTTTTGCGATTTTTTTAGTTATATTCGCCATTAAAACTCGAGTAGAAAAAAGCGCTATCTTTCCAGCTCCATTTTCAACGCGTGACGAGGTTAGCTGCTTATAATTTCGATAAAAATATTAGGCATTTATTTTATTTAACTCAAATTCCACACATTTCAGTGCATGGAGTATACATACTGACATATGCTGAGCTGCGTCGAATAACGTCTAATATTTTTATCGAAATTATAAGCAGCTAACCTCGTCACGCGTTGAAAATGGAGCTGCATCTTTCTTGCAGCAAGCTCCTCAATTAGTGACCGGTTTCCTCCCCGTTGATTGGGCTATTAGGTTCTTTTTTAACTTGACGCACTTGTAAAAGTTTTTGGACGCCCCGCCCCGATCGAGGTTTAGAAATCACAATTTCCGTAGCTTTAAAGTTTTCGGCCATTCTTTGAATTGTGGAACGAGGTTTTCCTAATATATTTCCAATTTTCCATAGTGTTCTGCCTTCATTTCTTAGTTTAATTATGGTACTTCGTGTTTCTGTAGACAATTCGCAACCGTTTCTCTCCGTTTCTGACTTCTTGGAAGGCATTTTCGTGTAAAAATATTTATTTAATCTACACGTGCGACCCTCTACGAGGTGTGGCTATTAAATAACCGAACTGATGCTGCTACTAGCGCGCTGCGAACGTGTCGCGATAAGTTTGAACAGAACTGTGTCTGGTGATACTTTACTCACCCTGAGCTCGCTGGACAAGCCAGTGGGCCGCTTAGTTTGACTGTAGCAGTCGTTTGAATTAGTCTACGCACCAGTGACGCGTCGAAAAAATGTTAAGTGTTCAGATGGAGCAACGGGTTAATCTCAAGTTTCTTGTTAAACTGGGAAAAAAATACAGAAGCTTATGCAATGTTAAAAGAAGTGTACGGGAATGAATGTTTATCCTGCACACAAATTTCTGAATGGTTTAAACGGTTTAAAGAGGGACGTGAAACGACCGAAGACGATCCGTGCCCCGGACGGCTCTCAACGTCAAAAACGGGCGAAAACATTAAAAAAATTGGTAAATTAATCCACGAAGATCGTCGTCTAAGCACCCGAGGGCTTGCTGAAATAACAGGAATCGACAAAGAATGTGTTCGCCAGATTTTGAGTGAATCATTCAACATGCGCAAAGTTTGCGCAAAAATGGTGCCAAAACTCCTCACTTCCGAGCAAAAGGAATGAAGAATGAAGATTTGCGCTGACCTTCTAAACAACATTGACACTGATCCAGGCTTGTTAAACACGGTGACACCGAAGGGGACAAGACTCGAAAGTGTGGAAGCGCTTAAAGCAAAAGCGACGAAGGTTCTGAACCAGCTGACAGAAGCGGACTTCCAGCACTTCTTTCAACGATGGAAAATTTGTATGGAGCGGTGTAGAGACCGCCAAGGGGAGTACATTGAAGGCGAAAAAGTTGCTACTGTAATTGGTAACGAATAAAAAGTGTTATGACAGCAGTTCGGTTATTTAATATCCACACCGCATATTGATGCTCACGTAGACTGATAAAACTGTTCTGCATGAAAATCTTCCCTGTCAAACTAATGTAGTATTTCGATACTTTCTAATTATGTAACCCTTACACTGACCTGCAAAATCTAGAAAACATAAACAGCATGTTTTGATTGATTGCAAAGCAGGTATAAGGATGTACCTATTTACCTCCTCTGCACATAAAACTAGGGCATACAATTTTTTTAAGCTTTAAATACAGACTGAAATGCTTTTCTTTATTTGAGACGGAAATTCGCGCGTGCAAGTGGGGCAAAGCTTAAAGAAGGAATGTTCGTTGTGCCGCAAATACGAGAACTTTTTAAAGACTAATTTTGAAACTACATTTCCGAGGAAAAAAAATAGGGCGTGGACTGCCTTCAAAAATATATGTAGCAACTTTCTAGGTAACAAGAAATCGGAGAACTACGAAGATCTGGTTGAAGACTCACAAGACGTTAGGTTGCAACATGTCACTTAAGCTGCATTTTCTTGACTCCCATTTGGAATTCTTCCCTGACAATTTAGGTGCAGTTTTAGACGAACACGGCGAAATACTTCGCCAGCAAATTGCTCAAATGGAAAAGCAGTATAGTGAAAATGGACCCCAAACATGTTAGCGGACAATTGTTGGGCCCTCAAACGTGAAACCGATCCCGGCGAGTACAAGCGAAAGAAGACAACAAAATAATTTATTGATTGTATTATACTTTTTTCGATAAAAAATGAGGTACCTATAAAAAAGGTGATTTTGTTTTTTTTTTAAATCTTCGAAAATTCACTAGATTGCTTAGGTATGGTTTGAGTTTCTCATATTTTATATATATATATATTTTAATTTTACTCTCTAAAAACTACACACAAAAGCCCAAAAAAATATCAGGGAGCAACAAAAAAATTCAAAATGCAGAACAGTGTAATTACAACCGACAAAACAGATCGCAGAACGATATGCATACGTATGATCTTGTACGCAAACTTTTTTGACTTGTGTATGTTAGATATTTCCATTTTATAACTACCATTTTTTGTATTTATCATAATATTGTATAAAATAAACTCATTGTATAGTAGACATACAATAAGATAATGTATTATACTCAATTAAACTTTATTTTTCACCAAAGTGAGTTTTTAGATGCTTTTTTGTTGGAAGCTATCTGTATGCAGTTTGATTTGAGCTAGTGTGGATCATATTAGTCGTAAAGGTTCTAAAGATCATATAGGGTAAAGTTGGTCATATAATCATATAGTCGAGTTTTTATAGTCTGCTACATTCCCTGCATATTTAGATTTGGTCCAGGAATACGATATTTTGACTGCGAGTGCTTCTCTACGAATGACGAGTGAATGACGCAGTGAGTCCATAATGCATCAGTGACTTTATTTCGAGGAAGAGCATGGAATCCTTTGTAATACCCAAATACTGAAGAATACCAGTGCAGACATCAACGCACTCATGACGCCGCGACACACATTTTGGAAACCTCTGTGCTAAAGGAAAACATTGGACCTTTTAAATAAATGACAGAGATAATAATAATATAATAATAATAAAATGTTTATTTACTACTTTTAGAATTTACAATTTTACAATTTTAAGGATACAATCTAAATAGCGTAAATAAACGAGCTTTACTCACAAAAATGAAAGAATCATTTGAACGTGAGAAACATGTTACAAAATTAAAAAATCATAAATTACTAAACTATATTTAGAACGTAACACACACATATATAAACAAAAGATAAAACAAAGTGACTTAAGTAACAAACTTATATGTGTTGCATCGACATATAATAAATATTTCCAGAGATCAGGGTAAAAGTGCATATTCAGGCAAAGTTATTTAAAGTTAAAAGTCGCAAACTTGAGAAAGATGCATAACAATAAATATTTTAATTAAAATTGTAGTTATTGAGATTAGTTAAAATTTGGTTATAAAATATCTAATGAAATAATTTACTTTTTATATTGTCTATGTATATTTATATCACAGATTTTATTAATACATATATTCTTCTATCAAGGTAATTCACTAATTAAAATTCTATCGAGGTAAATCACTCATTCACTGATATACACATACATATATACACATATACGCACACGTACATACACATATACACGCATATACACACATGTCTACATGTAAGGTACGTACACATTAACCATTATGTATTTTAGTGACGATAAAATATTAGATATTTTGTTTAGCATCAATAATGGCATGTATTTTTTTTCTTTCGGTATTTCTAATAAACAGTTTTATATTTCTTTTGAACGCCTTTACTTTGTTTGTTTGTTTTAGGTAATCAGGTAGCGAATTAAATAACTTTGGTCCGATGTAAGTATGGCAACGTTGTCCTGCAGATTTGGCTGAGGAGGGTACACGCACATTATTTCCCTTTCTAGTGCTGTAAGTGTGTGACTGAATTTCGAGCATATTTTTATTTGCAAATGTCCATAAACCCAGTCTTAGGAAATACAACTGCCTAGGGTCGAAAATATTGGACTCTACATATAACTGTTCTGTTGGGTAAGTATGGTCTTTATTGTAAATTAATTTGATGAAAAGCTTTTTGCATTATGTCCAGATTATGTAGATGTGTACTTAATAATCCCCCCCATCCTACCATGCCGTAAGTAATATGTGATTCGACTAGTGAATAATATAACGTTTTCATGTGTTCTATGTCAAATATTTGTTTTAAATATTTAAATTTAAAGAGAATTGCTCTAAGTTTATCGCATATATATTTTATGTGGATAATCCCACCTTAAGTGCTTATCTATTACAATGCCTAGATATTTAATATGATTTTCGGCCTTTATATTTTTGTTATTTATATTTAAATTATTGTAATTTGGTCTAGAAGCATTTGTTAATGAAAACGCAATATAATAAGTTTTTTCTAAATTTAACGTAAGCAATTTAGAATCAAACCATCTCTGAATTAGTTTGAGGTCCGTTTCCACTGTATTTTTAAGTTTTACCCATGATGCATCTTTATAGAACAGAGCCGTGTCGTCAGCATAGCTAATTATTTTTGCCTTAGATGCTATCATTTTTCTACAGACTTACAGACGTAGTTTTAAACTTTAGTCAAAGAGTATTTTTACTATTTGCTTTAGTGTTAACAATAATTTTCGGTGCCTAAGAGATCGCTTTCTCCAGGTCTAATTTCTGTTCATACTTTTCATGATCAAATCCAAAAAAATCGTATTAAATCGTAATATTTGTACGAAATAAATGAGTATTCTTTTTTCATGTTTCTGTACGGACAAAACTTTTACTAGATTCTGTACGGACAAAAATAACACATATCAGGGTGTCCCAAAATGCAACGCCAAACCGAAAGGGGGTTACAGACCAGGTGGCAAAAACAGTTGACAGGACATGGGACAAAAAATAAATAAATGAAACTATCCTGGTTTCCGATATATAGTCAATTTTGTAAAATTAGTGAAAAATCGCTTCTCTAAGTCAATATTTTGTTTGCCAAGGCTTCAAATGAAGGCCGATTGTCGATTTATTGATCTTAATTGCACGTAAATTGAACAAACATGTTTACTTGACATCTTGAAATATGTTGACATGACAATTGAACAAATATGTTATGTATTGATATAACATTTTATAACAGTTACGATATTTAAAAATAGAAGTTCATTTTTAAGGTTTTGGTTATTGTTATTATCATCGACCAACTTTGACTATTTATAAAAATGTACCACACGGAATCTACAGCTCTGTTTTATCACTAGCGTAAATAAAATCTGGAGTAACGAAGCCAGGTCGGTAGTACAAATACACGAATATGGAAACAGTGCGCAATCCAAACGGAGTAGTAAAACGTACTGACCAAGGAATGATATCGATCGGGTCATAACGGACACCGAGCTCTATCACGTTCTAATAGGAGCGAGCACAGTGAGCGCAGAGCTACTGGCTCCCCTTTACTTACTGCGCTCTACTTTTGCTATTGTTGTAAAAAGGTAGTAATATTCAGGGCTGTTAATTTTAATTGTTAATGTTAATTATTTTATTTTAAATATGCTCATACAGTTATACAAAAAAACAAAAAAAAAACAGACAATTTATTTCGAGTTTCACACGTTGACAAATTACCTCGACATAGATGACTGCTGAATAGCAATATCCTTTTTAACTTTTAAAGCTACTGTCTTCATTACCACTTTGGCACCTGCATTAGATGCGTCAACTTTTGATGACAATTCCATGTATTACATTTTTTTTATAAAGGGTTAATAATCAAAAATACCAAAGATTGGAGGATGATAATAACCAAAACCTTAAAAAAAATGAATATCTATTTTTTTTAGGTATCTACCTACTGTAACTGTCGTAAATTGTTATAGTTTATTCAAATGGCGTGTTATCCAGCCCAATATAATATAAAAGAAACCTTCATATGTAGCCGTGGCACAAAAATATTGACTTTGGGAAAAGATTTTTCACCAATTTTACAAAAGCGACTGTATTCGGAGAACCAAGACACTTTCATCTATTTTTTTGTCACATGTCCAGTCAGTACCTAGCCTGTAACCTTCTCTCGTCTTGGCGTTGCTTTTTGGGACACCCTGTATGTGTGTATCTATGTTATGTGTATTATTCCATACGTATTGCATGTATGTATATTACCTACTGTGTGAATAAAAAATGGATTGCCCTTGATGTGACTTGAAGTGAATTGAAAATTTAATAAAAATCCAGGTATTCAAGGTGTATCAAAATTCATACTTTTCAAATAATGACCTCACTTTTTCATTATTATGTTTAGGAAAGTTTATCTTCATACAAAATATCTTGAACTATACAAAAAATCGATCAAACGTAATTATATTTCAATAATTATCGGAAATTGTTCCATAGTTGATTGGTTTTAATCCTTCGGATCATAAGTAATATGTATATATGTAATTTATATCTAAACGAAGTATTTTATATAATGGCAGATGTATTTGCTATTAGATATTTCAGTAGTAGTACTGAAATATCTAGTAAATGACTAGACTAAAAACAAAATATGTTATTATTAGTTTATAGTTAGAATTTAATTTCACAAAATTTACTTATTACATACAGATATACTACTTCTGTTGATCGAAATTAAAAAAAAATTGAATATTTCATTTTGATATATATTTTATATAAAATTTAAGATTAATAAAATAATTATTTCATTGAAAGTTGACCTCTCAAAAATTATAATAATAATTACCTAACTAGACAGTTGCAATAACACTATTCTTATTTTTACAACAGAGATAACTATTTCATATAAAATGGCAGTAGTGGAACATAGCAACTGTTTTTAAGAGTTGGTAACCTCCAGAGAGCAACAACTATTTTCATCGATCGACCTTAGTTTTAGAAAATATAAGAATGTTATGTTTATAGGTACAATTAATGAACTGTGAATGGAGCAGTGTATTGTAAACTTTGAGAAAACTAAATAACTTTATCATGGTCCAATTATTATACTCTTCGGGAGCTATTAATAAGACTGATATGATATTTTGAGAGATCTGGGATTTCCGCTTATACCGGAAGTAGATGCCAACTTGGTTATGTTAAATGGAACGCCCTATATATTACTGCATTTTTGGACGGCGGATACATAAAAGACGATAATGTCATATCGAGTCTATAATCATAACGTATAATGGCATAATGTAATAATATAATTATTATAAATAATAATAAATAATCATAGTCATAATGGTTCGCCCCCCTACCATTTTCAACTAGACATTATCAAATTATGAAATCTGTAGTAAACTGTGTAAGAAATCTATAGAATTGTTTTAACTTACTTGACTTTTAATTTGAGCGAGAAAAGCCGAAACACTCTTTGAATGGGCATCAATGATAGACAGTGACCAAACAGGAGTCCAAATCCTTGTTAAGACATTTACCACGAGGTATTTTGCTTGCGAACTGAAAGCGCCAGATATTTGTTCATTTATTCGATATGTGTTTCGTTTTAACACGACACATCAGTTTCATGGCAATTATTACAGTAGTTGAAGGTCAATTATTACGATCACTCACCGCTGGATCGCATTTTTTATTATATATCTGTTTTTCAATACAATACGTATACTGAAGAGATCCTTCAGTTTTTGTAAGTTAAAAGTTTATTTTAATAAAATTAATTCTACCGATTTCCCGAAACACGTTGCAAAGTAAATGATAATTTATGAAATATCCGTAGCTTTCTTAAGGTTCCCAAGTGCCATTTGTGATCGAAAATTGTAAATATTTCAAAGTCTATTGAATACATG
This sequence comes from Aromia moschata, assembly GCA_029963805.1. Taxonomy (NCBI): domain Eukaryota; kingdom Metazoa; phylum Arthropoda; class Insecta; order Coleoptera; family Cerambycidae; genus Aromia; species Aromia moschata. The sequence goes on from JAPWTK010000193.1 coordinate 493,995, forward strand.
TGGGTTCAGAACACTATACTTATATGAAGTGACTTTAGAAATCCCCATATAATAAAAAAAATGTAATAATATTTAGTAGTGTTTCAAAAAAAAACGATTATTTTTTTTCTCAGAGAACATTGGAAAATCTTCAGAGTATCCCTAGAAAATGACCCTGTTTAAAATATGAGTCCTTAATATTAATATTTAGAGGTGCCGATTCTCAATTTTCTATTTCCCAGTTAAATAACATTTTTTTCTGAACTTTGAAATATTATTACTCAAGGAAGAATCGCTGGATAGTGATACTCAAGTAAGTTTTTTGTAGGAAATTGAACGCTCTATAAAAAAGGTCTGATTGAAGATTTGCGTGAGGTAAGCCGTTTCGGAGTTATTAAGCCTCAAAATTCAGGATTTCGAAATTTGCTTCAAAATGATCGCCATGTCATATCTACCATCCTGAATTTTGAAATTCTGACATCGGGATCGTGATTAGCGACCACGATAACCACGAAAAGTAATATGAGCCTCTAAGTTCATGTCTCTTGACAGTGCACTTGGGCGTTAAAGGGTTAAACAGTTCAGTTTTTGAGGCTTAATAACTCTGAAACGGCTTGCCCCACGCAAATCTTCAGTCAGACCTTTTTTTATAGAGCGTTCAATTTCCTACAAAAAACTATCTTGAGTATCACTATCCAGCGATTCTTCCTTGAGTAATAAAATTCCAAAGTTCAGAAAAAAATTTCCCATGTTATTTAAATGGGAAATAGAAAATTGAGAATCGCCACCTCTAAATATTAATATTAATGGCTCATATTTTAACAGGGTCATTTTCTAGGGATACTCTGAAGATTTTTCAATGTTTTCTGAGAAAAAAAATAGTATTTTTTTTTGAAACACTAATATTTAGGGTGTTCAATTGAAAATAGGCAAATGGACATCTACTTCTGGTGCAAGGGGAAGTTGCCAAATTTTCAGGATTTTAATATACGTATATATTCATAATAATTTTGAGATATCAATATACGCCCACCGCAGAAGTGAAAGCTTGAATCAATGAGGGTGGGTGATTACTAATGAAACTAATTAAATTACATTACAAACATTATTAATTAAATTAATGAAGGTAGATCATTAACAATCAAGTTGATGGTCTTGGAGTAATTATAGAAATATACATTAATTACTTTATACTGTCTTCTTACGAGACAAAGGTTTCTTCTAAAAAAATGAGGATGTAGCCGCTATGCTAACATGACGTGATGGGCGTGAGGCTGACGCACGAGTTTGTAGTTTTATTCCCATCTAAATGAGGGAACACATAGGGAATTGAATATAAGCGTTACGCCACCTGGTGGTCGCTCAACAAACTAATACTGTGCCAATATTTATTGAAACGTCTGATTTTTTTTATTTCTGTGTTCTACTACAAAACATTTAAACACTCCTTTTATAATGAATATTGTTGTATACCTCGCTGTTGTATATTTCCTGAAGAAAGAAAACATCGTTTCCGTGTTGTATAAATTTGGTGAAAAGGAAAGCATAAATAGTCGCAAGACTTGGATATTATACATTAAAAGTGAAGATAGGAAAGCCAGTTAGTAAATATATGAGAGTCTCTCAGTTAGTAAATATATGTTCTCTGTTTATTCAATTTGCTGAGGGTGATTATTTTTATCGACGTAAGTTTTAGTATTTCAAGGTTAATGTAAAGATATTATATGTTTGTTTGGTCTGTTAGGATTAAAAAAAGCGGAAGATATCGAAAAAAAAATGCAGAACCTTCAAAGAAATTACCTTTGCAAATGACCATGGTAGAGGATTCATCCAGAACTCTTCAAAGGGTGAAAAAAATCGCGATGAAAGTTTGAAGAAACTCACTTTGATGCCTGAAATTCTGCTTAAAAATATAATTAATGTGTTGTACCTTATAGAAAATGGTTTTACTTTTTCAAAATAAACCTATCCAATCTAAAAACGTTCCTTATTTATTCTTATCTTATTCGTATATTTGTATTTATGTCAAAACTAAAAAATCAAAATTAAACCAATAAAATTATGCCAATACCTTTTATGCTAAAAAATCTATGCCAAATTATGCCAAAACCAATAAACCTTGATATACATATAAAGAGCCATCCAAAAAAAGAATGTCATCAAATCTGGTTATGACCGAAAGAGATGGAAATAGCGGTTATGTCGAAGCTCAACGCGAAACTTTGTCGTTGTCAAAATTTTGACAAGTTGCTATTACAGTTATTGTAAAATAAATAATGGCTGTCATATAATGTAACAGCTTTGACAATTAAATAAGGTTATAAATTGAAAATAGAAAAGAAATATCTATTTTTTTGCTCGGCCAACTTTGATGACGTTTTTTGGGATCGGTCCAAATGGAAAATCCTTTTTAGACTCCGAACCTGATTTCTAATCACCAGGGTTTGGAAATGTGTGCCATAACGCCACTCTATGATAATGAAAGTGTAAACCGTATTTTTAAGCGCCTTGTAAATTATATACGCGCGTATTTCTTGTCCCTGCATACGTACGCCACTGACCGATCCTGCCAAGGCGACAGGACTCGCATATGCGCAGTAATACCTACGCCATCCCTGTGCGTGAGGAATGATAGTCTAACGCAGTTTAACATGCGAGAAGGTAAACATTCCGAACTCTATTAATCCCGTACTCAAATAAGTGAAATAAAACATACGTTGAAGCTGACGCAGTTTGATGTCATGACAGCTTTTAAGTCTTTCCTTTTTTTTATAATGCCTCTTTGTTCTTTCTGATTATTAAAAAATATTAATAGCAAAATGAAATGGAACTGTTTTATGAATCAATTAATTTGATTGAATTTTTTGCCCTGGGCGTCACGCACTTGTAATAATGAAATGGGAAAATGAATGAGAGGTAAAGATTACAACCTTTATAGAGATAATTAAGTTGAAATTAACAAAACTCCATGGGACATTAAAACTGAAAAGCGAGGTTCTAAAAAATATTCATGTTGCCAGTATTTTTACTGAGCTTATTTTTTTAGATTATACAGTTTTCCTCATAACTGGAATTAACTGAAAAATAATTATAACAATAATTTTTGAGAAAAAAAATAGTATTTTTTTTTGAAACACTAATATTTAGGGTGTTCAATTGAAAATAGGCAAATGGACATCTACTTCTGGTGCAAGGGGAAGTTGCCAAATTTTCAGGATTTTAATATACGTATATATTCATAATAATTTTGAGATATCAATATACGCCCACCGCAGAAGTGAAAGCTTGAATCAATGAGGGTGGGTGATTACTAATGAAACTAATTAAATTACATTACAAACATTATTAATTAAATTAATGAAGGTAGATCATTAACAATCAAGTTGATGGTCTTGGAGTAATTATAGAAATATACATTAATTACTTTATACTGTCTTCTTACGAGACAAAGGTTTCTTCTAAAAAAAATGAGGATGTAGCCGCTATGCTAACATGACGTGATGGGCGTGAGGCTGACGCACGAGTTTGTAGTTTTATTCCCATCTAAATGAGGGAACACATAGGGAATTGAATATAAGCGTTACGCCACCTGGTGGTCGCTCAACAAACTAATACTGTGCCAATATTTATTGAAACGTCTGATTTTTTTTTATTTCTGTGTTCTACTACAAAACATTTAAACACTCCTTTTATAATGAATATTGTTGTATACCTCGCTGTTGTATATTTCCTGAAGAAAGAAAACATCGTTTCCGTGTTGTATAAATTTGGTGAAAAGGAAAGCATAAATAGTCGCAAGACTTGGATATTATACATTAAAAGTGAAGATAGGAAAGCCAGTTAGTAAATATATGAGAGTCTCTCAGTTAGTAAATATATGTTCTCTGTTTATTCAATTTGCTGAGGGTGATTATTTTTATCGACGTAAGTTTTAGTATTTCAAGGTTAATGTAAAGATATTATATGTTTGTTTGGTCTGTTAGGATTAAAAAAAGCGGAAGATATCGAAAAAAAAATGCAGAACCTTCAAAGAAATTACCTTTGCAAATGACCATGGTAGAGGATTCATCCAGAACTCTTCAAAGGGTGAAAAAAATCGCGATGAAAGTTTGAAGAAACTCACTTTGATGCCTGAAATTCTGCTTAAAAATATAATTAATGTGTTGTACCTTATAGAAAATGGTTTTACTTTTTTCAAAATAAACCTATCCAATCTAAAAACGTTCCTTATTTATTCTTATCTTATTCGTATATTTGTATTTATGTCAAAACTAAAAATCAAAATTAAACCAATAAAATTATGCCAATACCTTTTATGCTAAAAAATCTATGCCAAATTATGCCAAAACCAATAAACCTTGATATACATATAAAGAGCCATCCAAAAAAAGAATGTCATCAAATCTGGTTATGACCGAAAGAGATGGAAATAGCGGTTATGTCGAAGCTCAACGCGAAACTTTGTCGTTGTCAAAATTTTGACAAGTTGCTATTACAGTTATTGTAAAATAAATAATGGCTGTCATATAATGTAACAGCTTTGACAATTAAATAAGGTTATAAATTGAAAATAGAAAAGAAATATCTATTTTTTTTGCTCGGCCAACTTTGATGACGTTTTTTGGGATCGGTCCAAATGGAAAATCCTTTTTAGACTCCGAACCTGATTTCTAATCACCAGGGTTTGGAAATGTGTGCCATAACGCCACTCTATGATAATGAAAGTGTAAACCGTATTTTTAAGCGCCTTGTAAATTATATACGCGCGTATTTCTTGTCCCTGCATACGTACGCCACTGACCGATCCTGCCAAGGCGACAGGACTCGCATATGCGCAGTAATACCTACGCCATCCCTGTGCGTGAGGAATGATAGTCTAACGCAGTTTAACATGCGAGAAGGTAAACATTCCGAACTCTATTAATCCCGTACTCAAATAAGTGAAATAAAACATACGTTGAAGCTGACGCAGTTTGATGTCATGACAGCTTTTAAGTCTTTCCTTTTTTTTATAATGCCTCTTTGTTCTTTCTGATTATTAAAAAATATTAATAGCAAAATGAAATGGAACTGTTTTATGAATCAATTAATTTGATTGAATTTTTTGCCCTGGGCGTCACGCACTTGTAATAATGAAATGGGAAAATGAATGAGAGGTAAAGATTACAACCTTTATAGAGATAATTAAGTTGAAATTAACAAAACTCCATGGGACATTAAAACTGAAAAGCGAGGTTCTAAAAATATTCATGTTGCCAGTATTTTTACTGAGCTTATTTTTTTAGATTATACAGTTTTCCTCATAACTGGAATTAACTGAAAAATAATTATAACAATAATTTTTCTTAATAAAATAATTAAGACTTAATAATAAAAATAATTAATATTTTTTTTAAATCTTTGAGTTTTCCTATTTACAATATAGAGGATCAGTAATATAATGCTAGTGTGTGCCAGTATTATTTAAATGGATATGTCTACGTGACTGCAGAAAAAAAATATCGCAATTGCAAGATATACCCAAAATAACAAATAAACAAATCTGTACTGGGTATTTATTTGCGATTAGTTTTATAAGTTTAATACGAGTAATAAATATTGCTCAGGATTTGTACATATGCTTCATTTTTACCCCAGTTAACTATTGTTTTTGTGGCATCTTTTAAAATCTGTTAATTATATTTGTAATAATGTAATGTTTGTTAGTGATGTAATGTAGTAATGGGTAAGTGAATACCACTTTTCTAACGGACTGTTAACAATTATAGTTTAGTGGAAAGCTAAAAGGTAACGGAGAACTTACAGAATAGAGCCCCTAGCCTTCTAAGTCAGCGCTTTCCTCACTTTTCCTTCCTTACTGAAAGTGCATGTGTAATGCGATTCTTTTCTCGCACGCTTGTTGATAGATTTTTGTGTTCATCGTTTTTGTTTGCTGTGAATTTCTATCCAACGAAATATCAATATTGTCTAAAAAAGTGAAAAAAAAAATCTAATTCTACAACTCGTCCTGAGTACATCAATAAAGATGCTCACAACGGAACATCTAAAATGTTACTGATTTTTCAACAAGCTTTTTCAACGAAGGAAAAACTAAGCAGTAAGAAAAGGATACGAGCGTACAGACGCTGGAAAAAGGGGGAACGTTTGTAGAGTCACATTCTAAATAGTAGAAAACAAGGAAGCGGTGGGCGTGGCTTCCTAATTAAGGCGTTAGCAAAGGATCGTGTAAAGGAGGCTTAAAGGGGGTGTGAACCAAAAATTAAAGTTTTAGTGTGAAGAAATCTAAGAATAAAAATTCAAACCTCGTTGCTCTACGATGAACCGTTCGTGAGCCGTTTAAAAGCATTATGCACTGATATCGTGACGTCACGGGGACTTCGTCTAGTCAGAGCGCGCCCGTTGCAGACGGACGGGGCGAGACTATTATTATTATAGGTACGTCGGTACGTGTAATATCTACATGTGATTTGATTAGGAACATTTTAACCGATATTTACTTAGGTTAAAACTGTAAAATGGCTTTTGGTTTTGAATCTAGGTTTAACAAATGACCTAGTAAAAAATGGAAACTTGCTAAGTTATATTGAAAATAATAAAGTGAATCACTGAATATAAATGTACTTACGTCAGGAGCGGTACTTTTTTTTGTATAGATCAAATTCTAACTTATTTTCAGAATTTCTAACAACTAATCTAAAAATGGTAATTGTTCATTTTTCTCAACTTCAATCGTAAACCTTATAGTCGGGGAAACGATCACTTAATTTTGAAACAAAATTATTTAAATTAGCCTTCTATGTAAAAAAAATGTGAATTTGTGAAAAACCCTGGGGGAAATACTCGATTTTTTTCTTTAGTTTCGGATTCATATTTGGTCATAAAAAGATTAGAAATAATGGTAACAAGGAGTTATCCATTGTCATCCCATGCTGTTGAAAACATTCACCGTAAAAGTGAATGCACATTGAGTGCAAAAAAGTGGTTCATTGTTAAGTAGTTAAAAGTGTTCAACCGTGAATTTGTTTTTACTCAGAATGTTCTAATTTTCCTGTACCTATTTTCAATTTTAAAAAATCTGGACAATTGTGTGACATTTAAAATTAATTATAGCTACTTCACCTATTAATGACAAGAATGTGTACTAACTGTTAAACTCTAGTGAGCTACTTTTACAATAGAAAGATATTAAAATTTAATCCTCCCTAATCACTAAAAACATATTTTTTCACAGAGTATTTACTTAGGTATATAATATAGCATATATAGCATTAGCTTAGGTATATAATAGGAAGCGGCGAAAAAATATTATCCTTGAATATTATAACTGGGAGACGTTTAGTATAATCGAACACCGGCGTTTAATTACCATAATCTCCGTTTAATCGACATTAACCCTAAGTGCCGTTACACACTTATCCGTTACACACTTGTCCGCGCTCCGCCCTCCGCACGCGGAAGCCGTCCCGCACCTATATGTTTCCACATTTGTGCGGTTGCTAGCGCGGAGGAGGATTTGTTCCCGGCGCTCTCGCCACGACCGTAGTCGCGAATAAATAACCTGCTGAGAACAATAATGGCGAAACTTAAAAAAAGGCGATTTTGAGTTAAGCCCACCAAAGGACCTCAAAATGGGTCCTCTTTCATATGCAATAGAGGCGAAAGGTCATTTCACTTCATTCCTGCTGATAGCGGTAGATACGCCTTGACAGTTGAGGAGAAATGGTCTCAACGATGTGTGTGATAGATACGAAACTCAGTTTGTTCTGACACGTTTTTTATGTAACACAAAGAATAATAATTATCTAGGTAATATGTAAGGTTTTACATTTTACTCCACCTTTTAAGACAATCCGTTTTGTTATATTGGATCTAAGATTGTATCTTCGAAGTGGATAGCCACTAAAGAACTGAATGATTACCTACTTTTATAATTTTTTAGGAAAAAGAACTGATTCAGTAACAAAGTGAATTTTTGTGAAAAAAAATTAAGATGTCCTTTAAAGACAAAAATGTTAATACTGTTCTTCACAAAGATTGTATTTGTCAATCATACATTGCAGAGCTGCTCTGTCACAGCTTATTATATTTAAGTGTTCACAGTTCCTGTGAAAAAAAAACAATGTGAGACTATTTAAAGTAGATAATAAAGGACCTGTTCCTTTTAGAAGTCTTTAAAGATATTCGTAGCCAAGTTCAATATTAATTTGTTTTATTATATTTCTTTTATTTTAAATGAAAGATTATGTCTGTTATTGTGTATTTAAGTCACACCAAACCCTTAGAAATGATCTAAACATTGAAGCAATAGTGGTGAAACTCTGAAAAAAAACTGAAAAAAACGGAATTTTGTATTCGAAAATTGTACTACTAGTTACAAATGTCTCAGAAGGTCTGTTTTTGAGTTTCGCCACTATTGTTCTCAGCAGGCGAAAAAAATCCCTGCTTCTGTCCGCGTGCGGTATCCGCAGAACTGTGTATGCACCCACCTGTCTCTGTGGATTTAATAGACGCGGATGACCCGCAGCGCGGAGGTGCCACACGGACGGCCCCTCCGCGTGCGGATCGTCCGCGTCACTGTGTAAGTACCCATTACTACTAATGAAATGACCGCATGCGTAGCGCGGAGCGCGGACATCCACATAAGTGTGTAACGGCATTAACAGTATGATGAAGAGTTCGCTAAATTCCTATATAAGTATAATACCAAAGCTGCCAATAAATATATAAGTGCGGCGTGGTAGATGTAATAATAAGGGCGGCGTGGTAGATGTGTAGGTATACACGGTGGAGACTTTAACTGGAATATATTCGCTAGCGGGGTGGTGAATGATTTTTCAAAAAATTCCCGAGACACGTCAACTTTGAAATGTATTTACCTACATTTTGCAAGTAATATGAAAAATATAGCCCTTCACTATAGGGTCACTTGGCTTGTGACCCCTCATTGTAAAGCTGGTGGAAAGAGGAATCCAACGCACTGATCAAATTTTAATTTTTAGAATGTTTGTAGGGTTGCATACAATTAAAACAATTTAAAAATTAAATTTATTTTCAACGTAACAATTGTTCAAAATGTGCACCATTCACTTGTTGGCAGCATCCCAGTCTGTGGTAGGTTTCGTCCCTTACATTATGCAACATTTGCGGTGTTATTTTTCCGATTTCCTCTCTTATCCTTTCCTGCAGATCTGCTATGTTGTTGGGTTTCTGAATGTAAACCCTACTTTTAAGATGTCCCCACAAAAAGAAATCCAGTGGTGTAAGATCTGGAGATCTTGCTGGCCACTCAATATTACCTCGCCTCCGAATCCACCTACCGGGAAAAATTATGTCCAGATACTGACGAACAATGGCAGCATAGTGTGGTGGGGCCACATCTTGCTGAAACCATAACCTCTCGTCGGTCAAGTTAGGTTTTAAGGGGTTTGGAAATAAATGACATAGCACTGGCATTAGTTCGTGCTGGAATAAACGCAAGTATCTTGCTCCATTAAGAGTGTTATCAAAGAAAAATGCTCCTACAATTCTATCTTGTATTGTTCCCTCATCCAATGGGGGTTCTCCTCAGCCCAGTAACGACAATTTTGGCGATTTACGTGCCCATTTAATGTAAAAGTAACCTCGTCAGAGAAAACTATCCACTCTAAAGATAACTGGTTTTGATCAATACAAGTCATCAATAAATCGCAAAATTCCAACCGTCGATCTGGATCATCTTCAAGTAGCTCTTGAACAGCTTGCATTTTATATGGGCGTTTTTTCTCATATTTAAGTATTTTTAAAACTGTTTTGTGATTAAGATTACTATCACGGGCCAGTTGACGGGCTGGAGTGATTGGATTTTCTTCTAGAGCAAGCAACAAATTCAACTTCGTGTCGTCATCAACAACAGCCTTCCTCTTACTCGGTACTTTCCTGACATGACCCATCTCTCGATATTGTGCCTCAATTTTACTAATGGTACCTTGATTTAGTGGTGGCAAGTCAGGATGCGTTTCTCGAAACAAGCGAACAACTTCGCATTGAGTTCGCGCCCTATCACCATATCCAATCATCATCAAAATTTCGATTTTTAGTGATTCAGTTAAATAAGACATTTTCACCAATTTGAAATAACACTTCGTTTCAAACTCTGAATACAGCATACAAACTAAATTACTCTTTGCGGCCGTGTAAAAACACTAGCAAAAAATAATAAATATCAGTTGTGGCAAAAAAATTGCTTGGATTTTTTTGTGGGGACATATGAAAAGTAAGGTTTACATTCCAAAACTAAACAACACACATTTTGAGTACGAAATTGTTGCGTTAAAAATAAATTAAACTATAAAATTACGTTTTAATTGTATGCAACCCTACAAACATACTAAAAATTAAAATTTGATCAGTGCGTTGGATTCCTCTTTCCACCAGCTTTACAATGAGGGGTCACAAGCCATAGGATTGCACTTGAAAAAAATCATGTCGAGGGTGGTTTCAGCCACTTCTGAAGGGCTATATTTTTCACATTACTTGCAAAATGTAGGTAAATACATTTAAAAGTTGACGTGTCTCGGGAATTTTTTGAAAAATCATTCACCACCCCGCTAGCGAATATATTCCAGTTAAAGTCTCCACCGTGTATATTGGTGTTTGTCTAGGTTTAACAATTTCTAGCAGCCAGTCAAGCTCCGCTGACGTTACGCGCTAAGACGGCATCTTTGGAGCGGCGTATCTCCGTTAATAAATGCGATAGAACAGTGGGATTTTCACTGTTATTCTTAGATTTTTTTTCTGTACATTTTCATTACATGTTGTTTTTTTGCTTCACACCCCCTTTAACTTTGGGCGCGCGGAACTAAACGTGGAAAAAATTGACATATTTCCGTATTAATACCCATCCCATCCCAGTCAGTAATTACTTTGCTCTTTTCCTTCGAATTTGGCGCCTTATGCTACAACGCAGTTTGCATGGATGTAGGTAAATCCAGCACTGGAAAGTTTTGTAAGAAAATGATGTAGGATTATGTTAACTACATACAACGAAGACCCTTTTATGAACCAAGAATAGGAAGTAAGTTAATAATTTATTGCACTTTATATAACTAATTTAACAGCTGCGCCGTGCAAATGTATTATTTACGGGGTTACGTGGCTTTCAGAGGCCAAAAAAGCTCGTTTTCTCGTTTTTTTTATATACAAGAAATGCAATTTATTACATAAATTTTTTAGTACATATAAAGTAACTTTTAAATTATATTTTGCCAAATTCGAACTATACAGTTCCGAGAATTAAGCCAGTTATAGCCATTTTTTGACCACATCTTGAAAAAAAGGTTGTTTGCGGTGGACAGGATTACTCACGACTGCTTCATCTGAAAAAAAAACTTCATTTAGTATGAAAGTAAAACTCGTCCTTGGACGAAGGATTTAAAAAAAATTAAAATTGAATTTTTGGCAGAGGTTTTAGCACAAAGTGCATTTTTCGGGTAAAATTTTCGATATTCATTACGTATAAAATTTTTTGCAGTTGAAGGAAAAAAATCCTTCGTTCAAGGACTAGAAAATGTTATTATGAAGAAGTGTGCGAAGTTTGAGCGAGATCGGTCGATTAGTTTTCGAGAAATCTTGTCCACCGATTTTGAAAAGTGTGTTTGCGAGAAAAACGCGTTTAGTTTTGTGTAGCTGAAAAGTGACGAAAAAAATTGTATTTTCAAACGTACATAGAATCGTCGATTCCAGCTCCATTGAGATGAAGAGGTACACAAACAAAGCTAAGCAGGAGCTGCGTCAATATACCTGCGGCGCTCTCGGTAGTACAGTAAAAGGGGGGAACGTTCAAATGGCTCTAGCTACTACAATTTAACTCGGATCGACTTGAGATTTTGGGAAAATATTCGTAAACAGTTGTACTGTCGAATAAAAAACATTTAAAAAAAAAAGATTTTTTTGAATATCTGAAACCCAAGTAACCCCTTAATATATGTTCTTCTTTTTATATATTTTATTTTATACGTTCAACAAATTCATCTGATCGACGAAATTCGCTGCAATAAATTAAAAACTTAATAAACACCGTTTCGTTCTTTATAATGAAATAAAATAAAAAACAAATCAATCTCCATGTAGAATATCTTCAAGTTCATGGCTCCAACGTCTTAGCAGCATCCTAATCGTAGATAAAAATGTTAAACTACATGTGAGGCGTGATCAACCTAATCACAAGCGTTATTCTTCTTAAGTCAACTAGATCGCGTGGTTTCGTTTTCTACTTTTTACATATCCCTGTAAGAATAACTCAAGTGGCGTAAAATTAGGCGATCGTACTGACTAATCTAGAGATCCTCGCCTCCCTATCCAGCGATTTATAAATATTAAGTCGAGAAACTGCCGGAAATTAATTTGGTAATGTGGTGGTGCTCCATCCTGCTGGAACTATGTAACATGAGCTGAAACTTGTGGGTTTGCTTGAGCATGATATAAGTTTGTCAAGGTTGACATGACATTATTTTGGAGCAGTGCTAAATAATAAATAATTATCACTATCCAAACATGAACTTTTTTAGGGTTTTGCGTTTGTAATGCTCTCATCCAGTGAGGATTTTCTCAAGACCAACACGGTAGTGAAGTGTAAAAGTGGACTCACCAGAAAACAAACATTTTCTAGTTGGATAACGGTGTTATCTACACCATAATGTGTTTTTCAAAAAAAAAAAAAAAATACGTTTTTCTATCAAATGCGACTTCATTGAGCTTCCGAGTTAATTTACAAGGATGCATTTTATTTTCGTTTTTTACGCGAAGAATCGAGGAATGGCTAATATTTAATGCTGAAACTGCTTATCGACTTGAATTATGTCGAATATCGTCATTACATTCAATTTGGTACCGTTAATTACTGCACTGGTAGATTATTTTTTATCTGTTTTACATGTCCACATTCGTGAATCTGCCTTTCAATTTTACTAATTACGGGAAATCGGGAAGTTTTTCTTGAAATCTTTGGCCTGTGATCATCTGTAGGATTGTTATTTTATGCATTTATATTAAATAAATCTTGTTTTTTGAATTTTATTGCAGTTAGAAAAACTCAAATAGCACGTTGTGATGACAATTATTTAATGCTATTACAATAACACAGCAAGTTGCTACGGCGTTTTCAACAAAACTAGCGATGCCCAGCTATGAAGAGCTGTTGAAGTTTTTATGTTTTGGTTTTAGTTGAATTTGTCGTAAAAGGTCGTTGAGATCCTTTTTGCTTGCATTCTGTTGATTACCAAGAACGAAACAGTATCAGTTATTAAAATTTTAGTTTGTTGCAGTGAAATTCATCAATCAGATAGATTTGATATTTTAACTGTTATTTTTTTGCAATGAAGCTTAAAACGACATAATGTTTTACTACAGAATGAAAAGGAACTTTCAAATGAGGTACCACAAAACCACATTTTCAATTTAAAAAAATTGGGGGTGGTAACTGTCACTCGAATGGGATTAAAATGTTTACGTGGCAAGATGTAATTTTAAAATTTAAAACTGATGTAGCGGGATTTTTATCAATATGCACAGTAATTGAGATAATGGATTTATTCCATTAGGTTGGTTCACACTGTAGGTATACGTATGCCAATTAGTTATTTAAAAAAGCAGTGAGTACTTTTTACTGACGCGAGCTTTTACCCCGTTCTTCTCTAATTTTAGAATCTGGCCTGTAACTCACCTAGAAGGCCATGGAATAATCCTAACGAAATAAATGGCGCTTGTTAAATTGTGGGTGGATGAAATCTCTCCACACGGTTCGCAGTTTCTGAAGCCGACATAGAAAGTACCTCCGTGTAATAATAATTATTGTTCTACGTTGCTGTATAAGGCTCATGTATGTAAATAAATCTGCTCAGCCTATTACGCTAATAGGATATTTATTTCTTTGTTTCTGCCGTTTAAGCGCGAACGTTTTGAGATGAACGAATTGATGATGTAACATGTAATCCTAATGCGAATGCAAAGGGCGGGCAGAAGTTGGATTACGAAAGTCGTGTTAAAAATATAATCGGACGAAATACCACTTTTTAATTTTCTTTTTTCTAATAATTGATTATTTTTCCTTAATTTCTAATGACTATAATTTTTTTAAAGGAATTTCGAGGAATTTAGGAACAAGTGGGAAGTCTTCGTTTGCATAAAAACGTATGTAGATACACCAGGACATAGTTTAATAGGATATCTTTATTTCCTACAAACACAAATAGATTTGCTTGTACTAGTAAAAGAACGGTAAAGAGAATATTCATTCCATTATAACATTAATAGAGAGGAGATTTAGTTCCACATAAAAATGTCTTTCTACCTAAACCACATCTTAAAATAAAAAATGTCATAGACGTTTTTTGTTAAGCACTAAATGAAGGTTGAATAAAATTGTTAAGACGCCAGAGGGCCAGTGGCATATACAGTAAGCAACGAAAGTCATCATACACCCACTTTTTGAAGATTGCTTAAATTCTGATAATTGTCCTGATACGAATTTTAGGTGTTTCGGATATGTTGCCCCCGATATTGATAGCTAGTAAACGGGTTTTGCAAAAAATGCTAAAAGTGTAGAAATAGTAATAACACGTGCATTGTCCTTTGTAGATATAAAAATAATGTAAGTGACAAAAAACAACTATTCGACATAGAAACAACAACTGTGTGAGGCGTCGTCTTCTGTCCATGTGAACTATTTTGAATTTGCACTTTCACTTCGAACGATCATTTTCCCTCTACAACCATATATACAGGCCAAATTGCTCACGTTTAACGAGAATAAATGCAGAAAGACTACTGGTCGTGGCAACGTACGTTCAAGCAATGAGGACAGACGGTGTTTCTGAATGACATAAGCAATAAGTATGTACATACATTAGAGTGTCCCTTATATGACGATTTTTTTTTATTTCTTTTTAATCGATATGCATAGCCTCTACATTTTTTATAAATGCTAAAACATACTCAAATATGAAATTTTAGCTTCCTAGCATGATCGCAACCCGTGCCGACTGAGCCTCAAAGTTTATTTAAAATCGTGTTTTATCCTGATATTTCGGTCTCTTATAAAACTAATATAAATGCAACAAATTAAGTGAATAAGAGTTAAAATAAAATAAGGTAAACATTAATCTTTATTTTAACACATAAAATTATAACAATCAGCCAGGGTAACTTCTCTTTAGTATAATTTTTTTTTACAGTCCGGATACAAATTTCTATGTTCCTGGACACAGCACAATAAGAATTGTTTTTGCTCTTCTTCTACCGTGATAAGTCCGTTAAAAATCTTGCATTAATTTAACAGCCCTTTCAGCAGTGTCATTTACAACCTTCAAACGACTTACTCTTCTTTTAGCTTCCAGAAAAGCAGCATTCTGATGCCAGGAAGATACATCTTCCTGAAGAAAACTGTTGTCGATCTGCAGTCGAGATAGAAATTGTTTGCTCTTTTCCGATACAAAATCATCCAGCGTTTTATCTGAAAGAAAAAGTTAAATAGCAAAAAAAACAACAAATGTAAAAAAAAAAAAAAAAAAAATTAGTTTACCAAACAACTTTTGTGTCAGTTCTTCCTTCGATGAGTCATAGCGTTTGCCAAAATCTGAGCTTTTATCCCTGTTAAAGTTGGCAATCATTTTCATCTTAGTTAGATATCAACTTCGTCATCAAAAGGTGATAGAAGAACTGTCTCTTCACATAACTACCACAAGTGATGGCTAAACTTACTTATAGCAACTTTAGAAATGGTTGCGTCAACTCTTTCGTACTCTTTTAATGATTTCAAGAAGCACAAATCTTGGTTAGGTGCTTTAGTCGCCACTGTGCATTCGAGCCAAGGTTTAACATACAATGTGACGATAAATAAGCAAACTTATTTTAGGGTCTTTTTGTCGTTTGAGGTGGAAGTAGATGCAATAGCCAATAACTCTCTTTGTCTTACATTCCTTTCCTCCTCTTCTAATCGTCGTTGCCTTACTCTTTCTTCTTTCTCCGCCAATTTTTTGTCCACACCACCTAAGCATCCCGGTCGACCTGGCTCTCTCTGTTTCCTTAAAAATACTTTGTCTTCCTCTATTTTCATTATCTCAAAGGCATCAGCATGTGCAATATCAAATAAGTTATCAAGGTTAATTTTAAAATTATTTTCACGGTTCTTGAACGTGTCCTGAGTTTTCTTACAATTTTTTTGCAGTTCTCTCCAAACATGATATAAACCAACAAGTTTCTTCACGCAGTTCGGAAATGCCTTTGTGGGAATTCTTGCTTTTTCCCAAAATATAATGCACTCTCTAATCACAAGATTTACACTTTCACTGACAGTCAGCTTGACTTCGCGAATATTATAAAATAACACAGCGAGAACTTGTCGATTAGATGGTAATTTTGCACCATTTATTTGAAGGCTAGGTACTCCGATAAGGAAAATATTTTGTTTATCACTCCGTAATTCCACCGACATCTTTATGCAATTAACAATAGCGCACTAACAGTCTTAAAAATCAGGAATGAAATGACAAATTAAACACGTAGTTACAGGTCGCAGCGCATTACCCGCGCAACTTGTATGGACAAGTTTAAATCGCAAGTCGGCACGGGTTATCGTTTGTAAAACGGGCTAATATTTTTTCCTAGACAATATTGGGTTATTACGAAAGTTTTAAGAAGGTATGCGTAACAATATATCGAACTTAAAATTTAAGGGACACCCTAACATACATTATTAATATATTTTCACTCCTGTCTTTTTGATCTCTCACATGTCGTCTTCAGTCATTAACATGACGGATTACGAGTCCGGCCCTGCGTTATAGCACACGTTCCGAATCCTACGTTTTTTTCGTAGGATTTTATTCAATCCTCATCTCATTATTCATATTCAATCCTCACACTCATCAACTTTTTTAATCACTTCACAAATAATATTCAACAAGGTGCGAGATTATACATATATCTAACAATTTGCTAAATATAATATTTTTCGCAGACCCACCCTTTTGATGGGGTGTAACTCTCTTAGGAATCACTTCACAGAACAGAATGATTAAGATTGTCCTCTAATTCTGACGATCTGTTGAAGAAACACATATGTTTATCATTAAATTTTTTGATTTGTGGTTAAAATTAAATTGTTATTGCGGTGTTATTTTAAACAATTCAACTCCTTGAAATCGTGAAGATGTGATATCTGGGAATCTTTATGTGACAGACGTAAGAAAGTTATGTAACGCAATAACAATACAAGTAAGTGTTCGTAATAAAAATGTGTCTCTGGAACCTGCTTGTTATTGGTCTACGTATTGCAGACACCAAATTGTTATTTTTTTGTGTCTGCAGTATGTAGACCACAGAATAATCCCACGGAAGGTAGTGAATGCGTCTTTGGCTATATTTTAGTGACATGTAATTATACGTACAGCGGTAACGTATAAGATACTCGTGAACAGGTTAAATACATGGTTGAAACAATTTTTACAAAAATAGAGCACCATATGCAATGTAACTTCATTGTCATTCTGAAAATGTTTGGGGAACGACAATATGTAATACAACTGTGTTTCCGTCAAAAAAAAATCGTCGATGATTTTATTCAATGTCAGAAAATTTCAAAGAAGTTAAAATTATCTTTGTGTCATTCAAAAAAAAAAAAAAAACCATCAAAGTTGATTGAGTAAAAAATACATATTGCTGTTCTTCATCTTAAGTTTACAACCTTGTTGAATTGTTAAGACTGTCACATTATATAATGGGTACTTTTACCGGGTATATATAAAAAAAGAAATAAAAAAGCTTTATTAAAAGGAAACTATATTTTCATAAAATAAAGACACTATTAAAGAAAATGATGGCAGCCCATATTTATACACACAACTTGTCCACGGAGTTCCATTAATTTCTTCAATTTTATTGACAATGCATTTCTGAAGCTCTTTCATATTGCCAACGGGAGTTTCAAAAATTGATTTTTTTATATAAGGCCAGAGAAAAAAAATACGTGGGGTCAAATCGCAATATCTAGGGGGGGAATATCGTATGCGTGTTGAAACTAATTATACGGTTTTTCGAAAAATTCTCGCATGCTCACGACTTCCTTGCAGGAACCTCAGAACCCCCTGGAAACAGACTTTCGGCGTAAAAGTTGCGTATATTGTTTAATTAACGTTTTGCACCCCTTTCAATCTCTATTTTGCTCAATTTTCACACTTGAAACAAATTTCATGCTATGGACATGTTAAAATTTGAAATCAGCAACCTCCAGAACCCCAGGAAATACAATTTTGGAATAAAAGTAGTGCATTTTGTCACATAAACATTTTCGCACCCCCTTCAATCCCTGTTATACTCGATTTTCACCTCTGGGGTGCATTTTCTGCTTTTGGCATGTTGAAATTTGAAATCAGCAACCTCGAAAACCCCCATAAATATATTCTTGGAATAAAAATTGCGTATTTTTTCAAATTTTCATTTCTTACCCCTTTCAACCCCTATTTTACTCGATTTTTACCCTTACAATAAAGACATGACAATAGTTATATCTAAAATAATCAACTTACGCAAACTAATGGTTTTACATCCGGAGTAATTTATGCACGTACTTCTTGTCATCATATATCAAGGTTGATTTTACTCAATTTTAGAGGCGTTTATCGCTGTATCTCAAAATTTTGAAGGTGTATTGACTTTTTTCAGGTTGGATTCGAATTCAGCGTCGAAAAATACATACGGATACTAAGGTCAGCATATTCAGGATCATGATTTTGTTTTTTTTTGTGTAGCTGTGCAATTCGTCGTCATGCAACATTTGTACAAAAGTTTTCTAAACGTCACTTCTCTGCATTCAGTGTTGCTTTTAAAAAAAAGGTCTAACAATCCTCCTCCTGCTCACAGCTGCCCACACTCCAATTTTTTTGTGGGTGTAGTGGAGTTTCAATATAAAAGTGAGGATTGTCTTCACTCCAAAATGTCATATTCTGAGAGTTAACATAGATGGAACCAAGCCTCTTCAGCAGTGGCGGTGCGTGATATTTCAGTTAGCCATATCTTGAAAACGACACATGGGACCCACTTCACTTTTTTAGGTGATGACTATACACCTCTTACAGAAAGAATTTATAGTGAAAAAATCGTCAGCAAAGTTTGCGAAAAAATTTTCAAAAACACTGGAGCACTCCCTGGGTTCTCAGTAACGCTCTGTGGAATATTTGCAGTATATTTTTTTTCATAATCTAGAAACAAATATAAGGAGACGTTTTCGATTTGTTACAAAATATTTTTTGTTTCAAAAAGTTATGGCCATTTTAATTTTGTGAAACAAAATGTTCCTATAAAATTAAAATGGCCATAACTTTTTGAAAAAAAAAATATTTTGCAACAAATCGAAAAACGTCTCCTTATATTTGTTTCTAGATTATGAAAAAATATATACTGCAAATATCCCACAGAGCGTTACTGAGAACCCAGGGCGTGGTCCAGTGTTTTTGAAAAATTTTTCGCAAACTTTGCTGATGGTTTTTTCACTATAAATCCTTTCTGTAAGAGGTGTATAGTCATCACCTAAAAAGTGAAGTGGGTCCCATGCGTCGTTTTCAAGATATGGCTAACTGAAATATCACGCACCGCCACTGCTCTTCAGTAAAAAAAATCTTTCTCGAAGACAGCATCGTTATTGTTAAAATGGCTAATAAACCATTGGCAGAACTGTAGTTTTACAATTAGAGGTTCATCCGTTCTGAGAATTTCATGTGTGGATTGCAGACGATATGAATGGAGCTCCAAATCATCTTTTAAAATTCCT
Source organism: Aromia moschata (assembly GCA_029963805.1). NCBI lineage: Eukaryota > Metazoa > Arthropoda > Insecta > Coleoptera > Cerambycidae > Aromia > Aromia moschata. The sequence continues at coordinate 513,775 of JAPWTK010000193.1, forward strand.
TGACACGTTCTATGGGTTGTTTTTGGGGCACTTGTTGGGTCAGATGGATGATAATTGATGTTCTTAGATTGTTCGTTATCATTTGCTTAACCATTTCAACGTTTTCTTTTGTCCTTACTCTATGTATCTGCCACTTCCTCGGTTCCGATTGATGTTTCCAGTTTGCCTATACAATCTAGGAAACGTTTTACTGACCGGCTGGTCGAAATGGATAACTGCATCTGGTAAAACTTCCCTGAAGTCCGCAAAGCAGGCACATCGTATACATCCAGTTTCCATTGATTCTCTTGGCATTTCTGAAACCAAGTGAAACACACTGTTCTGTTCTTCATTAAATATGAATTTCATTATTTATTTTATAATTATGATAGCCACTTCAAAAGTAAATAATTATTTATCAAAACGAAATCATTTATTTGACAAAACGCAGTTCCAAAAAAAAATCTAAAATTTGTATCGATTGGATAGGAAATTCGCAAAACATTGCATTACAAATAGCATCTAAACTGGGCTAGGAATAATTTATGAATCTGCATGTTTTGTAGCATTTAATCTCTTAATTCACGACGTTTTAAGAGTTTTTGGGAAATATATTTCAGAAGATATCGGGATTAAAAAACTCTGTTATTAATGTTGAAATAAACTTCGACAGAGTATATCGTATATGATGAAATTATACATATGACAGTAATTTTGCTATTTGAGGAGTTAATGTATAGGTACATATATAAATCAATATTTAGTGGCCCAGAAACATTATTTACCGCGAGCAAACAAATACCATTGGAAAATACGCAGTGGAGCAAATCGTTAATAAAAAGTAAAAGTTTTCTGAAAGGTGTAAATGTCAAATGCTGTATCTGATAAAATTATTTACATAACAGCAGTTACCCTGTCCGTAGTTGTAAAATATATTCGGGTTATTCTTACCTAAATAATAATTCAAATTAGGCGGTTTACGAGATAAGAAACTCTAGCGTGTAGAAACCTTAGCAAGTCTCTTTGTTGTAACCGCCATAGTTTATCCATAGTCTTTTTTTGTGTCATAAAGGTGTGCTTATGTTAGTAGTAGAAATTTGACAAAGTTTATTCGACAATAATATTGCAGTATCGTAGACAAAATCATATAATTCATATAAGTACCGGAACAGCTGAATAATTCGATATGAGTGAGTTTTCGGAGAAAATCATCGATACAAAAGTTTTAGGATTTTTACCTGGCTATCTAATGGTGACATCGTCTTTGACATTGACTATGACCTTGTAGGTCATTGCAAGATCAACTTGAAAGTCTTAAATAGAAGTGCATAGTTTTGACGCCAGGAATAGAAGAGCGGAAAATTTTACGTTCAGGTAAACGTAAAATTTTCGCGTCAAGACCATGTACTTTGAAGTTGACCTTGAAATGACCTTCAGTCATATTCAAGGTCAAAGGCGATATTACTATTGGACCGCCAAGAAGATATTGTATAACTACTGCATTAAATGATTTCTACTTCTTTTGAAATGATTTCTACATTTCTACACTTCTTCCTGAAATAAGCTTTTGACGCGTTTCTGTGCTTCTTCGTACTTGACCTTTAAGAGTCAAAGTATTTTTGTGCTCAAGGTGATATCTGATCATAAAATTTTCCGCTCTTTCGATTTCTGGCGTCAGAACTATACACTTCTATTTAAGATTTTCAAGTTGACCTTGAAATGACCTTTAAGGTCATAGTCGAAGTCAAAGGCGATGTCACCATTAGATAGCCAGGAAAAAACCCTCAAACTTCTGTATTACCGATTTTCTCCGAAAACCCCACTCCTATCGAGTTATTCATCTGTTTCGTGACTTTTATATGACCCGGTATACTCGTACATTGCTAACATTTGTGTTTTTATAGAACCAAGAGTTATTGTTCGTTAAACTACTCCACGATATTCATATGTTTTCGGAGTCGCTAAATTCGAATCACCGTCACGTCACAATTCATCCTCAACCTCAAAAAACGGCTAAAAATGAGAGAAAAAGTCCTTTCTAAATCGATAAATGAAACATGACTAACATATCGTATATTTTGGAAGTTGCAAATCCAAATCCGCTGTTCATTTATCTCCGTTAGGTCACAGTCTGTCCTTAAAACTTCATTTGGAATTGGAGAGAAATTGTAACCTGTTAATGTTGACCGGATTTAAAAACTTAAATTCAGTGTTGCCAATAATATGTAGGTAATTCGCAAATTATCTAGAGATTTCGGTCATTAATATTTTTGTATAATTTTAAAGTTATAGACGCTATTTTGGCAACAGATCTAATGGGGCTAACTATACTTCCATTCAACGACCTCGAAAACATCTGGATATGCCAGTTGGTTTCATTTCTCAATCTGAAGATGTCCGTTTTCACGATTTTTTGGTAGATTTTTGAGGTTGAGGGCGTAAATGATGAGGTAATGGGATTAAACGAGCATCGGATTCGGATTCAGCAACTCCGAAAACTATATTATTTTTCCCAAATGCTCTATTTCCCAATGACGCCTTTTCTCAATTGTTTTATTTTCCGATTATTTTTTCCTCCATATATTCAATTTTCCTTTTAATCAAAAAATTGTATTTTCTGTTTCAATAAAGATTCTACTTCTACTGTCAAATGTTTTTGAAATCTGTCACATTTTGAAATCTGTCACATTAGTCTTCCGTAATCCGTTTCTGTTGCCGTCGTTATGGTTGAATTAATTAAATCAAGGGGAAAAGGTCACTTTCTGCACATTGACGATTATTTATATTACAAACATTCGGAAAGCGGTGGTAGCGTATATTGGAATTGCCGAAAAAAGAAAGAATGTTGTGCTATTTCAAGATCTGATGGCGATGGAATAGAGATTTTTAATATAGTGTCAAAATATGACGACTACAAGATGCAAGACAAAATATTGGATCGAATATACATTTCTAACTCGCGAAATTTTGTAGAACAGCACTGTGTAGAAAATTGTAAAAAATAAAAAATTTGGGAAAAAATTTGGGGGTCATTGGGAAAAACAGTCTTTGGGTAAAATAGTTCTTGGGAATTTCGGCTTGGGAAATATGGTTTGGAAAATTCGGATTGGAAAATGTGTACCCCAATCAAATCGGTAGTGGGTCCTATGGGCATGATGATATGTCTTGCGAAGAGCAACTTTTTTTCTGGTTCCCTATGATTATTGTTGCAAAGATTTTTTTTATTAACCGTCTATAACCACAAATTATCGTTATATATTTGATAGTAAGTATTAATGACCCTTTAACAAGTTTACTATCCGTAACATTCTCAATACAGGAGTTAATTTTATTATCCACATATAACACAAGAAGAAAAACAAATACTAAATTTCTTTGTTTAAGAGGCCAATCGAAAATACCAGCCAAATGAGTGGAAATATTTTCCGTATAGCATAAGCAATAGATACAGGGTTTTGGAGGTTTGAGTTTGGAGGTACCCGCTAAACTCCATGGGTGCATTCCACACTTAAAAAATAATTTTAAAAAACTCAGATGTTGATATCCGATTTTTATTTGTTTATTTTACAGGCCATTTTTGCAAATGTAAAGATTTTTAAGTTAATAGGTGATTGGAGGGTTGAAGGAGGTATAATTCCTGAATCATCGAATTTCATTATAAGTAACAGTTAGTGAACCTATGAAGACCTATTAACATTTAAATGGAACAGTCTATATTTCATTTCATTTTCTCTGTATTTCAGTTCATTAAATGGACCACCATGTAATTTTTATTTGTTGAATTCCCCTTGTTCTTCTGATGCCAACGATATGCATATGTCATACTTTCTTCCACAAGTTTTTGAAATATTGTGAATTAAATATGTGTATAAAATATTATAATCTTTGTTGTCAAAAATAAACACAAAAATCGCTGTCTTGGTTCCTTTGTTGCTTATGACTTTATGAGTGAATTTCAACTTTTAAAGGATATTAATGTGTTTTAACATATTTTGTAAATATACGTAACTTGTCACTTTTATATGCATCTTTTAACCTGTCGTTGTACAATATTGTGTATATTCCGATAAAATAAATATTTCGCAAAACTGACATGCACTATTTATTAGGTATCTACTAATAATAATTATGCGTGTCTCACTGACAAACACCAAGACACTAATTTTAATGGTATATGTCACATCGTTGGAATCAGAAAAATAAACGAATTTTAAAAAGTCATGTAAATTAAATAGGTGCTGCAGTATTTTTTTCAAGTCTTTTGCATATTCTGTGAAATTTCAGAAAAATATAGCTCTAAAAATAACTGTGAAACTGGGGGAGGGAGGGGGCGTTAATTCTCACGAATTCTTACGTACCCAGGTCCCTAAGAGAGGACGTTGATTGTACATATGTAAATTCACCTAATTTTGACATGAAAATGCAGTATTTAACATTCACCTTGTATCGTAACTCCTACTGTATGTCAACAATAGATGGAATGGAATGTCTAATAACAAAAATATGGCATTTATCAGTCAACTTTTGAAGCGAACAACATATCATACTGATCAACTTTTATAAGTAAGCTTCACATAGGTGGTTAAGTATTAGCAGCCACAAATAATTCTAAGTCATTCACTTGACCTTGGGCTTTGTCCGACATTTTTTGTAACAGTTATTTATAGGTAACAACGTAGTCGAAAGTCTTAGTGTGAAAAATGTTTGTTCTCGAATATTTATGTCGTTGAAGTTTTGCAAAAGTATTTAATTATTTGACCTTGAAATGGTGATTCTTAGTGTTAATTTAATTTATTTAATCCGTCCATGAATATCCAAGTAGTGATTGTCATAAATAAACAAGCTTTGACCGATTCCTCGCATAACTGCAGACTATCATTGTTTCATATCAAATTGTGACCTTGAAACCACTTGGCATTTATATTCAAGGTTATATCGTATCCGTACCTTTGCGTTTTCTCAAAGTTATGACCTTGTTTTTTTGTTTTAGAGTATCTGTCGTTCGTCATTGTCGTAAAGTTTTTCATTTAATTAGTTGGCCTCGAAATTGTCATTATTAGCCCACTGAAATTAATTTAGTCTGTCCATGAATGTCCAAGTAGTGATTGTCACAAATAATGTAGATTGGATAAGTTTCTTGCATCACCTTAAACTGTCACCCCCTAAAACATCGTGCTATATTTAAAGAATAAATAAGTTTCGATTTTGAAATGAAAGTACATTTTGAAATGATCAAATCGTAGCCAAAATTGACAAAATTTCCGCCAATAAGCGTCCAAGTAGAAGTGGACACAGATAACTGAAGTTATGACCTTGAATTTTAAGGTAATTCGACCTGGATTCGCCTTAAAAATTAATTGTGGTTAATTCATTAAATTAGAGGTTTTTAAATTTATTTTATAACCTTTAAAGTCAACATTGAAGCTTGTATCACCTCAGGGTAAAATAATGTCATTAAATAATATCTTACATCTGATATTGAATTTCAAATTTCAAGGTAATAATTCGATCTTGGAAGTTATAAAAACGAATTGCGAAGTTTGAAGGTTACACTTCGACTTTAAAATTTTAACCTCAACAAAAAAGTGTAACCTTGATGTTTCGTGAATTTTAAATTCAGGAATTATTATTGCTTTATATTTTCAAGGTCAAATGAAAATCTCAGGATTAATAAAAATAAAACAATTATTTATTTTGTATTCTATATTTGTATTCTATAGGTTATAACCTTGACTGACCGTGTATAAATTGTGACAAAATCGCAATATCGGCCTTGAAACCTATTACAAGGTCGAATAATGAGCCTCATGATCATGCTCCTGAACCTGATTTGTGACCTTGAAATAGCAAAGTTGTAATTCGCCTATGCCTTTTATTAGACCTAGATCTTGGTACTTATCTTATGGCCTCTAAGGCAATCACCTTAAGACTAGTGTTTTGCGTCTGTATTTGAAACATGAACTTCATGAAGCTCATAATAATGAATTGTTGCTATAGTCTGAAGGTCGAATTTTATTTAGTCGATTTTATTTTGTAATTTCAAGGTCACATTATAACATTCATTTTATTTCGTTACAATTTGTGGTGGCGTCGAAGTGTCAAGGCATTCAACTTTGACACTTTAATCACAACAAGGTCAACTAATTGCCTCGGCGAATTCTGTTTACTATGTAATTTGTGATTTTGATATTTCAAGGTCAAGGTAAATCGACCTTGAAATATCAAAATCATACAAACGAATTGTATTATTGAAAGATTCAAGGTTTCTGTTTCGATGCTGATCCTGATATTTATTTTGTAACTTCAAGGGTGTATTCTTAATATTTTGCGGTGATTTTTAATATAGAACTTCAAGCTCATAAAGGATAAATTATTTAAAGTTTCAAGGTTGGCTGTTGATTGAAGCTTTTATTCTATAAATTGAAGATCAAATTGTAATCGTGATCTATTATGAATAAATTGTGGTCTCGAAGTGTCAAGGTCATAATTCGACTTTGAAATTGTAATCGCCTCAAGGTCAACTAATGACCTCGACGAATGTTATTTACTATGTGATCTGTGACCTTGGCATTTCAAGGTAGTAATTCGACCTTGAAAATTTAAAATCATAGAAACGAATTGTGGTATTGAAGATGCAAAGTTATGCTTCGATCTTGATATTTATTTTGTAGCTTCAAGGGTAAAGTGTATTTTTAATATTTTGCAGTGTGATTTGTAATTACAAGCTTACAAAGGTTGAATTATTTCTTTTAAAGTGTCAGGGTCGACTATTAACCTTGAAACTTTATGTATTTTGTATCTTCAAGTTCAAATTATGATCTTCATCTATCGTGAATAAACTGTGCCTGTGAAGGTCGATCTTGACACCTTCATACCAAGGTTAATCAATGACTTTGATGAATGGTGTTTAACGTGTGCTTTGCGACCTTGAAATTAAAAAAAAAGATTGTGTTAAAGTTTCAAGGTTACGCTTCGACTTTGATATTTCTTTAGTAACCTCAAAAGCGAACTGTGACCTTGATATTTTGCGGATTATTTGTTTAAACGTATTTGAAATTATAAAAGTTGATAATTTCCATAAAATTTCAGGGTTGATTCTTGACCTTGAAACTTCATGTAATTTATATCTTCAAGGTCAAAGAATGACTTTGTTCTCTCGCGAAAAAATGCGACGTTGAAATCAAATAATGACCTTGATGATTAGCTTCTGAACTTCAAGTTTATGTTTGATCTTGCATTTAATTTTTTGAAGGAAAAGTGTGCCCCTGATATTTTGTGTAACATTTTAGGAATTTTAAGCTCGCAATGAATGAATTAACATAATGCCTTACAGTTGCGAGGTCGAATATTAACCTTGTGATTTAGTTTTCTACTTTCAAGGTCAAATTATAACATTGATCTATCGGAACAAAATTGTGACCTTGAAAAATAGAAATTCAAGGTCGCAATTCGACCTTGAACGCTTCATCACCTCGATTTCAAATAATGGCCATGATGAATTATGTTTCGCATGTGACCTTGAAATTTCAGTCAAAAGAACGACCTGCGGTGTTGAAATTAAAAGTTTATCCTTTCACCTTGATACTTATTTTATAACCTGAAGAGCAAAATGTGGCCTTGAATAATCTGCGTATGAGTTGTAATCTTGAACTTCACCGTCATAAAGGATTCATTAAGTTTTAGATGGATTATTGACCTTGAAACCTTGACCTCGAGTATGGCCTTGCTCTGCCGTGAACAAGTTGTGACCTTGACCTTGATCACCTCAAGGTCAAATATTGACATTGATGTAGTTGATGTCAGTTGGCCTTGAAACGACCAATCGTAGCCCTCTGATTTATGCTCAAGGTTATACCCCTTCTTTAAACGTTTCAGAAGTGGGGATTTTCAAGGCCTTTTCCTAATATAAAAGCGAGGTAATTTCTGAGGTTTGCTCATTTAACTAACGGTGATATCTTCACGAAAATAGTGTACGGATTATAGTAAAAATGCATTTCTGCTCTCTTTGTGGAAAAAGTGTTAGTAGAAAAATTTACTTTAAACTATATATTAAAAAGTCTTGTAATTGTGATGAGGGACCTTCATCGAAGAGGTTAAAAATAGGAGAAGGATCTTGTACTTCAAGAATCGATAACATACCTTCTACATCAAGGACGGGGGGATGGACCCTCCACATCGAGGGCTAAAATTGTGACGTCTAATTGTTGCAATATGATTTCCTGCATGTCTAACCAGAGAGCTTTGCAACGTAGAACAAGTATGGAATGTGTGCCTCTTGTGCAATTTATTGTCAATACGGGTACATTTAATTCAAAAACAAGTTGTAGGGCATACCGCGAACGTCATCATGGTAATTATAATCTGATTGTTGCAATTAAAGAATATGGTGGACCTTTTTTGAACAAATTTGTGGTGGTGCATAAAATGATTAATATTGATATGGATTTATTTGCGAGGCAGGTTTTACAAATCCAGGGAATTGTTAATCGTTCTCCAAATATGAACAATCTTTTTCGACTTTTTATGAATGCGATAGCAACACAAACATCAGCATTTCGTCGTCATAATTCAGGTATGCATATCCTAAATAACAGTATGTAATTTTAAATTGCATCATGTCACAATTGTTGATTATTTCCATATTCTCACAGTCTATATTTACATACGATACAATGTGACCCATTTAAAACCTACACACTTTTCGAATACATTTATTTATTGTCCGATTATCAGCAGATTTTTTTAAAATCTGTATTGATGTAAAAGCTGTTTCATGGAAAAGCGTAACACATTTTACTTACAAAAACCAAAACCAATGGTGATTTATTGCATGGCAAAAATTGAAGAAATCATATTAGTAATTTTTATACAAAAAATATTGTATACACCAGTGAATTCAGCATTCCCTAAAATGGGTGGTATCAGATTTCGTTTAAAAAATACTGTTACTCAGGTTAGTTTATCAACTACTTGATTTCTAGGGATAAATTAACAATAATTTAAATGTTGGACAAAAGATTACTGTAAAAAATTAAATTTATTGTTCTTAATTAATTACTTTTACTCTTACTTAATTATTTACTGTTCAGATTAAATTTGGGAGACAAACATTTTATGAGATGTTGAATTCGGTGGTATATTAGATTTTTGGTAGATCTACTCCTATAATATGATTCTTGAATTTGAGTTATAAAAATCAGTCTGCCTTGGTTTTCGTAAGCAAAACGTGTCACTCTGTCATATGGTACAGTTGATCTATAAACATTACATTTTTTAAAAACAAATCTATTCGATATTGTTGAAAATAGACTTTGTTGTTGACACGTTGTTCTAAACATTTTTGACACCTCTTTCGAGGACAATTGAAAATATTTTGAGAGATGTGTGTAATCGTTTGTTACCATATAAAAGTGGATTGTATTATAAATTTTGTTGTTTCGCTTACAACTTTGCAAATTAACACCTAACTAGACACTTACTATATATCGTTTAGTCTACTGTATCGTTAAAATCCTAATAATGAGTCATGTTAATTTGGTGTTGTCACGTCACGGGGTTTTGGAGAAAATTCATCTTCGGAATTCAGGCTCACCAAACGATTATCGAAAATAACATTACCACTGTTGTGTCACCCGAAGTGTATTCTTTACTACCATTTTCGTCATTATCCAACTGATTTATGAAATGTTTTGTTTTTGTACGGAATGTCTTTCCTATATCCATTAAAGAAAATTGGGTCAAATATTCTCTTTCGACCGATAGCAAAAAACGCCAACTTTCTGCTCATGAGGTGAGGCTTCGATAAAAAAATTATTGCTGGTGTCTCGGAACTTCAGATTCTCATATTCTGCGAAATTACGTAACCGCTGAGATGAAATCATGCTTCGTCAGATAAGTACATTTTTTCTGGGTTGTTGTCACCATGATTATTTAAAAACCATTGACGAAACTCTGCTCTACGAGGGTACCGATTTCTTAGGTTCTGAAGTTTGTGATAAATTAAACGGTAGGGAATTTTGGGAGCATTCACCTCAACTCGACGCATATTTTCTTTCAACTCCTCCGTTCGTGTTGTAGGATGACCACTACTATGTATATTTCCTTCTTTTTACACTCCACTTTTTCATAAACAGTTGAATAATGTGGCGAAGCGAACATCTAAACGTGCAGTTGATATTCACAATCACATAAAAAACTGTTCTTGAAACTTCAGTTCAAGTAACACTTCCATTATTCTTCAACTTTCTGAAGTAAGATTCTATCACAAACGATTTTTGTGTAAAACACCATTTTAAGGAGTTTTTCATAGAATTTATACAAACTGTTTTGGTTTAGAACTTTAACCTTGACAGTTTGAAAGGTGTCAAACTTTAGATCCCAAAATAACAATTTTAAGCGTAAACCTATCAAAGACACACGTTTGAGTTGGCAAAGCCCATTTTGAGATCACATTTTATTGAACGCATTTTACCTCTAATAGATATTATAAATGAAAGAAAAAAACTGATATATTCACTTGAACCAGGGATACTGCTTTTAAAAATTTGTCACTTAACTAAGAATTTAATCGTGATGTTATTTTTTATCATTCAACTTAAAGTATAATTATCGTCAACGTTGTAAATGCATAATAATAGATTGAAGTCACAAAGGCATTATTCCAGTTAATACTGTAAAAGAGATTATTTCCCCATAGAGCAATTACATCTGTAACTGACACAAATTAAAAACATTTAAATATTTTATTTGTTGAATCGAGTAGGCAAGGACGATCACGATCCGTGACTAATTGCGGCGAATGACACAATTTAAGAGAAAAAATGCGCTGAACAAAATCGCAATCAGTAGGCAGAGCTTTTCGATGCTGTCACTGAAGGTTTTTTCATGTCGGTTTCATTGTACATTTCTTCCTACATCTCTTTCCTATTATTTTTTAGCAACGTTCTGTTATTTATCCATATGTCCTTAACATGTAATTTATGGGTTTACGATTGTTAGGGCTTAGGTCAATAAAAAATCATATAATTTACTTCATAATTTGGACCGATTATTTATCCTAAAGAAAACGGTTTCAAAGAGACCAATTTTTTATTTGTGTTTGTTGGTTATTCTTTTTTATAAACGATAGACAAAAGCTTACAGACTTTTGAGAAAATATTCCGTTTAAGTTGCTTTTAATTAATAGCAACAAGTAACGAGTCATTAAAAAAAAACGTCATCAAAGTTGGCCGAACAAAAAAAAGACGTATTTCTATTCTTAATCTTAAGTTTATGACCTTATTGAATTGACAAGGCTGTCACATAATGTGCTGGGTACTTTTACCGGGTATATAAAAAATAAGAAATCAAATCTTTCAGGAAACTTTCAGGAAAAATCTTTCATCAAATCAGGAAACTACATTTTCGAAAAAATAAAACACTATTAAAGAAAATGACGACCACCCATTTTTATACACACTTGAGCTCTTATTTTAACTGAATCAATAACATCCTGCAGTATCCACGGTGTTCCATTAATCTCTTCAATTTCATTGACAATGCGTTGCTGAAGGTCTTCCATGTCGCCAACGGAAGCTTCACAAATTGATTTTTGTGGATATCTCCAGAGAAAAAAAAACACAGGGGGTTCAGATCGCAAGATATAGGGGGTATAGATATGGTCGGATAGGGGGGATAGATATAGGGGCAAGATATGGTTTGCGTGTTCAAACTAATTATAAGATCTTCGATCAATTCGCCTATATAATTAATTGTTCCCCTAATAGTATGCGCATGAGCTCCATCTATAATCTACTTCAAATTCGTCGTCATACAACATTTGTACAAAAGGTGTTTCTAAATGGTAAAATGCTAATTTCTAAACGGTACTTCTCTGCACTCAGTATTTCGTTAAAACAAAATTATGTCCAACAATCCTGCCCACAGCTTCCTGCTCACAGCTGCCCACACTCCAATTTTTTGGGGTGTAGTGGAGTTTCAACATAAAAGTGGAGATTGTCTGCACTGCAAAGTTTCATATTCTGACAGTTACCATAGCCCGAAAGATTGAACCAAGCCTCATCACTCTCATCAGTAAAAACAAATTTTTTCGAAGACAGCATCGTTATTGGTAAATTGGTTAATAAGTCATTGGGAAAACTGTAGTCTTAAGACTGTTTTAGACATACCAATTTATTGCACAATACATTGTAGAATTTCTTTTTGAATAAATTATCCAATTTTTGATATTTTTACCTAACTGTTTGCACTTTGCCTAACTGTTTGCACTTTGCAATCCCAATCCCTAACAATTTATTGACCAATTTCAACATTCCCAACAGTCTTCGTTAGGGAATTACTTCTATTCTTCGTACTAGATGCAAATTTCCCGTTTGACGAAGGACTCCAAGAATGCAACTAAAATGACAAGGTTATTACATTTGTTGCTAAATATCCCTAAAATTGGTCAAGAAATTAGAGCAAGTTCTAATTCTACAATTTACTGTGGACAATAAATTGGGCGCAATTTCTGTTTTACACGTATTCAAATAAATTGAAGGTTAACTTGTACAATTTATTGTGAGAAAAATTGATGTGTGTAAAACAGTCATAAGAGGATCGTCCGCTCTGAGAATTTCATATGTGAGTTGCAGACCATATGACTGGAGCTTCAAATAAACTTTCAAAATTCGTTGACACATTGGATAGGGCAGATTCACTTGTTGCCTTAGATGGCTAATTCAAGTTCTTGGATTGTCCGCTATCACATGCTTGATCATTTCAACGTTTTCTTCTGTCCTTGCTCTGGGTCTGCCACTTCCTTGTTTCCGATTGATGCTTCCAGTTTGCCGATATAATTTAGGAAACGTTATTACGACCGGCTAAAATGGTGGAAATGAATAACTGAGTCTGGAAAAACTTCCCTGAAGTCCTCATGTGCAGCTATCATCGTACACACTATGTATACACCAGACATCGGCCGGTTGTATTTGAGCAGAGTGTATTTTCGGATTCAGCGAATTATAATATACTATACTGAAGATAGGTAGGTTGGATGACTAGTTTGGGTTTTTTGAATTTTTGGGGGGGGAATTGAGGGTGTATGGGGAGGACTCCATTTTCGGCTTCAGCGGAAAATTTTACTAAATATAGGAAGGGTAAAATCCCCAAGCCAAATTTTTTTTGTCGTGTTATTAATCTAAGGGTACGGTAGGGTCCGTTAGGAGGTCTGGAACCCACTAAATGTTGCTACGGCACTGAGTGTATCCTACGGAACCTGCAATAAATTCAGAAGTGTGACTTGCACACGCACACTTATCGTCTAAGCTCAGTCCAAGAATTGTTACCTAACGACCAAACGCAGCGAATGCAATTTTCAGAGTGGTGTGTGGGTACTTTGTATAATAAAGAATACGTCTTTAAAAATGCTTTTTTACCAACATGGCATGGTTTCACCTGTCTTGTTAATTCTCGACAAATGAAAATGTGGAGTTAGAACCCATATTTCTTTACAGAGAAGCCTCTGCATTCTCAGAAAGTTGGGTGTGGGCGGCTATATCGAAAAGAAGGTTTTGGACCAATTTCTTTTTTTAAGACGCTCAATTGCGTCTCAAGGTGCTGACAGTGATGAAATTTTAGAAACATTTTGTAAACACATTAGATGCTGAAGAGATGCGATAAGGCTACTTCCAGCAGGACAGCGCACCAATTCACATAACTCTTGATAGTTTAAAATTTTTGGAAAAAATTCTTCGAAGACCGAATCATCAGTCGTAATCTGCTAGTTAGGTGGCCATCGCGGTCCTGCGATGTCACGCCGTGCGATTTCTTGCATAAAACAACTCGGTTTTCAAAATCACTTGTGTAAATTTGGAAGGCCCACGGGCTAGAATTACAAATAAATTAGGTTAAAGGAGATTAACAATCCCCCCCCCCAGTGCTCAGCAGTTTTCGATTCTGTGAAAAATGAGACCTTATTTGTAAATGAGACCTTGTTTATTTAGTTTTTAAATTCATGATTTTTAGGTTCTTTTTTGTAAATTTTTTTTATTCATGTATTATGCAATGACATTTATAGTAATATAATTTTCTTAATAATAAAACTTCGGAACTTGATAGTTCTAATTGTAAGAGTAAAAACTGTCTAGATCGATTCCGCTGCATACTTTAAGGACGTTTTTTTTATCTTATGGTAATAGTATGTTGCTCTACACGTTTTTGTCCTACACTTTGACACTATAATCGTTCAAATCGGATAATAAAAAATGTAGTCCCATCGATGAAAACACTCCACCTTGCATTAATTAGGGCAGAGGATTTTTTTTCTAGGACTCTTTGGTATAAGTTTAAATGGTTTAAAAAAGGTATTTTTTTTATTTGGTTTTGTCAACTTTAACCCTTTAACGCCCAAGTGCACTGTCAAGAGACATGAACTTAGAGGCTCATATTACTAGATAGAAAAAATAACTAAAACCATGTATTCCTATGTTTTCGAGTACGCTCTTTCGAATAGAATCGTTAAAATTTGCAAAAAAATTGATGTAACCTTCAATTTTTAACAAAAACTATTAAAAAACGCGATTTTTTTCAAGATTATTTTTTTAAATCGCAATTTCAGCTATGTTATCGTCCTCTACACTACTCAAAAACAAATACAAACGTGCACTCGAGACGTGTACTTGAAGGAAACGCAATGAGAACAATTTATTTTTCTCATTTTTGAGGTTAAAATAACTAGATATTGCAAAATTCAAAGAGTGATATTTCTCGTTTTTTACCAGATCATTGACGTAAAAGAAGAATTTTGAAAAATTATTAGTACTCTAGGGGTTTTTGGTGTCGCTGATCACGACCCTGATGTCACAATTTTAAAACTCAGGATGGCGGATCCAATATGGCCACCATCCCGAATCAAATTTCAAAATTTTCGATTATTTGCCTCAAACTTTGTAAACTAGGAATTTTCGGGGTCGCTAATCACTATCCCGATGTCAGAATTTCAAAAATTCAAGACTTCGAAATTTGCTTCAAAATGGTCGCCATGTCATATGGACTATCCTGAATTTTAAAATTCTGACATCGGGATCGTGATTAGCGACCCCGAAAACCCCTGGTTTACAAAGTTTGAGGCAAAATAATAGAAAAATTTGAAATTTGATTCCGGATGGTGGCCATATTGGATCGCCATCTTGAATTTTGAAATTCCGCCATCAGAATCGTGATCAGCGACCCCAAAAACCCCGAAGGGACTAATTGTTTAAAATTCTTCTTTTGCGTCAATGATCTCGCAACTGGTAAAAAACGAGAAAAATCACCCTTTTGAATTTTGCCAGATCTAGTTATTTTAGCCTCAAAAATGAGAAAATTAAATTGTTCTCATTACGTTTCCTTCAAGTACACGTCTCGAGTGCACATTTGTATTTGTTTTTGAGTAGTATAAAGGACGATAACATAGCTGAAATTGCGATTTAAAAAAAAAGATTCTTGAAAAAATAGTGTTTTTTAATAGTTTTTGTTAAAAATTGAAGGTTACATAATTTTTTTTGCAAATTTTAACGATTACATTCGAAAGAGCGTTCTCCAAAACATAGGAATACATGGTTTTAGTTATTTTTTCTAAGTTCATTTCTCTTGACAGTGCACTTGGGCGTTAAAGGGTTAATGTCGAAACGTATACAATTGTAACATTCGGCGTTTAGAAGACATAAGCAACACAACTAAAAAAAGTGCGAAAATTTTCTGGTTTTTCGTCTGCCAAAAGTTCTCCCTCCGACATTCGAGGTCGAAAATTTATTTTAACACTCACCACCTTATATCTAACAGTCCCAGAAAAAAATCTTTCGCCCTAATTAATGCAAGCTGGACCCTTCTGAGGTTACACATCAACTGGGCTAATGACGAGTGTTTTAGATTTTAATGAGATAGACTGCATGTTTTAACTTTTGAAAAAGTTTGTAGCGATGAGTAGTGACTTGATGGCATGATGAATGATGAGTTGTTAGAAAAGTAAATGTGATTGAAATAACGGTCCCATTAGTCAGTGTTACTAATTTTTAGTATTCGTCTGTTATTCAACGTTTATGTGAGCCACACTAATTTAGAAAGTAAAAAAATTTTTTATAGGTATCGAGTAATGAGGTAGTATCTTGGATTTTCTTTAACGTTTTACGACGCGGTTGTATACGACGTTTATAGTAAAATTGTGAAACCATCTTATTACATTGACTACAAAAAATACAAAACCTTAACGCTAAGTAACGCCACGCACGATGAGTAATTCTTAATTATAAAATAATAGCGTAATTACAAAGTGTATAATTAAATACTGTACCATTCCGTTACGTTATTACAACTACTGTTTTCCTCTCGAATGTAGTATCTAAATCTTCATCGTGAGCATATCCCAATTGGTTTTAAAACCATTTGTGTCAAGGCCCTCCCCCTCCGCATGCCCACTATATTTTGGTTGTGTTAAGTAATAATGGTAGCAGGTCTATTCTTATTATGAAAATGAAATAGCACCGTGACCATGTTGCACGTATATGCATAGGCGTACTTGTGGTTTGGAAAATAACAATTACACCCAGGCCTAGACGCTACAAAAACATTAATACGAGAACAGGATAATGATTATAAAGGTCGGTGTAATGTTTAGGAATACTAAATCGAAATATTTTACTGTAATTTCATGACATGCATACAGCATTTTATGTATTCTCTGTATAAGATCGGATTTCTGGTTGCTATTCCAGAGACGGGCTTTGTTTGTCAGATGATCTTACGACATTGGGGTACCTAGATTTTTTTCATGTACCAGAAGATTTCTAATATAGGTTAATAAGGTTATTGACATTCTCAGAATGATGCAGTGCTGTAATTCAAATGAAAAATTTTCAGTCTTGTCTGATTTCGTTTTCTCATTACAATAAATATAGAGACATCCAAAAAAACCGTCATCAACTCTGGCTATGAACGAGAGAGATGGAAATAGCGGTCATGTCTAAGCTTTTCGGTTATGTCAAACTTTTGACAAGTGACTGTCACAATTTGTAAAATAAACAATGGCTGTCATATGATATGACAGTCTTGACAAGTAAATAAGGTTATAAATTCGATTAAGAACAGAAATACGTCTTTTTTTTCTTGGCCAACTTTGATGACATTTTTTTTTGGATGTCTCGCTTTTCGGTTATGTCAAACTTTTGACAAGTGACTGTCACAATTTGTAAAATAAACAATGGCTGTCATATGATATGACAGTCTTGACAAGTAAATAAGGTTATAAATTCGATTAAGGACAGAAATACGTCTTTTTTTTCTTGGCCAACTTTGATGACATTTTTTTTTTGATGTCTCTATATAATTATGATCTATATGATAATATTGATCTGACGCTCGCGTCACGAAACTAGAAATATTATAGAATCAAGGGGAATTGATAGGATAACTTCTTTCTCAAATAAGATCTAAAAGAGATGTTAGTAAATAATTCAATACGGCAAGGCGCCAGGTGTATCTGGCGCCTTGCTGTACGCTGTATAGTACGAATCACCCTAATGCGTAGACCCCTGTGAAGTTAGCACCACTTTTTTGGAAAATTGAGTAAATCTTTAGAGTTCTGAGTAGAAAAAACATATTTCTAGAGTTCCTGGCCGAAAAGACCAATAGTTCTGCAAAAATAAGGCCAGAAATCGAAAAAAATGAAATAAGGGTGCTAATTTTACGCAGCACCACTTTTTTTTATCAAAAATCAGTTCTGATGACATTTTTTCGGTTGAGAAAAAAAGAGTTCCGGCGTTCCTGACCATTTTTAACAATAGTTCTATCAACTTGTTGAAGTTATTAAAAAAATTCGATTTTGGCATTTTTATAAGTATTGACTCTCGTTACGTTTTCAGCGGAGTTCTAAGTAGCACCCGAAGAGTTCTGACGAATGGCGAAAGAAAATACTTTCTATCGCAAAAATTGCGATTTTTATCGCAAATTCTAACTTCGAAAAATCGACATTTTATTATTAAAAAAGTGCAAATGAGTTCTGATGAGTTCCGATCGGAGTTCTCAATAGCACCCGGAGAGTTCTGACGAATAGCGAAAGAAAAAATTTTCTTTCTTAAAAATTGCGATTTTTATTGCAAATTGTATGGTCGAAAATTTGAAACATTCTTATAAAAAATTACAACAGATTTCTGACGAGTTCTGATCGGAGGTCTCAATAGTACCCGAATGAATAAATTGTCTATTGCAAAAATTGCGATTATTATTGTAATTTTTAAGTTTGAAAAATAGACATTTTATTATAAAATCAGTACAAAAGAGTATGTATGCAAATGACAAGCACTTATTTACATTTTTTCGACAGATATTTACGTAAACTAAAAAATGTGCTATTCAAGTGTAGGCTTAAAACTGGTATAAAATTGTAAAAACTAGTATAAAACTAAAATAAAATCAACATAACCTTTAATTAAACTTCAACAGTTTAACGTGAAAATATTTATTCGGGGTCATCAACTTAAATATAAATGAAGATTCGCTTCAGAACTCCGATCAGAACTCGTCAGAACTCATTTGCACTTTTTTTATAATAAAATGTCGATTTTTCGAAGTTCAATTTTGCAATAAAAATCGATATGTTTGCGATAGAAAATTTTTTCTTTCGCCATTCGTCAGAACTCCCGGGTGCTATAAAGAACTCCGATCAGAACTCGTCAGAACTCTTTTGTACTTTTTTTTATAATGAAATGTCGATTTTTCGAAGTTAAAATTTGCGATAAAAATCGCAATTTTTGCGATAGAAAGTATTCTCTTTCGCCATTCGTCAGAACTCTTCGGGTGCTACGTAGAACTTCGGTGAAAACGTAACGAAAGTCAATACTTATAAAAAGTTTTTGCCAAAATCGAATTTTTTAATAACTTCAACAAATTGATAGAACTATTGTTAAAAATGGTCAGGAACTCCGGAACTCTTTTTTCTCTACCGAAAAATGTCATCAGAACTGATTTTTGATAAAAAAAAGTGGTGCTGCGTGAAGTTAGCACCCTTATTTCATTTTTTTCGATTTCTGACCTTATTTTTTCAGAACTATTGTTCTTTTCGGCCAGGAACTCTAGAACTATGCTTTTTCTACTCAGAACTCTAAAGATATACTCAATTTTCCAAAAAAAGTGGTGCTAACTTCACAGGGGTAATGCGTAGGTACATTGCAGAATGAAGGGGAATTGGTAAGTTAACTTCTATCTTGAATAGATACCACCACCACCTAAACAAGAGGTGGGAACCAATCGCGAACCAATCGCGAGCGCAGGCGTGCGAAAGGCATCCGGTATGTCAATAGTAGATAGAGCTGTCTACGACGACGGTAAAGCCAGACGTGTTGAAATAAGATTTTATATTTTATTCTGGTCTAGTTACTGATTAGAAAAATGAGTTATTACGAGGGTATTGTAGAAGCACTACATACATTCTTAAAAATAAAAATGAATATTTATCAGATTGCCGAAAAAGTTGAATTCATTAAATGGTATATTGATGGTCGGTCTGTAACGGAATATTAAGGTCATTTTTTTAACGAACAATTTCCCAGAAGACCCTCTTCGACGATGTCAGCGATTAATCGGATCTTTAAAAAGTTCGAAAAACATGGCTGCGTTTCACCTAGATCCCATACAAAAAATGCAGTCCCCATATACATATATTGTCATATTGTCAATGCTTTTACGTAAGTATGTAAGCTAAAACACATACTCCAGTACATCCTCCTCAAACAAATATTCGCATGTTACTAAACTAACCAAACGACGACAAACGTCTAGTCCCCGAGCGCTGGTGCAGTGATTTTGGATCCTCGTTTTCGACATGCGCGGATGCTACTAACGTGGAAGTGGTGGTTGCGTATGTTGACTTCCGGCGAATCGCAGCAGAGTCGGACTCAGGTCACTGTTATTACAAAACGATAGTTCACAGAAAATACATCATAAAAATAATATAATACAATAATAAATACTCAAATAAACGTTCTAAGGGCCTAACTATTACATGATGGAGCCGTATCGAATTTAGGTGAGTTAACGTTAGTGGCCACGAAACATGACACTTAAAAGGACTTACCCACAAAGCTCAATAAAATTTGAAGAAACTTGATTCACAATAACTTAATTAGATTTTTAATTACCAGTTATAAAGGTTGGTCATATTGTTTTGGTATTATTGCCATAGATCACAAGTCTGTGATAGCAGCATACAATAAAAATTAGCTGATAATGGTTTGACAGTTGCACAAGCAAATATGGATTCGCTAGTACGTAAGATAAATTCGTTACTTAGTAAATCGTCGATTTAAACGTAAAACTTATCAATTAACGTCATATACGTTCTTTAAAAACCCGTTTAAAGTAATATTAGCTGTTTAAAATTGTTTCACAGTAATTAAGTTGAAAAAAGATAACAGTAAACTGCTTTATACGCAACACAATCTGAAAATGAAATTAGCTTATATTAATTTCGTAATATATAAATCGTATAAATCGTACATCAATGCATTTTTATGAATATAGGGTTTTTATAAAGACCTATTATGCAGAGTGACAATTAGATCTGGCAACGTTGCTCAGTAGATGAGGGGGGGCTGGGTTGTATGTAAGTAAATTCGCCTAACTTTGACATAAAAATGATTAATTTAATATCCACCTATGTACGCAGTATTGTGAATCTTACTGTAGATGAGATCACAGGAGATTTACTAAAAATAGATGTACAAGCTTCGGCTGAACTGCTTCATCCAGAAAATACATGTAAAGATATGGTAAGAAGAAAATGGTTCCTGCTGATCAGAAGAAATATATGAAGAGGAAGAAGTACCAAAGAAAGGAGATCTAAATATTTGCAATAACTTGAGGGAATTAACCATTCTCAGTGTAGTAAACAAGAAAGCCGGATACAGTAAATAGGAGAGTTAGACAAAGGAAAGAAAAGACCATGCATTTAGAACAGGAAAATCTTACAGGAGGTTAAATACAGGAGAAAAACAAATAGGTAACTAGATAAGAAGGAAATTTGAAGTGTACATTAAGAAAGAAGAACAATGAAACACCAAAAAGAGTGCTGCAATGGTTGCAATTTGCGGAATACCTAGTCTAAAATAGAGGAGAATGAAAGCATTTACTAATAAATGGGGCTCCAAAAAGGGATAATGGGCTGCTTATTTCTGGTACTACTACTATTACTACTAACAGTCCAGAGTTTTTAAATAATCAAGTTACAATATTTAAGTGACCACAACGTGACACTTTGTAATGTAGAAATAATGTAATTCATGAAGTACAAAGATAATACTTTTTTTTCATTATATTTATTTTTTTTTCAATATATACATATATGAAATGTGTACTTAGGATATCCTGTCCTCTTATATATCCTTCTTATACGGACTCGTCACTCAATTAACACCCCGTTGGTATAAAAGGTAAACGCTAATTTTATAAATTTTATGCAACTAGACAGACAATCTACGCATTGTAATGGTACACGATTATTTCATTTTCATTCACAACAATGGCTAATATTTCGCTTTTGTAACAATAAAGGTAACCTTGGCACATTTTTAATGGAATAATTTATCTTCATGTGTGTGTTTGTGTGTGTTTGCACGAGAATATTATTTGTGGCCATTTTTTTTTTGACAACAGTGTCTCACTTTAGGAGGGTTGCACAATATTTTTCTCCAACATAAACCGTTTTTATCAACATAATTAATTATTTATAATAACTTTCTAATGGTATCTTTATAATAGTCTTATCTCTATAATAGTATCTTTCTGCATCATATACCATATCTCACAAAACTATATCCAAACAGCATCAAAACTCCTTCAAAATGAGGTTCTGGGATCTGTCTTTGCGTACCACAACTGTCAAATAAAACTGACTGCTATCTTAGGTGTACTATATTTTAAAGACTAAATTAGCACACGTCCTTGTACATATCCTTTTGGTTATATATAGACATCTGTCTGATATTAGTATACCTATGTTTGATATGAAGGGACATTAGCTCCTAAGTATGCTAACCAAATCTTCATGAATACTTTGCAAAACCTTTTGTATACACTGTGATTCAGAATTATGGTACAAAAAAGTAATCACAGATAGAGGTCTTCAAATAAAGAGGCACGTGCATCTTCGTTTTGGTCAGTTTCGATTTTTAAGGTCCGTACGGGCCCATAAATGGGACGTTGCGACGTTTCTTGAGATATCTCGATAAGTACATGATCGATTTCCAGGCAAATAACCTTTAAAGTATTCTTTTCGCTTCTATTTTTTTTATTCAATTATCTTTTATATTTTCCCTTTTTTTATTCTGATGCAAAATTCATTTTTACACCAAAAATGTCCTCTTGTCTATTTTTCATATCATGCACCCATTTCGAGAAAAATGCGAAAAACTGTTTCAATGATCTGACTTACAGTACTGCCAAACTACTCGTATAACTCATCACAAGTGCCATGGAAACAAACAGGTGGCCGGCGAATTAAAACATCTAGCGTAACAGTAAACTTTTTTATTAACATAGACAACACGAATTAAACTATCAATAATAAGGACAAAAACAAACGAAAAGTAATTTAACATAAATAACAAGAGCTGAACTATTAATAATTTTTGGACACTTATTTAAGGGGGCTTTCCCGTTTTTTCGCTGGAAAAAAAAAAGTTTTTTTGGGATTTTTTTTGAGGAAATTATAAAACGGATTGAGACAATTTTTTTTTAATTAAAATATACAGGTATGTAGGTTACATCTAGTTTTTTATTTATTTTTTAAACCAAAATGGCGGCCGTCGCTCCTTGTTCCAATGCAGCTACTTCAGGCGGACATGTCTCATGTTAATGAGAATTTTCTACGACGCTATTCATCTGAAATCAAAAAATGAAACATTTTTATAAAATATAGGGTCGTTGTTAGTGTTTATCATAGGGGTTTTTTGAAATTCAAATTTTACGCGATTTGGTGCAACTTTGAAAAAAAAAAGTTCGATTTTCACCTTAAATTTCTACCTTTAAATTGTTATTAAAAATCGAATTTTTGCAATATCAAAAAAAATTCTTTGTTGATCACTAATGGCATCATTTGTGAACATTTTAAAGGAAAAAATCATTAAAATCGGTTAATTAGTGCCCGAGAAAAATCTCATTCCAGTTTCAAAAACGTTGTTTTGAGAAAAATTCGTTTGAAGTTTTTTTTACGTTTTTTTGTCAAATAATTATGAATTTTTTTACTTACAGTTCGTCATCAATTCGTGGTCCGTACAGGACACCCTCCTCTAAGGGCGTAGCCAAGGGGGGGGCGATGTGGGCGATTGCCCCCCCCCCCCCAAAGGGTCAAATAAAAACCAAAATACTCGGGGGATTGCGGTTGCCGTTGCCTCTACTGACCTTTTTTTTGGCTTTTTTGTTTAATCTGCATTGGGCGCCCCCCCCCAAACATAAATACTGGCTACGCCCTTGCCCTCCTCTGCCTTGTAGACCTCATTTTGGCTTCACGTCAGATAGCGTCACGCATTTTTTCCACTGAATCCGCATTTCGCCGAATACGGATAATAAGTAACAGGCCGTAATAAGTTGTCAATTCGCCTATTACCTTGATGGTCAGTGTTCCTGTACCTCTTCCGCCGAATCCCTTGTTTGTTTTCTTCGCATTACGGAGCCTGGTTCCCATGCATTTTTCTCCACGTGTCCGACGCGTTCCTTTTTCATTACTTTCGTATCGTTGTTGTACGGGTCCAAATCCAAAGTCGCCTTGGAGGTCTTACTGTCCCCGTCGCCAATATACTGAGCATATTTTACATTATGCTTTTCTTCGGATCGTTGAAACACTTCCTTTACACTGTCCATATCCATTTTCCCTGCGTGACGCTTTTCAAGCGCCGGGACCGTCGTCACTAATCCGGCTGTAACTCAAAATCTAATACACGGATCACTTTAAAATTTCAGGACAATAAATTTGAATATATAACGCATCGATTTCAGTAAAAAAAAAACGATTTTTTGAAACTGAAAAGCGGGAAAGCTCCCTTAACGAGTCTTAGAGTACAGCAAAAAATATTTTTAATAAAAAATAATGCCATGGGAATAGCTTAAACGTGCTGTATAATGACCGTCTCGAAGAAAGGTGACCAACCTGTGCATTATAGCACTTATAAAAATTATCTAAAATCAAAATTTTTTTATGAAATGTGTAATATTTATTGGAGCTAATACTTATAAAATCAACAAAAAGTCGAAAATTAAAAAAAAAATAGTGGACATGCGAATTTTCGGTACCGTTTATTCACTTTTTTCGTTCTTCAAAGGACTATGTATAAAAAGACGTAAGCATCATCTGCATTTAGGTATACTCTCCAATAAATTCAATCTACTTGAAAATAAGAATAAAAAAAAGTGATTTCAAGTAGTTTTTGAGGTATCGTGCAGACAGAGTTGAAAAACAGAGTTTTTCAGGAAACGCGTTTAAAGATTTGATAAGCGATTTAGTTAGCGAGTTAATGGCAAATAATACTTCTGAGTCATAGCGTATATTTCGACATCTGGTGGCACTTAGGGTAGCTACAAGTATACTTACTATAGTATGGTGCGAATTTCAAAGATTGACGTGACACGCGCGAACTCAATTTTCGCATAAAAAGGTGGGTCCGCTTTTTATGCTATATCTTTCTTATAAAATCATTTTCGGCCATACCGTTTTGGGAATATATTCTACACATAATAAGCTATGAAAAATGAAAAAAAGAAATCGAATTTTTGGTCGGGCTTGATGAGAACCTCCCTCGGGGCCCTTATATGCGTCTCGCTCCCTCGGGGCCCTGCTTTGCCTAATTGGTATTCCGACACTGTTGAGCAGCTAAAAAAATGGATTCTTCTCATCATTTATTTTACCTTAAGTAACTAATAATCTTGCAGTTTCATCAAAATTTGAATTTTCGCGTTGCCTCTGTACAGTGCACCCCTTGAGTCCTAACACCTCATTATCAGACCCTATTCGCATTATCGAATCGTTCGAATTATTGAATATACAATAGGGAATTTTTTTTGCGAATTAAATATTTTTTAGAAAAAAAAAAAGATTATTTTTTTAATGAATGCTATAACTAGGGTCCGGAAATGTGTGACACAACGCAGGGTCGGCACTATACAACTCTATTATAATTAAACTAAAAATTACGATTTTTAGTTTAATTAAGTTTAGTTTTTTTAAGCGCCTTATAAATTATATACGCGTGTATTTCTTGTTAGTGCATACGTACGCCACTGACCGTGCCTGGCAACTTGCTGGAACTTGCGTGTGCTCCGTAGTAAGCCGGTCTTAGGCGGGAGCTCTGTTAGGGATATACTTAAATTTGTTTTTGTTTTGTTTATTTTTCATGTTAATATAAGACTTTAGGTGTCTTTCTATATTATAAATAAGGGATGCCTGGAATTAAATTGATATTTTTTTGAAATTTTTTATTTTACGGATTTTAAACGTGGATCTAACGGATATCAATATTCAACGGTTCACAATATTCAGTATTTGTAAAATTATATCCTATATTCAAACATTAGTTGGTATTTAAGCGGCGACGAAACATTTTGTCAACTTTTGAATTACCGAGGAAACTTTCGGACTGTCACTTCATGATTTGGCCGTTCGTAGCGTGTGTTCGGATTAAAAAATAGTTTTAATTACGTCAACTCTAAGCGTTGCAACGATTGTTGAAATAGTAGAAAAGTGGGTTTAGACCCAGTTTTACAATTAATAGATTTAAAAGTTTAATTAGGTAATTGTAACCCTGTAGTTAATTGTGAATCAATTTTCTTCAAGTTTTACATTCAGAAATTAACTTTTAATTAGCTAATTTCACATAATCTGTAAAATGAAAATGATTGGCTGTTCTGCAATATCTCATTATATCTTTTCATTGTTATTTGAACTAAAATATCAACTTTTGTGAAAACAAATAATGTTCTGTGTTATGTTTCTAAACATAACCTATATTTAGTAGCAATATTCTTGTTTTTGTGGAATTCATTCTTTATTATATTTTTACGTTTATTTTGCGTGTTTTGTGTGTAATAACTAAAGTTCATAATAGGGCATGGTACTATAAAACTCAATGATAATGAAAGTATAAACCGTATTTTTAAGCGCCTTGTAAATTAAATACGCGTGTATTTCTTACCCCTGCATACCCACGCCACTGACCAATCTTTCCCGATATCCCGGGACTCACGTCTGCGCGGTAGTACGCAGATCTCGTGCGACTCCCGCTGTATCGCCCCTATTTTGTATGTAAATAGCAATAGAAATTTGTTATAGTTCATTACATTATTAACCCTCAAAATGAAATCATATTCCTCTTCTCATTCTCCCACAATAAATTATCAAAATTGGGCCTTTTTTTCGACCGCTAGGGGTAATGCTACTCTAGCGACTGAAAAAAGGCCTATTTTTGATAATTTATTGTGGTAGTATGGGAAGCGGGATGGAATTTCATTTTAGACAGTTCATTTAGCATGTGTTGAAGTGAAAAAATATTTTTTATTGTCATATTGTTACAAAATGGCGGCGACAGAGCCAATTTTCGAAATCGTGTTTTTTTGAAAAGCCTTGGCGGGCGAAAGGATTTCTCGCGACCTGGAATAAAAAACCAAAAATCCTCTTAATCTACATACTATTGCCTACAAATGCACGTAGGTGGTGAATTTTTTAAATGGTGAAATTGAAAAAAAAACCTCAAGTTTTGGCCAAAAAATATCTTAAATTGTTTCTAAACAAAAAGTTTACATCAAATCTAAAAATGGTTACGTATTTCTATAGAGATTGTAATTGAGAAGCTACTGTCAAAATTTCAAATAGATTCATGCAATAGAATTCGAGTAATATTTTCTCCCAGTTTGAAAAAAGTGATTTCGAGAAAAACGCTTTTAAAGTTTTACAAACACTTTACTCCTTGAAATTCTGATTTTACCCATTCTCTTCTGAACATGATGGATACACTCCTTACTCATAGTACAATCTTTATAAATACCTTTAAAAGTTTTGAGGCGCTGCGGCAAAATAAAGAATTAAGCTATTTAATTTCTTTTTTTTTTCACTATAAGATCAAGTGAATGTCATTTTTGAGACCCTCTAAAGTATTGTTTAAGCCAAGAAAAAAATCAATTTTTTCAAAATTCTAGGGTGGCGTTACCCCTTAATTAATCCTTAATTTGAAGTTAACCAAATACTGTAAGACTAGGCCTTAATAAGTATATTTTTATGCAACAAATGCAAAACGGCAAAAACTAAAATTAGTGGATTTCTTGTGGAAAACGAATGAGTATTCGGATTTTCATGAAAAATTCCAAGGCTTACTTTTATTAATGCTAAAGGCGGGATTCCACTGAGGCAACACTGAACGACATGAGGCATGATACATGTTTCCTAGTGGTGTCTGATTATAGGTGTGCGACTACGTGCCACAAAATTCAATAAAGTCGAATGCGGAATTTGTCTCCCCACATCGCATGCGCTTTGTCGTCTATGTTTGTAGCATGAATCAAAACGATTCCATTCAGGCAACTTCAGTTTGGTGCATCATGTCTTTACGAAAAGTCGCGGCAGCTGCATATTTGGTAATAGCTTTGAATCGTAAAGAAGAAGAAGGTCTCCACGGTGGTGGAGAAGAGAACTATATGTTGGTGTTGAAGAAACACAATATAATTTATACAACAAATCTCAGGAACAGTACAATTATATTTAATAGCTGTTGGAGAGCGACGACACTGTTCGACACGTTCAATCTTGTCGAGAGATGACGCATGCGTGCCGGCAACAACACTCGACACGTAGCATGCCACAAATAGACATGTTTCTTGTGGCATCGTGTTACTTAATGGAAAGAGTTGTGTAGCATGCGTCAATGCCGCATGCTACATGTTGCCTAAAAAGTTGCCTCAGTGGAATCCCGCCTTAACAAATGCTCCGAGGCGCTGCGGCAAAATCAAGAATTAAGCTACATATTTAATTATAGTTATTAATTAAGCCAAGAAAAAAAATTAGATTTTTTCATAATTCTAGAGTGACGTTACCCCTTGAATAATCCTCAATTTGAAGTTAACTAAACACTGTAAAACTAGGCCTTAAATAAAACTAGGCCTAAAAATATTTTATGCAACAAATGCAAAATGGCAAAAACTAAAATTAGTGGATTTCTTCTTCTCTGACGTAAAGGAATGAGTAACAAATGGTTTGGATTTTCATGAAAAATTCTAAGGCCGACTTCTATTAAGGCCAACAAATGCCGTACAACCCTCGTAACACCCCTTACATTAAGGCCGATCGATCGGAGCACGCCCCATCGTCCCGTATTACATCCCGGAAAGTCAATGTCGACGAGAGAGGCTCAGCGGTGCGTCGTGACGACCCACGTCGCCGGCGTCCTACTTCGTGGACCCCGCGACGCCGGTGACCCACTGAACCCAAACTGAGTCCTACAAACACGAATCCGTAATTTGGTTTCTTTCGAATGGGACGTGTTCGACGGAAATGGATCGACGGATCCCTTTCGATTTGGCTGGAAGTTTTTTTATCTGTTTCTACCCTATCAAAAACGGTTCTCAGTTTTTTTTTTTTTTTTTTTTTATTTTTTTCCCCTTTCCCTTTTTTTCCCCCCGGGGGGGGTGTTTTTTTTTTTTTAAAAAAAATTTTCATATTTTATAACTGACCTATCGCCAAAAATTTAAGATGAATTTTCCAGAACTGTACTGTACTGTACATAAATATCAAACAAAAAAATAAAAAGGTCATTCCATGTCAAATCGACTCCACTTTAAACCCCATCCCCTTCCGATTTGCCCGAAGATTTCCCCCCCCTTCCCCCCCCCCCAAAAACGGTCCCGTTTTTAAAAAAATTTCTTTACCCCAAAAAAATTTTATTTTTTCAAAAAACGGCACTTTTTTTTCAAATAACCATAACTTTTCCAATAATTGACCTATCGGGACGTTTTTTTTTTCAAAATTTTATCAAAATAAACGGCTCTTTTTTTTCAAATAACCATAACTTTTCCAATAATTGACCTATCGGGACGTTTTTTTTTTTTTTTCCAAAATTTTAGTTTTTAAATGTATTTTCCAGAACTGTACTGTACTGTACATAAATATCAAACAAAAAAATATAAAGGTCATTCCATGTCAAATCGACCACTTTAAAACCGAACCCCTTTCGATTTTGCTGAAAGTTTTTTTATCTATTTCTACCCTATCAAAAAACGGTTCTCAGTTTTTAAAAAAAAATTTAACTGCTATCGGACGTTTTTTTTTCAAATTTTAGTTTTTTTACAGAATGTACTGTATGTACATAAATATCAAACAAAAATATAAAGGTCATTCCTTTTCAAATCGACCCCTTTTAAAACCCATCCCCTTTTTTTTTTTTTTTTGGTTTTTTTTTTTTTTTTTCCCTTTCAAAAAATGGTTCTCAGTTTTTAAAAAAAAATAAAAAATTACTTAACCCAAAAAAAGATGCCAATTTTTCAAAAAAACGGCACTTTTTTTTCAAATAACCATAACTTTTCCAATAATTGACCTATCGGGACGTTTTTTTTTTCAAAATTTTATCAAAATAAACTGTTTTTTTTTATAACCATAACTTTTCCAATAATTGACCTATCGGGACGTTTTTTTTTTCAAACCCGATTTTAGTTTTTAAATGTATTTTCCAGAACTGACTGACAGTCTCTTAAGGTCTTCCATTCATCGCCACTTTAAAACCGATCCCTTCGATTTGGCTGAAGTTTTCTATCTGTTTCTACCCTATCAAAAATGGTTCTCAGTTTTTTAAAAAATTTTTACTTAACCCAAAAAAAGATGAATTTTTCAAAAAAATTTTAAACTAACCCAATAATTGACCTATCGGATTTTTTTTTTTTTAAAAAAATAAACGGCTCTTTTTTTTTCAAATAACCATAACTTTTCCAATAATTGACCTATCGGGACGTTTTTTTTTTTTCAAAATTTTAGTTTTTAAATGTATTTTCCAGAACTGTACTGTACTGTACATAAATATCAAACAAAAAATATAAAGGTAATTCCATGTCAAATCGACCACTTTAACCGAACCCTTTCGATTTGGCTGAAAGTTTTCTATCGGTTTCCCCCCCATCAAAAAAGGGTTTTTTTTTTTAAAAAAAAAAAAAAACCCCCCAAAAAAAAAAAAATTTTTTAAAAAAAAAAGCCTTTTTTTTTTTTTCAAAACTTTTTTCCTTATTAATGACTTCGGGAAGTTTTTTTTTTTAAGTTTTTCAAATCATATTTTCCCTATCAAAAACGGTTCTCAGGTTTTTAAAAAAAATTTACTTAACCCAAAAAAGTTATGAATTTTTCAAAAAAACGTTTTTTTTCAAATACCATAACTTTTCCCAATAATTGACCTCATCGGGACTTTTTTTTTCAAAATTTTATAAATCAAAATATACCCCGCTTTTTTTTTTCAAATAACCATAACTTTTCCAATAATTGACCCATCGGGACGTTTTTTTTTTCAAAATTTTAGTTTTTAAAGTTTTTTAACTGTACTACTTACATATAAAAAAAATATAAAAAAACTTTATATTGAAATTTTATTATTTCCAAAATATTATGAATATGAATATAAAAAAACGTTATTTTTTTCCAAGTTCGACGTTTTTGTTTTTTTCTATTCTTTTTTTTCCAAAAAAAAACTGATTTATTCTGAAAATGACGCCAATCCCAGAATGGGCCGACTTTTTTTTCTATTTTTCTTTAATTGAAAAAAAAAATTTTGGGAATTTTTTAAAATTTCCAACTCTTTACTGTCAACTTTATTGTTATAATAAAGTAATTCTAATTAAATAATTTCAGGGTATTTTATACTTAATTTATAATTTAGTTTAAGGATTTCTAATAACGATTTTTTATCAACACGATAAACAACTAATTTTTCTGTAATACTAATTTCAAAAGTAATTTCTTTTATTTTCGTTGGCGTTTAAATATTTTACATATTCTGTATTCTGAAAATTTGGAGAAATTTCGGATACAGAGACACCCATTTGTATCTGGAATGACACAGTGTAGTTGCTGAGTTCCCGTGATTGGTTTCGTTCTTAAAAATCGTTCACTCAAATTGTTGACAGCTTGATTATAATCGTCTTCTGATGAAAACTTCACCTCTATATTCGGAAGGTTTTCCGGTACAGAAGCCCAAGCATATAATTCGTAAGAGGTGGTTATTTGCTTGTCGACCGCTGATTGATGTACCACCGATACCGTCACCTGGCCCTTTTCCATGGGCAGTCGCGAAAAAATGCCATTGGGCAGGTATGCCAGTCAGTTGCATGGTAGTACAAATTAAAGAAATTTTAAAATTTCTGAATTGTTGAGGCGCTTCGTCGGAAAAATAATAAATATTGCTAACAGTATCAGAAATACTTTTTATGAAATCAGTTGTTATTTTGATAAAAACGTGTACGGCAACCGCATCGTGATTATGGCAATCTGAAATTATCACTAGACTTCGGTGTTGGAGTTCGTTATTTATTTTAAAATAAATAACAACTGGAAAACAATTCAATACAATTCATACTGCAGTAAAGACATAATAAGTCAAAAAATAGTTTTACCATGTTAAACATAGTCATTTTGAATAGCATTATTGAAACACCGAAAAAGAAGAAAGAAGAAATAAAATTTTTTCATTAAATGAAAAAAATATTTAAAAAAAAAAAGTCGGCCCCCTCTGGAATTTGCGTGATTATTTTCAGAATAAATCAGTTTTTTTTGGAAAAAAAGAAAAGAAAAAATCAAAAACGTCGGAATGAAAAAATAATGCTTTTTTTTTTAAATAAAACTGAAAAATTTCATATAACTTAAATTCTGAATATCTGTAATTTTTTCTGAAAAGTACATTTAAAAACTAAAATTTTGAAAAAAAAAACCGTCCCGATAGATCAATTATTGGAAAAGTTATGGTTATTTGAAAAAAAAGAGCCGTTTTTTGAAAAATTCATCTCTCTGGGTTGGGTAAAAAAAATTAAAAAAACTGGGAACAGTTTTTGATAGGGTAGAAATAGATAAAAAATGTTCAGCCAAATCGAAAGGGGTCGGGTTTTAAAGTGGTCGATTTGACATGGAATGACTATATTTTTTGTTTGATATATATGTACAATGTGTCATATTAAGAACGCGAACACTCATTTTATTATTAATCTATTTTCAACTATTTTGGTTTCAAAAGGTAGGGAACAAAAACTGTATTTTTTGAACGGAATGGCACATTGAATATCTTCAATCCAAGACCTATTGTAATATTTTTTAGGAGATCGAAAATTAAGAAAACAATTTGGTAGTTTTTTCAGTAAAAGTAAATCAGCTTGCATTTGATCTTCGAATTGCTCAGTCTTGCTTTTTTGGGTCTTGGAGAGCTTGAAGTGCGCCATTCCATGCTTTGGCGCTTGGTTTCCGGGTCGTCCTCAAACACCCAAGTCTCATCACTAGTAATGACACGTTCCATAAAATGGGGATCATTTTCAATCGATTACAAAAAGTCAAGACACATTTCTCTCCTAATGTCCTAATGTTCCTGCGAAAGGTTTTTTGGAACCATTGGAGTTTTCTCATCCCCAATTCATTAGTCAAAGTCTGATGAACAGTGGTGTGATTCAAATTTAACTCTTCCTCGATCATTCTTGTCGTCAACCGACGATCTGAATGCACAAGATTCTGTATTCTATAAACATTTTCATCGGTTCTTGAAGAAGAAGGCCTTCAGTTGCGTGGTACATCTTCAATCGACTCTCTTACTTCTGAGAATGCCTTAAACCACCGAAAAACTTGAGTCTTGAAAAAAACACTGTCTCCGTAGGCGTGTTGAAGACTGTTTACGAAAACAGTCACAAAGAACAAACAGACTCTAACAAGTTCAAACTTGTACTGAAGGTTCATTACATGTTAACCTACCGCACTTCCAAGTCCTGTCTCCGCAGTGTTGCTAGATCGGGCGCTGCGTTATCAATGCAGACTCATTACTTAATTTATACACCTCGTACGTCTCCCCTAAATGCTTTTGTTTAGCTTTACAACATTAATTGCATCTGTCACAGCGACCATGCCCTTTCATGCCGAATTTTTCAACTGTTAATTTACCTTCTTGTAGTGAACGTTTTCCATACATGTGTACACATCATATATTCTTTTTCTCTTCATAACGGATTCAGGATGCCTTATAATATAAAGATGATGAAAAATATACGTCATCGCCTTTGACTACGTATTTTATTTAAAATTTTTATAATCCAAAATGGCGGATTCAAGATGGCAATCGAAAAACAAAAAATGACGATAAACGAACTCTGGAGTGGTAGGCGAATTTAAAAAAAAAAGTAAAAAAAAGTTTTTATCGGTCGTATTCATTACTTTACTAAAGCAGTATATAAACCGTGTCCAAAAAGTATTGGAGCGGCCAATTATCTCGACGCGTTGACATTGAATCGAAAAAATAACATATGGAAGTTGTTACGTTTTTAAGAATGAACTCAACAGTGACCTTGAATAAAAGGTGAAATTCAAGTTCATCATTGAGTTCATCCGTAAAAAACTAGCAACTTCAGTTTTTCGATTTAAAGTTACCCTCTAAAGATAATTGGCCATTCCGATACTTTCTGGATATGTTGTAGACATATGTATATATATGTAGTTTTGTGTAATCAATTATTTACAAGTCAAAAGCTGAAGAAAGGCACAATTTGTGTCAAAAAAGTATAACGTTTTCTGCAACGTGTAGGGACCATGAGAGAATTGAATTTCAACTGCCATTCTCAATTTTCACATCGACATTTGATTAATTTGAAATTAGCTTGGTATATCGTTTAATAATAGGTACAATATTATGCAAAATAGTTGACCTACTGAACTTTAAATGAATTTGATTTTACGCATATATGCGACACAAACATTAACACGTTTTTCTCGAATATGTTACACGATAAAGTACTGATAACGTTTAAAGTTGGCTATTAATAACAATATAATTATTGTTTGTATATCTGATGTATTCCGTTGACCCAATTATGCTACTTGTTAAAAGTGAGATTAATTTTATAATAGTAATTAAGGATTATTATGCTTGCTTTGCCCTACTTTTTTTAATTCAATGAAATGTAAATGAGTGTATCGCAATCGCCATTGTAATTACGAAACACAGTTTTTGATGAAATTTATGGTTTTATTCGAGGTGGCCAGGACGTGCTGGTGGAAGGACAGCCTGCACAAGAGAGCGCTTTTTCCGTTTTTGAACATAAATAATATTTGATAGTTTTTTTTGTGCTGATGGTCTTTTCCAATTCGAATTTTTCTAGTATTATGAAATAATTCACTTTGAATAAATCAATTGTAATTTATATTTCTGCATCTTTTGTATATACGAGGTGTATAAATTAAGTAATGAGATTGTTTTTTTTAAATTTTTTTATTCGAATAGAATTACGATAGAGTATTGTCTCCTTCAAAATAACTTCATTGGGAAGCCACACAGCGCTGGAGACGGTTCTTCCATTCCTCATAGCAGTGCTGGAACTCATATACTGGAATAGCCTTTAGCTGGTCAGTTACAGTCGTTTGACAAGTTTTTCAAAAACCTCTCTGTAAAAGTGTCGATTCACTGTTTGGCCTGGAGACACAAACTCTTTGTGGACAATTCCCTGGCTATCAAAAAAGCAAATCAGCATGCATATGATTTTCGACTTGTTTATTCTTGCTTCTTTGGGTATTGGAGATCTTGAAGTGTGCCATTCCATGCTTTGGCCACACCGAAGTCTCATCACCAGTACTGACACGTTCCATAAAATGGGGATCATTTTCAATTGATTCCAAAAAGTCTAGACATTGCGCAGATTTTTCTCATCCCCAATTCGTTAGTCAAAATCTGATGAACAGTGGTGTGATTCAAATTTAACTCTTCCCCAGACATTTTCATCGATTCGTGAAGAGGAAGGCCTTTTCTCTAATTTATTGTAGAAAGGCAAATCAATTTTTGAAATTCGGTTTTTTAGACATCATTTAAAAACAAAATGGGGGCACAGCAGCACTCGGAATGAAACATCTTTTTGTTATGACCTCCCTGGCCGTAAACCTACAGGTCGCAATTGTGCATCTAGAACAAAAAAACAAAATGATTTTGAAATTACATCGAAAAATCTAGAACGACCGTAGAACTTTTCGAAATATTGATTTAAAAAAAATGGCGTCAGTTTAAAGAAAAACATGTTTTTTCGGAAAAAAATCGGCCGAAAGTCGGCTATAAAATCGGTAAATTTTCGTCAATCAAAAAGTTCTACGGGCGTTCACTAGAAAATTTATTTTTTTAACTACAGTTAAAATTTCAAGTAGATTGGTTGAAAATTGAAGGCGCTAGCTCTACCGCCAGTTTGAAAAACATGGTTTTGAGAAAAACGCATTTAATGTTTCAAGTACGTATATTTCGATGTAATTTTTTATTTACCACTAATCGGCAATACCTGGGCCGTACAACTTTTCTACTAATTCAAGATTTTCATGCTGTCCTTCTGCTGTTTCCTGCTTTCATGTCCTTCTAACTGAAGGTATACTGTGTTTACACAGGAATAGTGACCCCTACTGCACCGACATCGATCGCGCACAAATTACTAGTTAAACAGCACCGTGACTTCAGTCGGAAAACCGAATTTTTTGGCCACC
The DNA here is from genome assembly GCA_029963805.1 of Aromia moschata. NCBI lineage: Eukaryota > Metazoa > Arthropoda > Insecta > Coleoptera > Cerambycidae > Aromia > Aromia moschata. Next base: position 549,479 of record JAPWTK010000193.1, read on the forward strand.
TTAAAAATTTTCCCCCACATAAAACATTTTGGATATCATTTTTGGATAGTTAAGGAAGCATTTAAGCCAATAAAAAAATGGTCAAAAAAAACTCCAAGGTTGTGTGATCCCTTAAACCACCGAAAAACCTGGGCTCTTGAAAAACCACTGTCTCCGTAGGCATGTTGAAGTTTTCCAAAAGTATCCGTTGCGCAAAATTAGTGTCACTCATTTTTAAAACGCACTAGGAAAAAGCGGTTTATGAAAACGGTCACAAAGAACAAACGGATAACTAACAAATTCAAACTTGTACTGAAGGTGCATTACATCGTACCTTCCGTATTACCTTCCGCCCTTCAAGGTCCCGTCTCCGCAGTGTTACTAGATCGGGCGCTACGTTGCCAGTCTCTACATAATTTACACACCTTCGTATAGTAAAAGTTCGATAGTGTGAACTGAACACAAAAATACCAACGATCGTTCATATTGTCGGGGTGTTTCTTGATACTAAGGGTCATGCAGAAAATAACACTGACTAGTGATTACTAAAATTTATGCAAAATATCTTTAAAAACCTTGTAAGCTTGTTGCATTTTAAACATACACAACAATAATATTAGAATACAAAAACAAAACAATATGATTGTTTTTTGACTTTTGTTAGGATTTAAACTAATATGTACCGGGTGTTTCTCGAAAGTGGCTCACTCACAACAATAACTTTGTTAGATATAAAATAATGACATTTTAGAATGTGATACTAGACATAAATCTGCATTTATTGACATAGTTGGCAATTTTTATTCACTTCTGATTTAAACGGAAATGGACACAACTAGATTTGTTTTCTGGTTGAGCCCATTAGCACAAGCAAGCATAAATATAACTGTCGCAGTAATGTTATCTCTTATTTGGTCTTTACTCGCTGCCTATCGCCCCTCCTATTTTTTTTAATCAACAGAAAGAATCAACCGGAAAAAATGAAAAAATGCAATTTTATCCTTATAAAATATACGGATGCAACTCTTCAGGAAAATATCTCTTCTTTCATGATTGACTTTTAATCTATAATTATCGTTTGTATGTACAAAGTATGCCGTGGAATCGGTCCCATATGACTTGAGTCATTACTCCTTAGTACTCTCAAGTTCTGAAGTTTTTACGTTACTTTAGAAATTGTGCAAGGATTGATAGCCAGTGAGTTTATTCAACAAAGGATGACTTTCAGGATTTTCAAACATAAATTCCACACATAGTCATGAATTTTCACCAGTTTCGCCAAATTTTTAGGTGTTTTAAAAAAAAAAAAAAAGTGAAAAAAAGGGGGGGTTTGGAGGGGGGGGGGACGCCCCAACCCCCCCCCAAAAAAAAATGAAGAAGGGAAAAAAATTCCCCACACCCCCAACCCCCTTTTTTTTCTCCAAAAAACCTAATTTTCCCTTTTTCCCCCCCCCCCCCTCCCCCCCCCCACCCAAAAAAAAAAAAACGGGAAAAAAAAAAAAAGCGCAAAAAATCCCCCCTGGCCAAACCAGGCCCCTTAAAAAGCCCACTGCAGCTATGGAAGCAATGCTGTGCCTTCCGCCTCTACACATTGTGCTGGAGGCGGAGGCTCTGACAGCAGCGTACAGGCTAGAAATTTCCGGATATGGAGTAACCACCACAAGACGAGGATTCCATACAGAGATATTCAAAGAATTAAAAGAACAAAACCGCCTAGTCATCCACAAATCTTATCGGGTGATTATACCGAATGAGGGAGGGGAAGACGAGACATATGCCAATTCAGCAGAATGGAACCATCTGGTACACAGATGAGTCCAAGGCGGAACAAAGTACTGGAGCGGGTGCAACAAACAGAGCCCCAGAGTGAGAAATGAGCATAAACTTGGGGAACTCAGCGGTAGAAATACATTCCCAGGCAGTTAAAGACTGTTTGGATTTGCTAATACAACTAGCGGAACACAGCAGTAGGAGAGAGCCTCTCCCACTACCTTCAAGGTCACGAAGGAAACGAAAGAGCGGACTTTCTCGCAAAGAAAGGAGCTGAGGTTGCACTAATAGGGCCTGAACCCACCTGCGGTCTGGCCTACCGGACCGCCAGGAGGGCCATAAAGGACCTATTAAGAGAAAAACATATTTGTCACTGAGCTAAAGTCACAGGGTTAAGACAATCGCGGATGTTCATTGGTGAACTGTTCTGGAATAAGTCAATAGACCTTATAAAACTGGGTAGAAACCAGCTGAGATGGATAGTAGGATTGTTCACAGGGCCCACTCATGCGACATATTATCACAATTGGGGTGAAAAATGATCCCGATTGCAGGAGGTATGGAGAGGAGGAAGAAACCCCCTTCCACATATGTATTAGCAATGGCAGCTGTTAGGCATTCGAACGTTGGGGCTACAACAATAGAACCAAAATAAGTAACAGACGCTCGACTAGAAACTGCCCTTAAATTTCTTAAGAGCAACAGGACTAATGGAATGACTAGCCTGTGAGGGTACAATAAGCATCGGCTTAAGTGCACAGGGCTTGTACCTACCCCATATGTAATTGTAGTTGTAATTGTAATTGAGGAAATTCTTAATGAATTTACACTTAAACTGCTTACAAATTTGTAGCTATATTGTTGAAGCATGAAACTACAGAACTAGTACTTTCCAATATTCTGCATATCTAGCATAAACACAGTCATTGAACCTGTTCCATTTTGACCTAATATTTTTGGTGCTTCACTTTTACCCCTTTTATATGTTTATTTTTTTTAAATTACATATTATGCAGTCACAATGACGGTAATGTAATTTTCTTAATAATAAGGTAATACAAACAGAATTTGACATTTCTAAGAATAATAACTGAAGACATACGGGATCGATTCCACGAAATACTTTGAGGACCTTTTTTATCTTACGTTATGTCTTTAATTTTATTCACAATCACGAAAGTTTTTATGCCAAGTTTAGGTTTTCTGCAACGGCGAATAACGAATAAATCGTACGAAAGGTCGTAATTTATGCGATATCCACAGACCCGATACGCCACTCTAGGTGGGTATATGAAGCCATGCCTCGCCAAGTATGGAACAAAATGTCAATAAGTCAATTGTTAACGCGCGCATTGTTATTATTATATACCTCGCAAAATGTTGCTTACAACATCTATGAAATATTTATGAGATATCGCTGGAACTATTTATGATCTATCACTTTCGTTTACTCTGAAATTATGAATTACGCGTGGTTCGTTGGGTAAACAATCTTCCGGGATACTCTTGCGGCGATGGTGTTTACAGGCGTGTATGCCGTTACACGATTTCATCGGTGATTGGAAATCGGCGGCGAAATTTGTAGACGGTTGTTCGTGAACACGTGACGGTAATTTTTTATGCGAGAGGAAATGTTAGAGTTGTTGTGCTAGTGGTGATTTATGTGCCTCACAGATTACTTAACATACGAGGTGTGTAAATTAAGTAACGAGACTGGCAACATGGCGTCCGATCTAGCAACACTGCGAAGACGGGACTTGGAAAGCGCTAGGTTAATATTAGGCATGTGCGAGATCTCAAAAATCTCGAGATCTCGATCCTCGAGACGAGAAACAAAAATCGAGACGAGACGAGACTCGGTCAGTCGAGATTTCTCGAGATTCCGAGACTTTTTGAGATTTCTAGATTACTTGAGATCTTGAGATTTCTCGAGATTCCGAGATGTCTTGCAATCTCTTTTAAAAGGATTTCAAGATTTTTTTAAGATTTTTAAAAATACAGAGATTACTCAAATCCCAAAATTAATTTACTATTTGAAATTTCCCGGAGAATATTCAAAATATGAAACTTAAGGAAAATATTGGAGACAATCTTTCAATTAGGACCTGCTACGTCTCGTATCGTAATTTTTCCATACGCATCGAACTTCACACCGACGCTCGATCGATACAAATTAAAATTGAACTGAGCATTTTGAAATCGATGACCGATTTCCTTAATGCTGAGTTAAACCAAAGTGTAATAAGTTTTCTTTTATTTAATGTGTTTTGCTAGCTGAACTCTTAAATTTAAACAACTGTAAGTATTAATACGAGAAATCTCGCGATCTCGAGAAATCTCGGGATCTCGAGAAATCTCGACTGACTGAGAATCTCGTCTCGTCTCGAAAAATGACTTCTCGTCTCGTCTCGAAAATTTGAAATCTCGCACATGCCTAGTTAATATGTAATGCACCTTCAGTACAAGTTTGAACTTGTTAAAGTCATTTGTTTGTTCTTTGTTACTGTTTCTTAACCCGTTTTTTTTTCTAGTGCGTTTTAAAAATTACAAGTGACATTAATTTTGAGCAACGGTGTGCTATGAGGTTTTGCGTCAGACTTGGATACAGCGCAACGGATACTTTTTTTGCAAAACTTCAACACTCCTACGGAGACAGTGTTTTTTCAAGAGCCCAGGTATTTCGGTAGTTCAAGGCATTCTCAGAATGAAGAGAGTCGATTAAAGATGAACCACGCAGCGGAAGGCCTTCATCTTCAAGAACCGATGAAATTGTCGACAGAATACGGGATCTTGTGCGTTCAGATCGTCGCGTCGGTTGATGACAAGAATGATTGGGGAAGAGTTAAATTTGAATCACACACCACTTTTCATCGGATTTTGACTAACGAATTGTGAATGAGAAAAATCTGCGGAAAAATGGGTGCAAAAAACATTTCGCAGGAACAAAAGGACATCAGGAGAGGAAGGTGTCTTGACTTTTTGGAATCGATTGAAAATATTCCCATTTTAAGGAACGCGCCAAGCGCCAAAGAATGGAGTGGCACACTTTAAGCTCTCCAAGACCTAAAAAAACAAGATGGCGCATGTCAAAGTCAAAGATCAAATGCATGCTGATTTGTTTTTTTGATAGCCAGGGAATTGTCCACAAAGAGTTTGTGCTTCCAGACCAAACAGTAAATCAACACTTTTACAAAGAGGTTCTTGAAAAACTTCGAACAAGGGTCATGCGTGTGATCCCAAACATCAAGAACAATTGGATGTTGCATCACGACAATGCGCCTTGTCACACAGCCATTTCAGCAAACGAGTTTTTAGCCAGAAAAAACATTCCTGTGGCTCCTCAGCCACCTTATTCGCCTGACTTGAGTCCTTGTGACTTTTTTCTCTTCCCGAGATTGGAAAAATCAGCTCAAGGGACGTCATTTTGGGACCATCGAAAACATTCAAACGGCTGTAACACCAGCTGAAGGCTATTCCAGTATATGAGTTCCAACACTGCTATGAGGAATGGAAGAACCGTCTCCAGCGCTGTGTGGCTTGCCAAGGAAATTATTTTGAAGGAGACAATACTGAATTGTAATTATATTCGAATAAAAAAAAATTAAAAAAACTTATTACTTAATTTACACACCTCGTATTTAAGGTATTAGCTGTTAAGGGTTTTGTTTGACTCGTCTTATAGCTTTTTACTACAGACTTGAGAAGTTCACAAAAAGTAAAGAGAAATGGAAAACGTAATCTGGAAACATATTTAAGATACATTCCTCTCTCCCCCAATGGTACATCAAAAAGCAACGTCAAGCTAAAAAAAGAGTTATAGACCACCTCCTGATTGAACATATGACAAAAAAAAAGTATCTTGGTTCTCGAAGTATAGTCTCTTTTGTGAATTCGTGAAAAATCGCTCCCTAGTCAATATTTTTGTGTCACGGTTTCAAATGAAATCCCATTGTTAATTTTTATTTGTTTGTTTTATTGAGCTGAATAACACGTCATCTGAATAAACTATAACATTTTACAACAGTCACGGTAGTTCCAAAAACAATTAGAAACTCATTTTTAAGGTTTTGATTATTATCATTGCCCAACTTTGACTAATCACCCTTAATAAAAAATGTACCACATGGAATTAACAGCTGTCCTCAAAAATTGGCACAAATTCCACCATAAAAGTAAAAGTAGCTTTAAGTGTAAAAAAAAGATATTGCTATTTAACCACAGCAAGTCACCAAAATCGAGCTAATTTCCTTATGTGTGAAACTCGATGTAAATTGTTTTATTTTGTGTTATAAAACTGTGCCAGTATAGTAAAAATAAAATAATTAACTGTTTATTGTGTGTTTATTTTGTGTTATAAAAAATACTTAAAACCTTTGAATATTACTACCTTTTTAATATCTGAGCATGGTACGCAAAAGGAAGCAAGTAGCTGTGTTCGCGCATACTAGAATGAGATAGCGTTTAAGGGACCATTGTGACCCACCCGATCTCGATCTCGTTCCTTGGTCAGTACATTTCACTACTCCGTTTGGGTTGTGCACTGTTTCCGTATTCGTGAGTTTTTGTTACCTGTCTCTGGCTTTTCTACTCTGGATTTTGTTTACGCTAGTGATAGTCCGGAATAACAAGTCAGATTGGTAGTATGTCTTTACACGAAAACGGAAACAGTGCTCAATCTAAACGGAGTAGTAAAATGTAGGAATGAGATCGGTCGGGTCATAATGGTCCCTCGATATATTTTTAAGCATTTTTTTATTTGAAATAGTTAATTGTTTACTTTTTAATAACCTCACACAATTTTCGTGCAAAAAAAAAAAAGGAAAAAATAAACAATTTACATCGAGTTTCACACATAATTTTCACGAAAATTACCTTGAAATTGGCGACTCGCTGTATTTGGCAACCTTCATTTGTGATATCAAAATTATGAACGAATTTAAGTTTCTCATCTAAGAAATCCCCGAATCTCTAATTTCGTTCCTATATCTCAATTTATTTGGAAATTGTAGGGAAAAATGGAAAAAAAAAATCAAAACTTTTACACCCTTGGTTATCATCTAACGAGCCGTCCAAAAAAAAAAACATCATCAAAGTCGGCCGAGCAAAAAAATACGTATTTCTAGTGTATCTTAAATTTATAACCTTATTTAATTGTCAAAGCTGTTATATTATATGACAGTCAATCTTTATTTTACAATTTTGACAGTTACTGTTAAAAGGCACATTTCGTTTTGAGCTTCGACATAACCGCTATTTCCATCTCTCTCGTTCATAGCCAGCTTTGATGACGTTTTTTCTTTTTTGTTTTTTGATGTCGCTATACAATTGGACTAAGATAAGTTTAACTAAATGACCTGAGCTTTAGCTTTTCACTTAAACAATTTGCTGTTGTATTATGTACCATTACTTATGACCCACCCTGTGTGTAGGTATGAGAAAAGTCACCCCACCTTCTTTTTCATTTGGTCACGATTAGCCTGTGGCTCAGAAGGTCTTTTTTGATAAAAAATCAAATTTAGTTCATTGTTCAGCCATATGTAATATCTGGTTCAAACCCTATGTTATCTTTTAATGTCTTGTACAGTAGGACTTCGATAATCCTAACTAATTATTGCAAAGGGTTGTTCGGACTACCGATTTATTCTGACTATCAAAAATGAGTTATTTGTTATATTAAATAGAAGTGCATATATATTTATTCATAAGCTTTATTTCTTACACAAAACGAGGACTATAAGTATACAGTGTCCTTCCTAAAAATTAAAATAACACAAAATTCTATATTCAAAATTCTGATATGTATTTATTTATAATCATATAGCTTTTAGGATACAAATTTATTGAAATAAATTTTTGCGGTTATTATTCAGTTGATGCTAGAATAATAATAAACCAGAATATCGTCGATAATTTAGCTGTCAACTTCAACTTTGTTTCAAATATACCTAATATTTTACAATTTAGAAGCGTTATTTTAATTTTGCTTAAAAAAAGACGCATTGTGTTTGATTTTTTTTTGACAACTTCGAGAGCCTTAAAGTAATGAGATGAATTCGAGACAAAACGATATCCCACACATTCTCCTACAGGGGCGGAACCAGAGGGGGGGGCGGGTCGGTGTAGGTGTGGTTTAGAGGGCTTTGGGTTGTCAAAGGTTGAAAGCGAGTTGTGGCACCCTACACCAAATAATTTGGCAGCATTAGGGTCAATGGATTCGCCCAACAGAGGTCAAACCACGCAAAACCCAGCGTACATGCAGAGGGGTGGCTTACGGGGTCTGGAAGAGGGTTGAATAGATGGCACAGCGACCAAATACACAGAACTTATTGAGGAGGTCTATAATGCGGGCCACCGTATAAGCTTCCGAAAATTAAAAATCGCAATTCTCGAGTAAACTCGAGTAGAACGGAAATGGCACTAACATAAAAAGTGTTACGATAATTTTAACAAGCAGTTTATTACGTCTTAAAACAGTAGTTTTAGTAGTTAGTAGTTTTACAGAAAGTTGATATCAATCAGGTATTTGACGGAATTTTCCGTGTTATGGAAAAACTACATCCGAGTTCAATACTTTTAGCACTGCAGTTGTTTTGACTGTAACAGTTTCTAGTTCAAGTGTAAAATTAAGTAGTAAAGGAAGCGGAAAGTTTTTTTTTGTGTTATTGTTATATTTTGTAGGGAGTGTTGTAGTAATTTAATAGATATTTACAAAAAATGCTGGGAAGTCTACAAGGCCTAATTAGTCACCATATCGCTACGTGCTTGATTTACACTTCATGGAAAGAAAATTGTCTTGGTAATTTAGCATGGATTATTGCGTCAGCAGCATTTTACTTTAGTTAGGATACTATCTTGAAGTACCTAATGTATACCTAGTCGTTTACTTGGTTTAATATCATCGTTTTTAATCTTGTGTGTCACAATAATAATATATTTTTTTTTTGTTGCAGGTAACTATGTTTACATTAAACTGGTCTCTGTAGTAAGTATTTACAAATATTAATAAAAACATGCGTATGGTCTGCTGCAACTGCTTAATGATGTATGTATCTCTTTGTAATATCTCATATTTCATCATACTATTTCAGCGAAAATTACCTTAAGAATATTTTTAGGTCTACTGTCTATTACTTGTTCTTACTAATTATTTTTTGCGAAGAAATTATTAATGATTTTACATATTCATACGCGTGGATATTAGACAACGATCGGTGCACCTATACGACTGTTAGGTAGAGACTGTACAACTTTACATATTTGTAGAGCTGTTTTTGTGTAACTCACACATGTAAATTGGAAATCCTCTTATTGCGATCATATACCTAAATCAAAAACAATTATCGAAAATATATTTAATTTATAGAAGCCAGGGGGTCACGATGTTAAAAAAAATTTACCTATCAATTAATTATATCGCACCCATGCTTCAAAAGTTAAATAACTCACAAAAAAAAAAGATTTTTTGGAGTTATTACTATGCTCCGGAAAGTGTGCCACAACGCAGGGTCGACTCGTAATCCGTCACGTCATTGACGGAAGGACATATGACAGAGAGACCAAAAAGACGGTAGTGAAAATGTGTTAGTAATGTACATACTTATCGCCTGTGTCATTCAGAAACACTTACTGTCTCCATGGCTTGAGCGTACGTTGTTGCCACAACCAGTAGTCTTTCTGAATTTCTTAAGTAATTCTTCACACCGTAAATTTTATAATAGCTGCTGTATGGTAATACTCATTTTTCAACAAAATGAAAATATTACAAAAAACTCAAACATAAAAAAAAACAGATCATTAACTTGGTAATTATGAAAAAAAAAAGATTTCGAAAACATTTTCAAGTTATATCCAAGATTTTCTGGTGTGTGTATTGGAGAGGGCCTCCGCTTTATCGCAAATTCTGTCTGGACAGCTAGACACCTCCTGACATGCGACACCTCTTCTTTTTTTTGCGTTCTCTTCTTTCTTCTGTTGCGCAACGCATTATTATATAATTTCTGTCTATTGAAGGTGTACAACCTTCTGAAATTTTGACGCGTCTTCATGCCCAATTTGGGAATAACACCGTTTCTAAAACGCAAGTGGCATAAATGTTTTTCAGCGGGACGAGAAAGGGTGATTAATGAACCTCACGATCGTCGTCCTCGAATCCCCATCACGGAAGAGAACATCTGAGCTTTTGGAGGATGACCGTCGCCTTACAGTTGAACAAATTGCTGGACCAGTGGGAATCAGTGATGGAAGTGCTCATTCGATAATCCACGACAAACTCAATTTTAGGAAGGCTCAGCTCAAAAAGTGTGCGTTTTGAGGTTTGTCAGAAGCTTTGGGCTCGTTATTAAGATGAAGGAGAAGGGTTACTTATTCGCATAGTCACAATCGCATAGTGATGAAACATGGGTTCACCACTATACACCAGAATCCAAACAAGTGAGTATGGAGTGGCGGCAAAAATGAGAAAGAGCGTCAGTGAAGGCGAAAGCAAGGTTGTCTGCAGGAAAAGTGCTTTTCGCTGTTGTTTGGGATAGAAAAGGTATTCTTTTCGTTGACTTTCTCCATGAACGCCGAACAATCAATGCAGAATATTATTGTCAACTTTTGGATAGGACAAAAGCTTCCCATCGCACCAAAAGGCGTCGTTCTTCCTTCAGGAACGTTGTTCTTCTCTATGACAGCTTGAACATCACCCTTACAGTCCAGACTTATCACCGTGCGACTACCATTTGTTTGGGCCGCCAAAAAAAGCTCTGAGAGGCTCTACAATATTAATTATTTATTTCTTATGCTTCTGTTGTCATTGATCGGGTCGTGGAATTTCTAGTTCGTTATGTGTATACAAGTCGCGGGCATTGATATACTATATTTTGTCACAGGGGCAGAAATAATGGATTTGCAACATTGATTGCATGCAAAGCAAAATCGATCGATATACGGTCTACACAGTAGAGCTTAAACGTATAATAAAACAGTACAAAAAATCGTATTAGTTAAAAAGTCTTAAAATTTATTTTATTAATCTTAATCTACGATTTAGATTAATGTCTTGTACTAGGTGCCTCACTTTACTTTTTCGCCTAGTTTGCTCAGCAGCAAGCCAGAAATCCATCCACACCGTCAGGTATAAGTGCAATATAAAAAGCATTGTTTATAGCTGCTGCATTTTTTAAATCAAGCATTAAATCAGGCATAGATGGTGTTTGCCAGACTCGATCGAACAACCTAAAGCATGTTTTTAGATAACCGTTTATTTCCACGACATACCTTATTTTCGTTACTATACATGTGTGACTGGCACTGACTTAATTGGGTTTCTCCGGAAGATATTATTTGAATTTCTGCCATTTTTACAGAAAAGACGTAAATACGAAACAGCATCGCGAAAACGCTGTCAACAACAAAAATGTACCTGCTTCGAATTTTGAACTCACTTCGGGCATTTGTTGTAATATAGAGCACAATACTTAGTATTCAGTATGCAACTTTCGTCACTTCGCAACTATCTACTCGTATGTTTCTAATTCGCATGTATCTACCTGATGCATGCATTGACAATAGTGTCCTTAATATTGTGATTATACGCGTTGTGACCTAAAGATTTACTAGTCAAAAGTCCCCTCCCCCCTCTCGTATCTTTTGAACAATTATATAGACAGGGTGATATATAAAGTGCTGGCCACTCGAACTTACACATATAGACATTTAGGCCAAATTTAAAGTTCAATATTTTTAACAAGAATGCAAATTTTCGAACGCGGCTTGCAAATTTTAAGAGCTAGTTTTTTTCGGATTAAGCTGCATGACGTATATTTATCGTAGGACCATAGGTTTATTATATACGGGGTGATCAATGAAGTCATGCAAAAAATCAAAAAGTTTGTATGAGTGAAATTTCCGCAAAAAATTTTTTTTGGTCGTTGCAATATGGTTCGTTACTAAGGTAACATCAATATCTCTAGACGTTTTTGTCAGTTTTTTGGAATTAGGCCCTTAGGCTTTGTACACACTACTCAACATAAAATTTGGGTAGCAAAATTTTTAAAATCCTATAACTTGACATTGGATTGACTGTTCTTGATGATTTTTGCGGATTTGGAATCTTTATTTCACGTAGATTTTCTCTGGTCTAAGCATTTTATTTGAGGGTTGAAATTTACACATTATACCGGGTCGATAATAAACAAAAACGTAGGGTACGACGCGCTCTAAGGTTTGGCATTATTTAAGTTTTTTGTAAAAATAAATTCTCACCTCAAGTTGTTTTTGTTTAACTTTTTTCTCACTGTTCTGTCCGAAACTCTCACTCCAGTTTGTTGTCTTAGAGAGTTATTTAGTTTTCTAGAGTTCTTTGTTCTATTCTGCATAGTTTCTCTCATTAAAATTCTTTCGGTTCTTTGGTTTATTTTTTTTGTATGTCCACCCCCATGCCCATAATTAAGATCATCAGTAGTTTCGACGCGGCGCTTCAAATTATAAATTGTCTTTCGGATGACATTGTAAATGTCAATTTGCTCTTTTGACATTCCTTCGTTAAAAGTGAATGCAATTTTCCCTTTCTGCCGTGGTTAAACGCCTATATTAATTAAAATTTACAAAATTATAACATTGAAATGTGTCAGATTATTTCTAGAATAATGTTAACAGTTTTTAATTCCATAGCAACAATTTGTTTTCCAATGCCTACTTTGAAATTGACACGTCGCGTAGAAATTACACCCGATCATAATTATGGGCTGGGGGTGGACAAAGAACTCTTAAAACTGAATGATTCTTTGAATAAAACTGAGGTGTGAGTTTCAACAGAACAGTGAGAAGAAAGTTAAATAAAAACAACTTGAGGTGAGAATTTATTTTTACAAAAACTTAAGTAATGCCAAACCTTAGAGCGCGTCGTCCCCTCTTTTTGTTTATTATCGACCCGGTATAATGTGTAAATTTCAACCAAATAAAATGCTTAGACCAAGAAAATCTACGCGAAATAAAATTCCAAATCCGCAAAAATTAAGAACCGTCATCCATGTCAAGTTATAGGATTTTAAAAATTTTGTACCCAAATTTTATGTTGAGTAGTGTGTCAAAGCCTAAGGGCCTTAATCCAAAACGCCAAAAAGTCTAGAGATTTGATGTTACCTTAGTAACGAACCATATTGCAACACCAAAAAATTTTTTGCGAAAATTTCACTCATACAAACTTTTGATTTTTTGCATGACTTCATTGATCACCCCGTATATAATAACCTATGTCCTACATAAATCAGTATCAACTAATCAAAAATAGCCAAAATAGAAGCCGCGTTCAAAAATTTGCACCTGTTAAAAATATTGACTTTAAATTTTGCCTAAAAGGTGTAATGGTAAGTTCGAGTGGCCACACTAATAGACGTAATCATAACTTTAAATGGGACATGGTAAGTGAACCCATCAGAGGTATTTAAAATATCCATTCATCATTTTGTTTGGGTTAGAGTAGTTATGGATTAAAAAAACAAAATTCAATTAAGTCAATAAAAAGGCTGCCTCTGAATTGTCAAAGAAGTTGAGGTTCTTTTAATCCTCCAACTTCGTTAACTTTGCTCCTTTTTACAGGTGTTTATACCTTGAATTTTTAGTTTATTGATTGTTTAATGATACGTTTAAGTGTCTAAATAGGCCAAAGCTACAAAGTAGCAGTTACATATTTAATTCTTAGTGAGAGGTACCCCGATCGGCCTATATCAAGGATTTATTTAAGGGAGCATCTTCATAAGTTCGAAACGACAGGTAGTGTTTATGTAAAAATTTCTGATGACAAAAAAAATGATATAGTTGCAGAAATGGTAACAAACCCTTCTTCTTCCACAGCCCTTCCTTTGCCTGTGAAATCAGTCAAAGTACAGTACACAGGGTGTTGACAAAAAGACAAATTTGACCCAAAATTTAAAAATTGTGCATTAAATTTCAGATGACGACCCCGGGTGAAAACTGAAATTCTGTGAAAATATGAAAATATGTCCACTAAAATTGGCCAACAGCCAGACTATGTAAAAACTTTTTGTTTTAGTGAAGGTACAAAAGTACTTTTTACCTCAATGGAAATGTTAACACTCAAAATGTGGGGTATTAGAGTGACACAAATCCTCATGTTTCGTTAAAAACATACACTGTTTCCAGTAACAGTAAATGTCTGGGCAGGTATTCTGGGAAATCACATAGTTAGGCCTGTATTTTTGACTAACACTGTATATTTCAAAAGTATACACGCATGGCCCAAACTTTATAGAAATCGTGACATAGTTCTTTGATGTGTTCTGCAGCTCTGTAGCACATGCTTATGTACCAGTCGCCGCTGCCGTCAGATGAGATCAATATAAAGAAGACAATGCATTCTAAAACCATTTAGCAACAGAAAACCATTGTAACATTAACCGTTGTTCTGAATGTTGCTTACATTAACACAGTATTAAAATTTCTAAACAAAGAAAACTGAGCTAGATGAGGCAGATGTGGATGATCCTGATCATGTATCCTGATCATATATTTCGTGATATTTGAAACCTTAATTTACTCATAATACATACATACAATCATGAACATAGGATTATCGAAATATTAATACATACAGCGCTGCTCAAAAGTGCTCTCCCCATCTTACTTTTAAAGGGGGAAAGATATTGACGTCGCACAAAAACCAGTTGAAATTGACTTTTAGTACTTTTTAACTTAGGGGCGTGATATTCATAGTCATTTTGAAAAACGCGGGACCACTTCTTTAGGTGATGACAACCTCTACAGAAAGGATTTTATGAAAAAACGTCAGCAAGTTTGCGAAAAATTTTTCAAAAAACGGAGCGACGAGAAAGGCGGAGCCAAAAAAAAGGAGCGTTTTTCTTGTTACAAAAATTTTGTTCAAAAAAGTTAGGCTAATTTTGGGAACAAATGTTCCAAAATTAAAATTAAAATGGCCTAACTTTTTGAAAAAAAAAAATATTTTGAAAAATCTTATATTTGTTTCTAATTAGAAAAATACAACCACAGAGCGTTACTGAGACAGGGAGTGCTCAGTGTTTTTGAAAAAATTTTCGCAAACTTGCTGACGGTTTTTTCACTATAAATCCTTTCTGTAAGAGGTGTTTAGTCATCACCTAAAAAAATGGGTCCATGTCGTTTTCAAATAGTAATTAAATATCACGCACCGCCACTGCTTAAGAGTGACATACATCACTTGATCCAGCACACAGAGAGCGTTGTCATCGCAATTTTTGTTTGTTTGTTTCTCACAATGGTCTTGTGACACCTACCTGGTTATTACATCTTATGTGGAACCTCGTTTGAAAGGTAATTTCAGATCTGTCTTCAACGTAGCTTTATGTGTAAAGCTACACATACACACTTTTGTTTTCCAAATTTTAATAACTTAATAATTAGTTTTTAGGGGTTTGTGAAAGAAAGAATGAAATTATTTATGTTCCTGATAAACGGCCACGGTCAGTAAAATAGGAAGAAATTACATTTTTTTTACTTTTGGATGGAGTAAAAGAACCAGCTAATGAGCTAAATTTATGATTTAACCTAAATCGGGCTCATCAGCCTTGAGTGTGTTTTGATTAATACCAAATTTTAATAACGGTTAATCAAGTAATTTTCTGATCTGTAGTCGTTGAAATTAAAGACAAAAAATATTAAGATCCTAAGCTATTAACTACTTAGGTGTTCATAAAAATAATAATAATATCACCTACCACTGATACAGTTTTATATTATGATATTGGTTTATTAAGTTAATAAATGTTCATAATAACAATTCGTATGAGTGCGGTTAATTTTAACATAATGTAAAACGTACCAAAACTGGTTACTAAGAATTTAGAATCATTCTAAGGATATACTGGTGTTTGTGACTATTATTAATACAGTGTTTGCTAATTAAATTTTAAAATTGTCATAGAATGAATACAAATTTTTTATTAACAAGGCTGTAAATGTGTTTTGTATTGTAGCTTTTCAATTTCTTGCATAAACAGTTTGAACGTCAAACAAAAAACAAACATTTTGCAGCCAATTTTTATTTGTAATTCAAAGTGACTTATTGGTAAGTCAGCTGAAGTTAAAGTCTATAATTTACTCAGCTTATAGACTTTAACTTCAGTTGGTCATATTTTAAAAAATAATTTCGCCGAAGATATTTATTTTTTTGCAGTGGCGGCTCGTGGGTGTGTTACATGGGTGTGCACAGGGTGTGTCAGTAGGATTACTTATAGCTACCAATGGCGCCGCAGGCGAAAATTTTTAAAATTTTCAAGGTCATGCGTTTTACTGACACTTCAGAATTCAATGAAAAATTCTTTTATACAAAAATATAGACTTTCACAAGAATAATTTTTGGGAGTTGGTAGCTTTTTTAAATAATTATTAGGCACGAATATTGAGGGCTTAAATATATTAAGATAATGGATGGCAACATGTGAAAAAAATTTGATGTAGGTATCTTACCGTTATTTGTAGAGGAAATCAGCTCGCCTGTCCTTATTGTTCACAAAAATGTTAATCGCCTTTTCATTAAAGTCCCGGATTTGTTTCACAAAATTTAATACAATTAATTATTTGGTTTAAAATATGTCTGTTTTTCTCCACATTTTCATTGTGACGTCTTATATTTTCACGATAAGCACTATCAAGCTGTTGCCTTATGTCTACCTTTCCCAACACACTAAAATCTAGGATGTTATGTAAATGTTTTTCATTGTAGTTAGCATGTTTCTTAGCTCGTTCATTTAAATATTTTAAATCACTCACCCCTTCTTGAGTCCATGCACTTTGATTGCCACCCATCACTAAAGAAATAAAACAAAACAGTTTGTTTCTTTTAGGACACCCACATAACCACTTAAATCTGTCGTAGACACTACTATTAAAATTTCGTGAATAATTTCGCGATTTTCCTACTTCTGTTTTGGAAATAATCAAATCGGGTATCGGCCTTCCTAACCGTTTAATTTCCGTTCGGATCTCGTATGTAATATCTTTATTAGTCAATAAAAAGTCTACCGAATTCATTTTGAAACGTTTCACAATCAAAACAGTAAAAACACTTCTCAGCGAAGAAAATAAACAATCACTAAAAAAAGGTCACTCAACAAGTGTGACCCGTTCAGCTAATTTTCGAACGATTTAACGACGTCTGTCTGCTGTAATGGTTTCCGAATATTACCAGTCACCGAAAAGGCC
Organism: Aromia moschata; assembly: GCA_029963805.1. Lineage (NCBI taxonomy): Eukaryota > Metazoa > Arthropoda > Insecta > Coleoptera > Cerambycidae > Aromia > Aromia moschata. The sequence goes on from JAPWTK010000193.1 coordinate 566,429, forward strand.
CGATTAAAAACGAGGGCTGGGATACTGTGTGCCCTCGGCCACGCGCGCGAAATGCGACTACGGTGGCTCGATGCGAATTCAGACTACGGTGGCTCGGTGCTCGATCGATAGTCTGTCATATATATGTGATAAAATCATTATTTGTGGTATAAAAGGAATAATAATTAGAATATGAATAGTTTGTCGTATGCAATTAATTGATATTATTGTAACAGTAATTTATAGTAAATCAACACAAAAGAAATATTTTCTATTGAAATTTGGGCTGGGCACGTGCCCCTGTGCTCTTTATCACCAGCCGCCACTGGTTTTTTGTCTCTACTGTAAATTACACTTGTTTACATACGCTGTTTTTGTCATAGTCTCTTTTTTTGTTTTAAACATGAAACTCTTACAGGCACTGCAATAGAAAATCTTATTTTATTCTCTTTAGAGCATATAAATTATATTTTTCAAAATCGTTCTAAATAAAGCTAAAATATATTGAAAGTTTTCAATAAAAGTATTGTCTCTCCATGTTAACATACCAAAACTGGTTACTAAGAATTTAGAATCATTCTAGGGATATACTGGTGTTTGTGACTATTGTTAATACAGTTTTTGCTAATTAAATTTTAAAATTGTCATAGAATGAACAAACTTTTTTTTATTAATAAAAGCTGTAAATGTTTTTTGTATGGTAGCTTTTCAATTTCTTGCATAAACAGCTTGCATGTCAAACAAATAACAAACATTTTGCAGCCAATTTTTATTTGTAATTCAAAATGGCTTTTATTTGTAAATCAGCTGAAGTTAAAGTCTATAAGTTACTCAGCTTATATGCCTTAACTTCAGCTGAAGTCGTATTTTAAAAAATATAATTTCTCCGAAAATATTTAGTTTTTTGTCTCTACTGTAAATTGCACTTTTTTACATATGCTGTTTTTGCCATAGTCCCTTTTTGTTTTAAAGATGAAACTCTTACGGGCATTGCAATAGAAAAGCTTATTTTATACTCTTTAGAACATATAACGTATATTTTTTGAAAAAATTTTCAAAATTATTCTAAATAAAGCTAAAATATTTTGATAGGTATCAACATTTGAGAACAAGTATTGTCACTCCATGTTTATATATTTTTAATCACGAAAACAGCATTAAGTAAATAATCTAAACATTGTTTTAAATTGTGCCACTCATTTTGATTTAATGATTGATAATCCTTAACGAAAACTGAAGTAACAATGGGTTTACTTTGATAATAAAATCAAAGTATTAACAATGTCGTATGTATACAATAGTATTACGGAAAAAATATGGGTCAACGGAAATAGCTTCAATACATCAAATCGATTAAGTGGATTAAATGGTTTACATACATCATAACTGTTATGATTGTTATGGAAGGTCACTTACGAGCACGGGAGTAATCTAATTGTTCGATAGCGTTGAATATTTAAACATAGTAGTATACAAGGTGGTTCAGTTTTTTGTAGACGCGTGATATAACTTTTAAAATTAACACAAAAAGCTTATCTAAACATAGGTTCTCGAAGGCTTAGTTTTCGACATACAAGGTATTTAAATTTTAAGATAAACATTAAAAATTAGCATAGGGGAGTTTTTGGTATGAGCAAACCTACTGTGAACATCGTTTTACTGTAGCCGCTAGAGGGCGCATTGAATAGTACTCTTTACGAATTAAAATTAGCATAACTTTTTTCTTAACGTACTGAATGACTCTTCTGATAAAAAATCTTATTTCCTGTGCTTTTCTAAACAAAAAAGGTGCACTTGTCAAAATCCGTTAAAGATTGTTGTGTGTGAGATATTTCGATTTTCATCGTTCCATGAAACCTTATTTATCTTTATTTATTGTTTTTAGAACAATCACAATATGTGTGATATGGCTCTGGAAATAAAAAAAAATGTAATATTCGTTTTATCGTGTCAAATCGCGTTTGCAGAAAGTGCAATTTATTTATTTTATTATATTATATTTATTTATTTTCGGTGCCATCTTTGTTTTATCAAAATGCCGTTTATGTTTCCTAACCAAGAGTTGGTGGATATTAATTTGGTTTATAGGTTTGCAAATGGAAAGTCTGCAGCAGCAGCCTGGGAATATAGGTGAGAGGTCCAAATAAAAGGCATTCGCACCCTTCTGTATTTGCGAGAGTTAAGGGCTTACCTGCAGTCACCAGCTTACTCTGGACCTCATTTTTTGACATTTTTATTCTCTGAAAGTATGCAGTAGATTAAAACAACAATTAGTACGTTAAAATACGTTATTATTAAACTTTATTCGAGAATTTTGTTGAAACATATATAGTAAAAAATGGCGGAGTTATGGCCTGTCGTCGGGAGCACGTTTTCACGGTAGGGATGCGCGGTGGACAAGATTCCTCGGCAACCGGTAATCAGAAACAAACAAGCAAAGTTGCACTTCTTTATTGAATTTCTTCTACATTGAATCGGCTAGTGATTGAACGTTGGAAATTATTTTACGGTGATTCTACGCAAAATGGCGACCGTTTGAAAAAAATAGCTGTTTTTTTGGCCTAAAATTCGACCCTTTTTAAGCTTAAAAAAAACATTAATTTTGACCAGAAATTAAAATCGTACGTTGTCGTCACGAGTTGACCAATGTTATCGCCAACAATTCCAAAAAATTTCATTCAAACCCGTTCAGAAGTTTGTCTGTAATCCTGGCCACCGATTTGGAAAATGTCGTTTCGAGAAAAACGCGTTTAAAGTTCTTCTTTAAAAAAATCCTTACAGTTCTTCTTTTTTAAATATTTTTTAAAATGATTTCAGATGGCGCCACGATGATATATAATACTTTTTTAACCTTTTAAACGGGCCAGCAGGCTAGCACGAATAATAAGAGACAGAGCACCTGGTAGGCTGGCAGCGAGCGCCGCGCGCCGGGGTGCAGCTTTCGTTTTGGCGGTTGAGAAAAATAGGTTCCTATTCTCTTACCGCCTTTAAACTTTGGAATTGAATAGTCAAAAGACCATACTTTCGCACTGTGACATTTTTCCAAAGATCGATTTTTTTCAAATTTTATGACTGCAGGTAATCCCTTAATTGCCAAAAAACTGATCAGGGGTTAGGTAATGTTGAACGAAATAATAAAAATGTTCGACCAAAGGGAAACTTTACACGACGAATTTTACCTGGGTTCGACAGAGACCCGATACAAGTGTTGGAAGAGTTTCCTTTACCAAGGAATTTCCGTTTCCCGCGTTTATCCGTACTTATACGAAAAATTAGACTGGATCGAACGAAAAAATTGATATATCTCAAAAACGGCCAACTTTAACGGATTTTGTCGAATACACTTTTTTTATTTAGAAAATTGCATAAAATAACAACAACAAAGGTCATGATACACGATTTTTTAAGGTTGCTTAAATTCTGATAATTTTTGTATTACATTATTGATTTAGTTTTGCATTTGATTGGATTATAGCGTATGAAATTTTGCGTTTAATAAGCCGAATTTGAAAGTGATATACCGATTGTGTGAAAATATATTGCTAAGAATGTAAAATTGGCATGTTTAAAAAAATCGTGAATAACTCCGAAAATATCAAATCTTTTCAAGTTCTTGGACTCACATTAAAGGGAAATCTTTAGAGTATCCAGCTGCCAAACTGCGCCTTTTTGGGAAAAAATTTCCTAGACATGAAAAAAGAAATAAAGTTGAACTAAACATATCATAATTCAAAAAAGCCCTGTACGCCACACATAACTAAGAAAAATAACAAATTAGTATCCCTCTAGAACTCGTGTTTTATTAAAATTTGATGAACAGTGATTTTTACGAAAACCGCGGTAAAGAAGGTGAAGTTTTAAAGGATCCCGCAATAATCTTATGGAAATTGGGTTTCGGTCAAATCGTCTGAATTTTGGATATGTTTTAGGTTTCGTCATCCCAAGCAAAAGTCTCAATGGGCACAAAGCTCGAAAATCAATACTTTGGCTACTACGGAGCTTGAAAGCTCCAAAGCTCCGCCACAGATTTATTTATTCGTGCAGTCTATAGATTTGTAAATAACTTATTTTTTCGATTTTAATGTCTAGGTATATGTTTTTGAGGTTGATGAATTCAAATCCGATGTCAAATTGTACAAATTGACACTTGACAGCTGTCAATTAGCTGTCAAAGTGCCTTAACAAAGTGCAAATCTTATTTTTATGTTATGAGTTTATGCTGTTTAGGTAACTCAGTTCATGTATGATGTGAATACAATAATTCGACAATTGGGAGCTGTCAACAGGCTGTCAGCTAGCTGTCAAAGTGCAATAACAAAGTGCAAATCTTATTTTTTTTGTTATGACTATGCTTTTTAGGTAACTCAGTTCATACATGATGTGAATACAATAGTTCGACAATTGGCAGCTGTCAACAGGCTGTCAAATAGCAGTTATAAAACAAAAATCTTCAGTTTTTGTTATAACTTTATGTTTTTTAGGTCTCTGAATTTAAATATGATGTTAGTTTTACGAAATTGAAAGTTGGCAGCTGTCAACTAGCTGTCAAATAACGATCGACATAATAAAAAACTGAACAAAACAAAAACTGAAGATTTTGTTTTATAACTGCTATTTGACAGCCTGTTGACAGCTGCCAATTGTCAAATTATTGTATACACATCATGTATTAACTGAGTTACCTAAAAAGCATAAAGTCATAACAAAAAATAAGATTTGCACTTTGTTATTGCACTTTGACAGCTAGCTGACAGCCTGTTGACAGCTGCCAATTTCCATAAGATTGCGGGGTCCTTTTTATGTTTCTGTTTCCAAAATTGTTCTGTAGGAATTTTTTTCCAAAATGACTCAGTTTGTTATATAAATACTCTGAAAATTTTCCTTTAATAGGAGTCTAAGAACTTTGAAAATTATTTAATATTTTCGGAGTTATTCACGGTTTTTTGAAAACATCGCAATTTTACTTTTTTAGCGATATCTTTTCGCACAATCGACATACCACCTTCAACTTGGGCTTGTTAAACGAAGAATTTCACAAGCTGTAATGCCAAAATGGGGGAGAACTTTTGGCAGGCAAAAAACCACGAAATTGTCGCCACTTTTTTTAGTTTTTTGCTTATATCTCCTAATCTCCTAAACTCCGCATGCTACAGAAAATTTACAAAATGCATTGGTCAAAGTTGTTTGATGTTGTGTGGTTCGTATTCTACGGAAGTTTGAACATCGACGATATTTTCCAAAATATCGTAAAGTGAAGTTTGTGAGCGGTAATGTTACAGATTATTGTCGCACGCATTGTTGTTGGGAGGCTGGTATCCTTGAGATGTTGATATTCAACTGAGACTTCTAGTCCAACCAAAACGAACGTACATATGCTGAAACCAGGAAAGAGTGACATACCTGGCATCTTTTTTTCAACATCATTGTACAAGTTGACCCTGATCACATAATTTTTGCTCACGCCTTCTCCGGTTATGACACAACGTCACTCCCTTTTGGACATGGCAAGTTTTATGAGACATCAGCATGACCAACTCAAGTCAGCAGAGTAGAGGAAGCTATTTTGATAGCATTGTGCAGCATTGAACCGGTGCAGTCACAGATCAATCAAAAAGACAAAAAATGTCTTCAAAGGGAAAGTTCAGCTTGCCGCGACTGCCACTGACACTTGATGCAGCCGATAACCATTGCCGCAGAACATTTCTGCAAGTACAGTGCTGACTGGGAAACAACTTGGACCTCCTTCAATGGAAACGGAAATAAGACAACCTTGGTCTCACTTCTTGGCCAATAAAAAAGAAGCGGCACCCCAATCATTGCTGCAAGTGGTGTACTAATTGTTATGACATATGTCCATCAAGGGTCGGTGGCAGTTGTGGCAAGCTGAACGTCCCCTTTGAAGACATCTTGTTGAATTGCTGATACCTTGTCTTGTCAAGTGATTGCTCTGTGACTGCACCGACGCCATACAATGCTATGAAAATAGCTTCCCCTGCTCTACTGATTTGGGCTGTTCATACTGATGTCTCAGAAAATGTAGATGTCGCCTCCTTTAATGCAGGGATGTTTTCAAGGAGGACACGTAGTTCAGTCTTGCCATGTCCAAAAGGGAATGACGTGTTACAACCGGAAAAAGCGTGAGCAAAAAGAATGTGGTCAGTACTTGTACGACGATGTTGAAAAGAAGGTGTCAGGTTTGCAACTCTTTCCTGGTTTCAGCATGTGTACGTTCGTTTTGGTTGGACTCCCAGTTAGCAATACAAGAACGTCTACATCTCAAGGATACCTGCCTCCCAACAAGAGTGTGTTCGGCAATAATGGGTTACCGCTCATAAAGTTCACTTTACGATATTTTGGAAAATATCGTCGATGTTCAAACTTCCGTAGAATACGAACCACATCACATCCAGTCAACTTTAACCAATGTATTCTGTATGACCAATGTATGTTGTCTACTTTAATTTCGAAACGTATAAAATTTTCTGTAGCATTCGGCGTTGAGGACATATGAGCAAAAAACTAAAAAAAGTGCGAAAATGCTGTGGTTTTTCGCCTGCCAAAAGTTCTGCCCCCGGCTTTCGAGGTCGAAAACTTAGTTTCACTCTCCACACCTTATACCAAACAGTCCTAGAAAAAAAAATCTTCTGCCCTAATTAATACAAGGTGGAGTGTCGATTGGACTATACATATAGTCAATCCCTATGAATGTGTGTCTAAGGGAATCGATCTTAACAAGATTCAATTTGAGAAAATGAAATTGGGTCTATAAAGTTAAATATTCGTAGATGCCCTATAATCCCGAACCTCGGCTACCTATGCAGTTGTCACTAAATCCCAAGTACCTGCTACTTGAGGAGTAAATAATTCTCGATTGTAAAAGTTTCAATGTGTCATAAATATGTACACTAAAAACTAGTAAGTTTTCGTCTGAGATTTATGTTTGCTAAGTTAATTTAATAATTGAATGGCGAAATTGCCAAACGAATCCCATTTTCCCAAGCAGTGGACTAAGGCTACTCTGTATGATTAATTGTTTGCTGCGTTTATTTGAGAGAAAGAGGTGTTCATAAAAGCTGAAACGTTAAATTTATTAGTATTTTGATTGACAGTTTAAAAGATAAAATAGTATTCTTGACATTTCAGGGAATTAAAATTTGGAAATAGCGATTTGGGTAATAGAGAAACCGAAAACATTAATTAACATTTAGCAGTAAGTTTTCAACTTTTTATGATTGGAAATTATTGACGTGAATAACGTTAATTTCTTCGCAAGTACTTGGCAATGCTTCTAAAATATTTGGGATTATAGAAAGATATATTTCCGACCATCGCAGCTGTAGTATACAGGTACACTTATAGTTATTTATTTGTATAGGCAAGTATATTCATATTTATACATAAATGTTATAAAATTAATAATACATTTCATTATTTCCATTTTTTTTTTGCAATATATTGTTTTCTGACCTGCAAATTTCGTGTCTTGATGACGTTGTGTCCGATAAATATTTAATATTAGTATATTTATTTATAGTTGTTTAAAACTTCTAGTTACTGTATAGGAAAACCGCGTAGATGTGGAATATGAAATTCGTAAATTAAGTATAAAAGTGGAGTGTGTAGCAATTAAATGAAACACCCTATATATTTTGACATATTTGATTAGCATTCATTTCAATTTTAATGATGTATATGTACTATTTTTATTTATGTAGATATACATATGTAATACATTAATAAGTACGGTTTGGAATTAATTAAGACTTTTGGAAACAATACTTGTTTAAAATTTAAAAGATGTCAAATTACATCACCCTCTAAAGACGGTTGTACCCGTATTATAAAATAAAAAAACACTATGTGGATTTTCTCTGAGAAATAAATTATCAAAGAAACACATATAGTAAGTTATAAGAAAAGCTACATACCTAATTGTTAATTTAATGAGACTGATTTTTCAATAGAATATAATTACAATTCAGTATTGTCTCCTTCAAAATAATTTCCTTGGAAAGCCACACAGCGCTATAGACATCATAGCAGTGCTGGAACTCGTATAGGTACTGGAATAGCTTTCAGCTGTTTGCATAGATAGTCGTTTAAATGTTTTCTGTGGTCCCAAAATGACGTCCCTTGAGGTAATTTTTCAATCTCAGGAAGAGAAAAAAGTCACAAGGACTCAAGTCAGGGAATAAGGAGGCTGAGGAGCCACAGGAATGTTTTTACTGGCTAAAAACGTGTTTACTGAAATGGCTGTGTAACAAAGCACATTGGCGGATGCAACATCCAGTTGTTCTTGATGTTTGGTCTTACACGCATGACCTTTCTTCGTTTTTCAAGTTTTTCAAGAACAAACATCAAGAACCTCTCTGTATAAGTGTTGATTTACTATTTGGCCTGGAGGCAGAACCTCTTTGGGGACAATTCCCCCGGCTATCAAAAGCAAATGAGCATGCATTTGATCTTCGACTTGCTCATTCTTGTTCTTTTAGTTCTTGGAGAGCTTGAAGTGTGCTATTCCATGCTTTGGCGCTTGGTTTCCGGATCGTAGTCAAACACCCAAGTCTCATTCCCAAGTCTCATCTCCAGTAATGACACATTCCATATAATGGGGATCATTTTCAATCGATTCCAAAAAGTCAAGACACCTTTCTCTTCTGATGTCCTTTTGTTCTTGCGAAAGGTTTTTTGGAACCATTTTTGCGCAGATTTTTCTCATCCCCAATTCGTTAGTCAAAATCTGATGAACAGTGGTGTGATTCAAATTTAACTCTTCCCCGATCATTCTTGTGGTCAACCGACGATCTGAACGCACAAGATCCCGTATTCTATCGACATTTTCATCGGTTCTTGAAGATGAAGGCCTTCCGCTGCGTGGTTCATTTTCAATCGACTCTCTTCTTTCTGAGAATGCCTTATACTACCGAAAGACCTGGGCTCTGTCTATGAGACCAAACATCAAGAACAACTGGATGTTGGATCACAACATGCGCATTGTCACACAGCCATTTCAGGAAACGAGTTTTTAGCCAGTAAAAACATTCCTGTGGCTCCTCAGCCTTCTTATTCGCCTGACTTAAGTCCTAATGACTTTTTTCTCTTCCCGAGATTGAAAAATCGCCTCAAGGGACGTTATTTTGGGATCATAGAAAACATTCAAACGACTATCTATGCAAACAGCTGAAGGCTATTTCAGTGTATGAGTTCCAGCACTGCTATGAGGAATGGAAGAACCGTCTCCAGTGCTGTGTGGCTTCCCAAGGAAGTTATTTTGAAGGAGACAAAACCGAATTGTAATTCTATTCGAATAAAAAAAATTAAAACACCAGTCTCATTACTTAATTTACACATCTCATAGGTTACTCACTTCAGAAAGCCTTGTGATGTACCTACCTGCGGGTTCGTCTCGCTTTAACATCCAGCAATAATCAACCATAATACTAACATTCCACCTTTCTTGATATTTGTACCCCACAACCTTTATGTCTTGGTGGAATCTCTCGCCTTGCTTTTCACTTACAGTACCAAGATTCTCGGGAAAGTAGTCAATATGGGAGTGGAAAAAATTCAACATTAAACTGATATTGCCCCATAGATTTCTCATAGATTTTTGAGCATATTATTGATTGTATTTTCCATTTCCATGCTCATTTCCATTTCCATGCACACCCAGTATTATAGCAAATCTTGATATGATATCAAAAAAAAAACAACAATGCTATTTTTAAAATCAGTACACCCAATTACCTACAAATAAAATGCATTGTAATCGAAAGGGTAAATGAAAAGTTTATTTTCGCAAGCCTATGTAATCCATTCTTAGATTATTATTCTATGGTTTGACTATGCATTTGGCGAAGCTAATTACTCAATTATTGTAAATATGTGAAACTGCTGATAACATAGTAAACACCGCTGATTCAAACAAATAGAACTCACCCAAAATACACGTGAATGGCCTTGAAATTTAGAATAAGTTCAATTTATCGTGTAAATGTAGAAACGCGTATAAATACTCACATGTAAAAAATGATGTAAATTGTGATCGCGTAAAGCGGGTACTACATATTTTTTCTTGAGTTTAAAAATAGGCGAGGATGCGTTCAAAACGTCGTACAAGTTGTTCTTTTTATCAGTGTACAAGAAATTACCCACGTAACTATGACAAATACCTAATAGAAGACCCGTTAGTCGCGCCAAGCTTCCAGCATAGCGGAACGAGTTTCAAGGTCTAACCTCATCTACTGGATGACTTGTCGATACAAAAATGAATAAAAAATCGTTATAGGTAATCTCCAGCTTGTAATATTTAAGTTCCCATTTAAACTCCTTAACAGTATCTAACAGTATACAGGGTGATTCTCGGTAATCGATTTAAGAGAACTACAAATAATATGAAGCTGAAAATTTGTGTCTGGGCGTTTTTGGGGGTGAACGATTTTTGAAATATTTCAATTTAAAAAATGTATATTTTTAAATCCCTAGAATTTTTTTTATTAACTTGTGTCGTGGTAAAATTCTATGGTTAATTTCTTACCACGTGGCTAGGTAAGGTCGAGATTACTGTCTAGCATACTAGATACGAGGTGTGTCAATTAAGTAATGAGATTGGCAACGTAGCGCTCGATTTAGCAACACTGAAGACACAAAAGTTTGAACTTGTTAAAGTTATTTGTTTGTTCTTTGTGACTGTTTTCGTAAACCGTTTTTTTTTTCTGGTGGTTGCTGTCAGGTTTTGCTTCAGACTTGGACATAGCGCATATTTTTGAAAAATTTCAACACGCCTACGGAGAAAGTGTTTTTCAAGAGCCTAGGTTTGTCGGTGGTTTAAGGCATTCTCAGAAGGAAGAGAGTCGATTGAAGATAAACCACGCAGCGGAAGGCCTTCATCTTCAAGAACTGATGAAAATGTCGATAGAATACGGGATCTTGTGCGTTGAGATCATCGGTTGACCACAAGAATGATCGAGGAAGACTTAAATTTGAATCACACCACTATTCATCAGATTTTGACTAACGGATTGAGGATGAGAAAAATCTGCACAAAAACGGTTCCAAAATACCCTTCGCGGGAACAAAATACATCAGGAGAGAAAAGCGCCTTGGGTGTTTGAGTGCGACCCGGAAACCAAGCGCCAAAGCATGGAATGGCAGACTTCAAGCTCTCCAAGACCCAAAAAAGCAAAAATGAGCAAGTCGAAGATCAAATTAATGCTGATTCAGTTTAATCAAATCCGATCGAATTCAATTCAATTAAATCAAACAACAACATGAAACGAGTTTATTTCTAAGTTAAAATAAAAAAAAATAGTAATTTTCACTAATTACTTACTTAATAAAAACTACTTAACAAACAAAACAAACTTAACAAACAATTTTAGATATGCACTAGATACGTTCATTTGCACCTCAATGATAATACTAAATTCAATTATTTGCAGACGAGCAAAATTACTGTTAAATTTAACATAAATAAGAGATGATAAATGACAGAAGTGTACAAATAAATACATATTTTCGCCCTCGGGCAGAAAATTTGACTAGGTCATATTTTTAGGACTTTGTGATTCCATGTGACTACCAAAACTGCGACAGAATATTCAACTCATCCTGCCATTTTCCACCAGTAACTTTTCTATTAGATAGCGCCTCAATTAAATTCGGTATCCCCGTCACTAGTGGAACAATTGGAGAAGGCAAAAAACTGAAATGAATAAACTATTTCAAGGTAAATTTGAGTCATCGACATAGTTGTGAACAAAATGCTTATAATCAGTGCATAGATTTTACAATGGTAATTCTGTGACGAATGAACCGTAAAATTATAACCTACCTTTTCGTCGTTGTGTGAGAATAACTCGTCTGAAAAGGGTAAACGATCTTTGGGGGAGTTGCCATTTTGGAATTTTTTTAAAAGTGTTATTTTCGAAAAGTCTTTTTCGTGCACAAAAATATAAGGTACATCTCGACTACTCGTAGTAGGCCCTTTTTCAAAATTTAAATTTTAATTGAATGGCTGTGAGAAATACAGGTTGTTTAAAAATTCACTGCAGAGATTTTAAGGCCGTATTTTTGAGATCAAAATAAGAGTTAAAGAAGGCTTTTTTTTCCTATAAAATATGTCCTAAAATGCACCCCCTCCGAACTGCAACCATCCTAACTTGCGCGAAAAAATCGATTATTTTGAACTGTGACTACAGTTACCCATCAAATATCCTGAAACTCCTGAATTTTGTGTAAAACGTGTAGACCCCTTCAATCCTTCCCTAAAATTAGGTTTACGCCATTTTTGATGCTTGAGAATCGGACCATGGTCAAGAGGAACTTTTTTGTTGCATTTGAGGTGTACAATCACCACCCAGCGTTTGTACACTTTGTGATCAGTCACCCTGTATAATTACAAAAAAGTGGATGTATTACGCACATGAAAGAACATTATGTATATGAGTTTCGCACTTCATGGTATTCAGCACCTGAATTTGGCACCTCTGTTTTAATTCGCTGTACAATTTGAAATAACCAATCAGGCAGCCCTACGTGCGGAATACTTATACAGAATGCCATAATGCGAATGGTAGAGCAGACCCGGCAGAACATGCTCAGCCTGAGTGGGTAGTTGACCGTAGAAAAAATAGAAGCCGGGGGGGGGGGGGGGGGGGGACTTTGTGCAGAAAAAAAAATTTGTTGAATAAGAGAACTTTACAATGGTGAATAATAGAAAATAATATTATTTATTTACATTTTTTATATAATTTTCTTAGTGATATGAATGACGAAAAACAAACAAGAATAGAAACAAAGAATAGAAAATGATAGACATATCAACAAAATAATGTTACAAACATTTTTATATATCATGAAGTTACACCTAGATGAAATGTTGCTCATCACAGATCGATACCATGTATCAATTGCACAATGCGAAAGCTGAGCTTCCCTTCGCGTTTCGCGAAATAAATTCATTTAATAATTTGTCCAAATCTAGTTCGTCGGTCAGGTCGTGATAAATGAAAAAAACAATATTCCGCACACGCGGAATTTTCCGAGTGGGTAGAACTACCCATTATACTCATATGTTCTGCCGGGCCTGCGGTAAAGATCGGGGCTTTACTGATAACTCATCTAACCCTTAACAAAGTGGTCTACCAGGTCCACAGGCAATTTTTATTTTAAATACCCTGCTTAACCACATGGATAAATTGAAAACAAATGGTATATGAAGATATCGTTTAATAATGTATTATTAATAAAGCTCTAAGGACTGTTTTGTAACTAGCACAAGGGTGAGGACGGAGTATGTTGAGGAAAAAAACTTCTTGGTCTACTTACCCTTCTACGCAGCCAGCCCCGGTCCACCCTACAAGTTGTCCCGTACTGATCAAATAATTAGTAACAATGAATTGTGAGATTTTTATCGTAATTTAAGTCATAACGCAATTTTACGTTTTGGGCATAGTCCGCTTATGTTTAAGATTTATTTTGAAGATAATTTGTATTCGTAACGAGAAAATACATATTTGCAGTCCCTGCTTAAGTGCGGAAGAAATAGCTAATAATTATTAGGGCATATTGATGGTAGAAAAATACAGTTTGTTAAATGGTTACTGCAATTTTTATCGTCAGGTATTATCAACGAAAATAGTTAAGTAAGCATGCCGGTTTTCATAATTGTCTACTTCTAACGATATGCTGGACATTCTGTATTTTCCATTTGCAAATTGTATTGTGCTAATGCATTTAGTGAAACCAAAATTTTAAGGCGAATAAACGAAACTCTACCACTCTCTAATTATATTCAGTTATAATAAACTGACTTTTGGGTTTGCTAGAAATAGCGGTTTAAGCGCTATTTTTAATTTCAAAAGTGCCATCAGTCATTTTTCCAGTTTTTAACTATTGAAATGTCCGGAAAATTTCAGTTACGGTAAAACATACTTTCAGGTGAAACATACTTAAGGAAGGTTCTGTTTAGGTATCCGTTTTAAGCATAAACTATTCGAACTGCATTTTTAATATCTAAAATTGATATTATAATATTTTCTCCTAAAAAAATTCTTAATCTGGCAAAAATTCCGTTGTTGTTGTATATGCATTAATCCTAACGATTCGATAATCCAAATAGGGTCTGGCAAGGAGGTGTTCTGGTTGATGAAGATGCATTGTATGTGTATCGTACACCAAGAGCAGCCCGTCAATTGCGCACAAAGCAATTAGTACGATCATACCTGACAGACTAGGTGTTCCATTTTAAAACATCTACATGAATAACCAACTAGAAAAGCCGCCAATCCAAAAATGACTTTTGCAAAGGTTGTTTAGTTTGGAGGGGGTCATCTGACCATATGATCCAGTGCCTTATCCGGCATCCTGATTCTACTGGAAAAAATACGTCAAAATAGGTTTGTGAAGTAATTTTTCTGACATCCGGGCTTCATCCACAACCTCCTCTATAGAAAGCCGTGCCGAGAAAAAGGCAACGTCGCATTCCGCTCGACAAGAAGTCTGATTCAAATAGAACAGACTCGGTCATAATGACCGTCCGTGACTGTCGATCGATTGTTACTTTTCCAGAAATGTAATTTTGGTAAATTCGTATCAGTCCTTTGGCATTCATATTATATTACTATTAACTAAGTAACTAAGTTTGAAAGCTTGTTTAACAAGTAAATTCTGTTCTGCATGATATACATGTTTTGAAATTTAGCAGATCTTAATGTCTCCCCGTCTTCCCAGTCATAGAAAGCAAATGTTTGATCAATGTTTTTTAAATTAATCCAGTTCTTCCAAATGTTTTTAAAAATATGTTTTTAAAACACAATCAAACGCCAGAAATATAGTTTTTTTCCATACATGAACGATTTGGAAAATAATTGTTTGTTTTTGACAATGTTTTAGACATAACTCTATTAATAGAATGATTGTCAGTTATTACAGAGAGAATCTCAAAACCATAGCTCTGTACAAAGTATATTACTTTCTTTGCTATTTCCGCCATTTCAGTTCCCTTAATATTTTGCACCGGTAATAGCTTTACTATATCTTTTGTGCTTCCGAATGGAGAAGAAATCATGAAAGTAAGGACAGTTTTAGCCAAATTAGTAGAATTTGTATTAACGGCACAACAAATAATATTTTTTGTCCTGTAATCTAACCTAGCAGTTATATAAATTTCATCTATTAATAATATTACAACTTTTTCTAATGAACATAAAGATTTACTGATATTTAAAAGGTAATTTTTATTACTTTGATCGGAAATCTAGGAATTGACACCTGCAGTGAAGATGATTTTGATTGTAAATCTTTTATGTGGTAATATAAAATAGTCACGAATTAATTCATAGCATGAAGGAGACTGACTATATAAAATAAATGCCATTACAATAGTCGAAGATGAATATTTTGGTTTTTGGTTAATAATTTGTCGCAACTGATCTATAATAATTTCTAAATTGACAAAGTTTTGTACAATTACTTTCTCTTGCACTGAAATTAAGACACTTAGGGCATTTTCCAAATTGTCTGAAATTAATTCTGAGCTGTCTTCATATGAGACTTTGTACCTTGACAACAAATTTGTTAACTGAGACCGTCTCGAAAGTTTTAGGTCACAAGGAAGAACCCATTTTAAATCACAAGGGGTAAGCTCTACCCCTTTTATACAAACTTTTACGACAAGATCTTTAGTTATAGTTATTGAGGTGTTAATTGATAAACAATACTCAAAATTTAATGTAAAAAAATAAATTTCATGCTCGCAAATTTTAGACTCCCATTCCACACACAACATGTCATCGTTTTTAATATAATTAATTTTTAAATCACTGAAATCTTTAATAATGTCACTTTTTAAGAAATAATCGATTTCGTGTTCTTGCCTTTTCAGAATGTTATCGTGTCCTTGTTGTCACTTCTACTAGGTTTGATAATTTTGGACATACCTATACGAGGGAAGATTAGGGAAAATGCAGGGAACGGCATCCTGTGTCAAACGAGGATGGCTTAGGTAAAAGCAAATTACAGGTCCCATCAGGTTGAAGATGTTTATCATACCTAATAATATCAACAGATTTAAAATGTAATTCGCACACAACACTGTGTGTGGTTGGTTCCCATTGAGCACTATTATAGTTTAAATCGTAATTGCTTTTGCACCCGGGTACACAGCATTTACTAGGCATTGTTATATTATTCTAAATTTACTTAATCCTTTCGAGCTTTGTCGTACATCGAACGTACCACAATTTCAAAAATCCTTTCCTAGTTGCTTAGGGGTATGTCGTGCGTACCGCTGGTGCCAAACTTTTATTATTGGTGTGCCACCTAGCACTTAGTGGTAAAACTTACAATTAGCGACAACAGTGCTGATTTAAGCGGGTCTCTATTTACATGTGACTGTCACTTATGGTGACTAGATTGTGCAGTGTTATATTATTAAAAATTCCCAAAAATATGGCTAGTAAGTACAATTTTATGGTAAAATGATCATATTTGTAAGTGATAAGTGCACTGAAATTATTAGATATTTGATAGCATGTCGTTGAACAATGTTTATTTTGTGGTATATCAAATATACCACAAAGCGTCAACGATGCGTTTTTTTTTTGTTTTACGATGTTTTATTATATTTTGTTTTACTGTTTAGGGAGAAGTCGCTGGCGATATACATACAGATTTAGAAAATCTCGATGAATGGTGGCCACGAATTATCTGGCATTTTATCGATGTCGCAGTTGTCAATGCGTCAATTATTTATCAAGAGAGGTGTGGAGGTAGCACAGGATTGAGCTTGAAAGATTTTCGCTTAGCTGTGGTTGCGGGATTAATAGGTGCTGGTAAAAATATTAATGAAACGAGAACAACAAGGGCAAGTTTGGAACCGAAGAAATCGGTCAACAATTACAAGAGAATAATCCCAATTGAACAAAGGGTGGAGCAGTAGTTGCACATGCCTGTTTATGGAACATATAGAAGATGCGGCTTGTGCAGCACAAGAAACCACCAGAGGAGGTCAACATGGTCCTGCTCAACATGTGGAGTGGCTCTATGTCTTTCGGACACTAAGTCGTGTTTTCAAAATTTTCATAAAACAAAATAATTTTTGTTTATTGCTTAGTGGTATATCTGGCATACCACATTTTTTTGAAAAAACTAATTTGAATAAAATTTTGAAAAAAATATTTTCTTGTTAGTTAATTACCTATATGCAACAATGTCTAAACTCAGCATCTTAAATTGTTTTTTTCTACTTGCTGCCCACAAAGGGTTAAAATACTTTAGATTTACACGAATTTACCGTAGTTGTTGGTCAATGTCCCGGTATTTATTATTGACGCTGAGGTTATGTTTACCTTTTACTTACTCAAGCGTTTATTCAAATGTTTGCGGATCAAATTCCCGTTTTGTATCCTAACACATATTTAATGCAATTTAATAAACAGTAATCACCGAATTGACACTAAACAATTGATTTTTCACTACACTTTACCCGAAAAAAAACCGACGCGAACTGGTTTGTTTGCGTCGAAAGAAGTTAACTGACCAGAATCTATCAGACTGCTAGCTACGTTGCCAGATTTCGCTGAGCACGGCTTTCTATAGAGGCGGTTGTGCTTCATCCGAACTCCTTACAAATGCTTATCCATGCTTTTTTTCAAATATTTTTTAAAATATTTGTGGCTCCCACGACCTCAAATTCACGAGACATTCGAGAAAAGGCATTTATAAATGCCCCGATGAGGCCCGGACATAGACAGAAAGTTACTCTTATTTTTTAATTGTCTATGGACCCTTTAACAGAAAGTCACGCTTGTTTTCAGGGCTGAATACAAATCTATTGAAAAATAAGGTGTAAGGTGTTTATAAGATTTTTTGAATTATTTTTTTTTTGCGAGCACCCAGTACAAAAAGTCAGGTACGGGCGTGCGAGTTTTACTAAAGGAAAGTATACCACTCGTATTCAACGAATTTATCGAAACATGTTGAATAAACGATTAAAATATTTGTTTAACCCTTAGCGGCCACACGGGGTAACTAGTTACCCCAGGCTCGGAAAAAAATGAAATTAGATTAACTATGCAGTATTTATAAGCTAATAAAACACAAAAATTTAAAGCAAATTATATGATTTGTAATTTTTTTTCATTTTTCCCTCCAGTAATTTTGCAAAATAAATATACTTTTTGAATGATCGGCGGATACTTTTTATGGTAGTGGTATATGTTGTGCGTACAATCCTAAAATTTTAGCCTTTAAAAATGGCAGAGTAATTAATTTTTTTCTGAAAAACGCCATTTTGCTGAATTTTCACATATATGACCAGTTTTTAGAACGCCATCTATAAATAATAAAACATGAAACAATCGGTTAGAAATCTTAAAACACCCATATGTCTTGTACAACTAGGTTTGTCAGCGTGGGGGTAATGAGTTACCCCTATGTACCCGCTATGTGGCCTGGCTGAGGAGTGGTCGCTAAGGGGGTTCCCAACTATCATCCCAACTATCAGCGGCCGTTGGTGGAGTTTCAATGGCTTGTATTTCCGTAAAGAACCATGGGACCCACACCATATTTTGGGGCGTAATTACTACATATAAGAAGAAGACTATAATGACAAAAAAACTTCAAATGGAACTTGCAAAAATTTTTTTCAAAAAATGTCCCTGGAGGATCATGGAAATGGCTAGCAAAATATTTCCGAAATAAACTGCTCGTCAAAATTAGCGTAACACTTTTTAGATTAGCGCCATTTGTGTTCTATTCGAGTTAGAGACCTGCCGTTTTTAATTTTCGGTAGCCTATAAGGTTGGTTTGAATGCCCCAAAGGCACTTCTTTGTGACTTAAACGGTTCGCCCTCCACACCCCAAAAAGCAACCCCATACCGAAATATGAATTCGCAAGATATTGACGGCAATTTTAGAGACATACAGGATAAACTAAGAAGGACGCTGTCGGATAAAAACTCCATCCCGGCACACATTAAGACCTCCTCAATAAGTTCTGTGTATTTGGTCGCAGTCCGGTTTTTTCAACCCATTTCCAGACCTCCTCTAAACCCCCCTTTGCATTTACGCAAGGTTTTGCGTGGTTTGACCTCTGTTGGGCGAATTCATGGATCTTAATGCTGCCTGGAAATAGGTTGGAAGAGATGGGACAGTGACCAAATACACAGAACTTATTGTGGAGGTCTTAATGTGTGCCGGAATGGAGTTTTTACCCCGACACTGTCCTTCTTAGTCGATCCTGTAGGTCGCTTGCGAATTTAGATTTCGACATGGGGTTGCTTTTTGGAGTGTAGAAGGATGACTTTGGGCAGTAAAATCAATCCTATAGGCTACCGAAAATTAAAAACCGCAGAGCTCTAACTTATTAGAACGCAAATGGCACTAATCTAAAAAGTTTTACGCTAATTTATTTGTTTTTACAATTACCAAGTCAATACAAAAACTTTTTACCTTTTGCAAAATTTTCATTTTTCATAATGATACAACTATTGTAAAATCTCAGACGAAATGTTTGAACGGATGACGGACGAAAGGATGAAATAAAAATTAAAACAATTTTAATTACTAACTAATAATAACTTTAATTAAAACTAAATTACAATAACTTTTACAATCTCGGAATTTTGAGAAAATCACGTAGAGAAAATCAAGTATAAAAAGACTGCATTGTACTTGTATTTACAGCCATATTTGGAAAACAAATTTCGTAAGTTGCATATGAAGATTTTTTTGCTATTATAGCCTTCTGCTTAGATCTAGAACTGTGGGTCCCGTACCTCCTTATGACAATATGAGCACATCAAATTCCGCCGGCCGCCACTGGTAAGTATTATATTTCAAAAACTATCGGATATGTGTAGCAAATTGACATCTACTTCCGTTATAAGCGGAAGTCCCAGATGTCTCAAAATATTTTAATTATTTTAATTTATTTAGTAGATTAAATAAAACATATCGGCTTTACTTTGTGTATACTATAACAAAAATTAAATATACAATTTGTCGACTTTCCTCAGTCTCCGCCTACAGTTATTCTTTTGTCTTTTCCACCTTGCATTAATTAGGGCAGAAAATTTTTTTCTCGGACTGTTTAGTATAAGGGAGTGTGAAACTAAGTTTTCGACCTCGAAAGCCGAGGGGAAAACTTTTGCCAGGCGAAAAACCACGAAATTTTCGCACTTATTTTAGTTTTTTTGCTTATATCTGCTACAGAACATTTTATACGTTTCGATATATATACGATTAATAATTAAAGTGGACAAAACTTTTTACAAAATGCATTGATCAAAGTTGATATGGTTCGTATTCTATGGAAATTTGAACACCGACAATATTGTTCAAGATATCGTAAAGTGCAGTTTGCGAGCGGTAATGTAATGTTACCCATTATTGCCGAACGCATTGTTGTTGGGAGGCAGGTGTTCTTGAGATGTTGACGTTCTTGTGTTGTTAACTGGGATTCCTAGTCCAGCCAAAACGAACGTCCACATGCTGAAACCAGGAAAGAGTGGCAACCTGGCACCTTTTCAACATCATGGTACAAGTTACCCTGACTACATTTTTTTGGCTCACGCCTTTTCCGGTTGTGACGCGTCATTCCCTTGGACGTGGCAAGACTGAACTATGTATCCCCCTTGAAAGCAACCCTGCATTAAAGGAGGCGCCATCTACATTTTATGAGGCATCGGCATGAACAGCCCAAATGAGTAGAGCAGGGGAAGCTATTTTGATAACATTGTATGGCACCGGTGCAGTCTCAGAGCACTCATTTGATAAGACGAGGAATCAGCAATTCATCAAGATGTCTTCAAAGGGGAAGTTCAGCCTGCCACGACTGCCACCGACACTTGATGCAGTCGACAATCATTGCCGCAGGACATTTCTCCATGTCCAGTGCTGACTGAGAAACAACTTGGACCCCCTTCAGTGGGGACGGAAACAAGACAGCCAAAAAAGGCACACCAGTCACTGCAGCAACTGGTGTACTAATTGTTATAACATATGCCCAAGTTGTTTCCTGGTTTCAGCATGTGTACGTTCGTTTTGGTTGGACTAGAAGTTGCAGTTGACACAAGAACGTCAACATTTCAAGGACACCAGCCTCCCAACGACAATGCGTTCGGCAATAAAGGGTACCATTACCGCTCACAAACTTCACTTTACGATATTTTGGAAAATATCGTAAAGTTCAAACTTCCGTCTTATACGAACCACACGACATCAAACAACGTTGACCAATGCATTTTGTAAATGAAGGTTTTGTCTACTTTAATTTCGAAATGTATAAAATTTTCTGCAGCATGTGGCGTTTAGGATATACGAGCAAAACGCTAAAAAAAGCATGCGAAAATTTCGTTTCGCCTGCCAAAAGTTCTTCCCCCGACATTCGAGGTCGAAAATTAGTTTCACACTCCCCACCTTATACCAAACAGTTCCAGAAAAAATTATTCTGCCCTAATTAATGCAAGCTGAACCCTTCTGAGGCTATGCATCAACTGGACCAATTGCTTCAAATGAAAAATGCGACAATTAACGCCTCATAATAATTGATCCACGTATCTCTAGACAATGAGCGACGAGCCATTAGGTGAAGTAACTTTTAAAGAAAGTTATTAATAAATTCCTCGCCGATATTATTCAAACTTCGAGCCGCGTTTATTTCCCAATAAATCACGCCCATTATTTACGCCCTATTACATCGGTAACGCCATTAAAAAATGTATATGTATCTCTGATCCGGCCGGCTCCGTGTATCAGCGGTGACTGTTTAAAATTCGATCGTAGGTATTTTATTAGAACGTCGCTCGCAATTATTACGGCAAGTCCTGCATTAATTAAGTAATTAATTACTGAACTCCATAAACCTACTTTTGATTTCATAGTTCATGCAAATTCTATAAAAGAAGAAACTGTTTGTTAATAGTGGTGTCGCAACTTGAATAAGTAATGGATTTGTATCTCCACAATATTCGTGTTTCTTTTCAGCGTTTCATTGTTTCGCGTTATCATGAATTGCTCGCGTATATTGCAAGAGAAAAAAATGAGAATGTTGTGAATAATGGGCGTACGTTTATATAAATCTTTTGAAAATTCGCATACTGCAAATAAATACTGGGACTGTGTATTCAAAAATAACGCATATAAAATGACTGCATATAAAATAAAATCATTAAAAAAATCTCCAGAGTTGGTTAAGTAAAAAAAAAAACGCTGGCTAAATAGTCATTGTCATTACTTCCACTTCCAATATTTCAATATTTAATTAAATTAAATCGCCAAAAACATCAGGTTATGTATCTTAAAATGGTCATAGGTGGATATTACCATTATGACGTATATGACAATCGTGAACTTTATGAATAATACGATGTGTATGACCAATATGACCTTTACGACCTTCTTAATCTAATGACCTATATGACCTGTATGACCGATATGGCCTTTATGGCCCATATGAGGCTAATAATGTAATATATGATTTTTCTTTCTCACAATCCTCTAAAACGTCACTTGAATATACAGGGTGAGTCAGAAAGAATGGGCCAACACTAAACTGGATATACTAGACACCAAATTATTAGTAGAGATTGAGCTCAACATGCCTCATACCAATATCGCTAGCTTAAGAGATACAGCGTGTTTAAAGTTTAAATTTTATTCTGGTATTTCTCAATAATTGAGAAAGTTTTGATAATGTAAATCTGAAAATTGGCAGTCTTATGGTTTTTGGTGTGAGAAGCTGCAAAAAAGAAGGTGCAAAATAAGCTTCGTAATTCGTAACAATTACGAAGCTTATTTTGACGTTGCTCCTAGAGGGCGCTAGTTATATAGCAATTATTGCCTCAAGATTTACCAGATCGCCTACAATTTGCTCAGTTTCTACAAAATATGTAAATCGAAAACCCAGATTTTTTTGATTATGAAGATATTAATGAATGATTGAATGAAGATATTAATTATCGATGAGGTGACATTTACTAGACGGGAAGTTTTTTATTGGAGGAACAATCATTTGTGGGACCGAGAATCCACATTCCAAAAGAAAGATATTGTCAGCATGATTTTAAGGTGAATATTTGGTATGGTGTAATTTTTAATTTTGTCATTGGACCTTTTGAATTGCCACCTAATCTAACTGGACCTCGGTACTTAGATTTTCCTCAACATCAGTTAAACGAGCTGTTAGAAGATGTACCACTCGTATTAAGAGAAAACATATGGTTTATGCATGACGGAGCGCCACCACATTTTACCTTGCCAGTACGCCAATATTTACTACATGAACATTTTCCTCATCGGTGGATGGAAGTGAATTTGTTTGGCCACCGAGAAGTCCAGACATAAACCCTCTGGACTTCTCTGTATGGTCAAATTTGAAGGATTTAGTTGATCAGGAAGAAGTTAATTCTCTTCAGGAGTTGCGGCAGAGATTACAAGAAACCGCGAAAACATTTAAAAATAATTAAAGTTGATTGATGGTTTTAATCGGTTGCCTGAAATGGGGCAAGTTGAAGTAAAGCAAGTTGAACGCAAGAAAAATGAAGCATGAAGAATACGTTCGAAAATTAAATTTAAAAAATTTATTTAAATTTCACGCAATGGACAGATTTTTAAATATTCTCTGATTTTATTTATTTTTTTAAATTAGTTCATTGCAATCATACGAAGTATTTTGTCAGTTCATAAAAATATCCAAAATAAGCTGATTTTCATGCCGATATAGTCATAATGATTATTCTAATGCATCTAAGGATTACGCCAAATGGGGTTAACCAAAACTGTTCAAGTTTTAAATAAATTTAATATCCTCATGGTATTATTAAAAATTACCTCAGGAGAGTTTTCTCGTCTCCTAATGATAGCAGCTCAGTGGCTTCTATCAAATGAAGTCTTCTGTACTCGATTCTATAAAAAAAATATAAGTTTTAATTTAAGGGCTCTGCCCTCTGGAAAACAACAAAATTCGATTTTTTTTGCTTGAAAGTTGTAAAAACATCCCAAGAATGATATCCAAAAGGAATTATTGATTATTATTAACTGTTTGACAATCATTTTTGACCTATTTTGTGAAACAACTATATCGCTCCGAAATGTACGAAAATACCGCTTTGCTGCTCCCTAGCATTTTGGAGTATCTGCGGCCCAATCGATAATATGGTCCTGGTATAGCAGACCAAAGGTAAAAGATTAACATGCCTTTATTTTGAAAATTTCATGACGTAGGTAAACATGTTTTGAAACTTTAAACGCATTTTTATCAAAAACATGTTTTTCAAACTGGTGGGCAGCATAAATCGTGCAATATTTATCTGTTCGACTTGAAATTTTACCTGTAGCTTCTTAGATAAGTTATATAAAGCAGTACACAAGATTTTTTCGATCGGTTAAAAATTACGGTTTTTATAAACAAATTAAAATCGTTTATTTTTTGTTTCGTAAAATTTGATTTTATTTTTTCAAACTGCTGGCATTTTGTGAAAAATCAATGTTTTACAATAATCTTGTGTACCGCTTTAGAAAAACTGATGTAGATAATGCAATAATTTTTTAAAAAATAATTTTTTTGGTTGTTCTAGCAGCTGTAAAAATATTGCTGTGCTGCCCATCGATGGTCCACAAAAAAAGCGTCTGTGTTCGATGTGTATTTATGACGCAATTTTGTGTTTTTAATTGAAAAAAAAATATCTGTATGTACCTCCTTATGTACTTAATAAATCCCTAAAATGAATTTTTCATGGCTTTATTAGTAGAGCAGAAAAAAAATTCCCAAAGACTGCCTTGTTTTAAAATAAATTGTAAAATGATCATTTCACTAAAAAATAGTTAGAGCACTGTGAATATTCTCGTTTGGAATTGCTTTATAAAGCTAGATGAAAGCCACGACAAAGCTTATATCATCATGATATTATTACAAATTACCTCTAGCGAGTTTCTATCGTCTCCTAATGATGACAGCTCGGTGGCCGAAATGTGTGTAGAACTCCTAAAAAAACATTGTCTTTGCGTAAAACGTGTTTTATTTTTACTTTTTCATTCTATCAGATGAAGTCTTCCCTATTCTCTATAAAAATATACGTTGTTATTTAAACAAATGGTAGATAACGTCATCATGCCGTAATAGTTTTATTCAGAAGGCTCTTTCGAATCATGTAGCGTATATTCAAAACACCTAAAGCTTAAAATTATTTCCTTCTTTTAAAATAAATCTTTTCACTAAAAAAAAAAATAGTGTTTTTTTTATAAAGCACTGTGAATATTCTCGATTGGAATTGCCTTATAAAGCTTGAGTAATCCACGACCGGTTAGATCCGGTTTTGTATAAATTTGAAAAAAATGAAACGTTAAAGTATGTTTAAGTCGTTAACGTTTATTGAAATATCTGCCCGTTAACTTGATTTAATGGCAATTTAATATTGACCGTGCAAATATTACTACATCGATCATAAACAAACGAAAGCAAAACCGAAGTACCCGACGGCTCTGTTTAAAAAGTGAATCTGTTTTTGTTTGTTTGTGTCAAGAGAGCCGTGCATAATAAGTAGGTAGTTCCAATAGCACGCACATAAAAAGTAGGATACCTGACGAAAGCGAAATGCAAAATTTATTCACTGATTTATTATACAATGTCGCTTTCAATAGCGGTAAAAGCTCTTGTGTGTAGAGCTGCTGCCGGCCGTGGCCATTGAGTGAGATGAAGATATTGTAACGCGGATGCTTACTTTATCGCAAAGGTGAAGTTGTCTTAAACGGTGTGATGGAGTATGACTTTTAAGGTCATATAAGGCCATGGAAAGTCATATAAGGCCATATAAGGTTATGGATAAAATTTAGTCATAATTTTAAACATAATACTTTTGATTAATATTTACAGAAATAAATACGACTTAATTAGTTAAACAAAAAATTGACGGGTGTCTTTCGTCAGATTTCTTTAAAAAAGTTGAAACTGAGGGTTACTTACATATTTTGGCACGAATATGACCAATTCGCATTCCGTAAGATGTGTTGCCAAATTCATTTCGTTTATTAAAGGAGAGATGCCGGTTTCTCAAATTCTCATAAGGCGATTCTAATATGCCTTTCATCTCCTACACATTTTGGTGTTTACCAGAGCTTGCAGGTTGTTGATTCCCAACCGAGAAATTGATCAGAATATTATTCAGGCACGCCTGTGACGTAAGGTGGGTCAACGTGTTGTAGGACCCTTCATATTCTGACAAAGATGTAGCTGAGGAATTAATCTGCTTTTTTTAATTGCATTTTGTCCATTATTCGATGTTTCCTATTTTTTTTTAAAGTTCAGCTGTTTTGGAATGTCAAAAATTGTTTTCAAAAAAAAAAAAACTTGAAAAACTAATGTACCAAATCGCATAGAGATATATTCTCCATATTGAATTAGAGTTCGAAAACCGAAGGTTAATAACATTGGTCGACAAAATTAAAAATGTCATGTTTTTTTGGATAGGACCCTTCAATTTCCATGTAGTTTTATATGCTCAAACTGCATTTGATATTAGTCCAATCAACGAGCGAAAGCTCCCATGTAAATTGGTCACTAATTGTTATCAGCAAACAAAAAATATGGTCGTATAGAGAAAAAATTTCTAAGAAAGATAGCGTGTTTTGCGACTCGTGTTTTAATGGCGAACATAACAAAAAAATTCGCAAAAGTCAAAAAAACGGTTTTTTGCAAATAAAAAAAAGTTTCAAGTCCTAGATATGAAAGTTAAATTAGAAAGTTGTAGGTCTTAAAAATGCGCGTCGAATGAGATGTGAACGAAAAAAATCGGTTCATAAACATTTGAGAAAAATGTAAAAAAACGTCAAAAATCGCGTTTTCGTATTTTTGCTGTATAAATTCCAATTTTGTTTGAGCATACATCTTGTTAACTACAAATATAGCCCAAGACAAGCGGAAAATGACCCTTTTTTCAGAAATTCAAAAAAGTCTTGTTTGTTCGGGTTATAACGATTTAAAAAAAAAGACGTTTTCAAAAATCAGCTTTTACAGAGGCAAAAATGATCGTACAGAAACGATCATGGGCTCATTTTATTCGCGAAGACTTGTACTTTCATGCTATAAGAAAAAAAACAAATCGCTTTTACTTAATTTGTGCATAAAAAAAAATGCGTTATAAAATTGTATCATTTTTTCGAATCGGTTTTTTTTCGAATAACTTTTTTTAATTTTGGTTTTACATTTTTGGCCGTTGCATATTTAAAAACTGGCATTCAAAACAAGGGTTTTAAAAAAAAATGAAGGTCCTACGACCTCAGGGAGCCGAGATCATTTTTTTTTAATTCCTGACAGCCCTGTATACGTCCGATTGACTTCATTTTTACACGAAATAGATCTCAAGACTTTTACTTTCTTAAAAAAAAATATTTCAAATTATTTCGCATAAATTAAGTTGACATAATTGTTTGCGAAAGTACAGCGTTGGGTGCGGAACGCACTAGCCAACACACGGCGAGAGAGTGGACGGCAGGGGCTGTTCACTCTTATGAGCATACCTGAAATGTGATATTTAGTATGAGACCAACTCTATAGATGGCACAACCAGCTTAGTTAGTTATGTATAGTTGGTACTGTTAAAAAAAAAGAGATTGGTAGTCCGGAAGAACTAGTTCAGTCCATGCGCCCAAATGTTTAATATTTATAATTTGCGTTATGTTCTTACGTCAATATTTATCTGGGCGTATCGATTGAATTGGTTCTAAGTAAAACCAAAACAAACCTAAGTTTTGTAGTTTTGTGTTTAATTTGTTTCCATGTGTTAATTTATTTTGTGTTTTATTTGTGTATTGGGTATTATATATTCTTATTTGAGACAGAAATTAGTTGAGTTAATATTACATTAAAAGATGGAGAACTAGAACTGGTAACAGATGTGTGTTATAAATGAAACTTCATGTAAAGAAAGTTATGCCTTTACTTTTTTTTAGTTTATATAAATGGCTAGTTGGAAATAATTTATACTTAAATGTGATTGTGTCTTGTGTATAAATGTGATTGTGAATGCGTATAAATGTGGTTGTGAATAAAGGAATCTTACATCTAAAACAATTGATTTTGGTATTTAATGGTTTCAATATCTCAAATATCCTCCTTTTTCATCACAGCATGTCTTTAAAATTTATTTTTTAGACATTATTTCTTGAGGAACGGTTTCAAATACAGTTTGTGGACTTTTTAAGTGTTAAGTGTTCCCTTATGGACGAAACGTATATATATTATATGACAAGAATAGCAAAATCATATTTAGTTTATGCTAGATAAGGATAAAAAACTTTATGTAACCAAGTATGATTATGCTATTCTTATATACATACGTTTTGTCCATAATGGAACTCTTAAGAGTCCGCAAACTGTATTTTATTTTTGAATATTTTTTTGAATATAGCGCCATCCGCCATATTAGTTAAAATTAGTTTGAGACCAATTCAAGAGATGGCGCTTCACGGTTTCATTTAATTCTATGAGAGAGTTCCATCTATCTCTTCTTTTATCTATGAGTGGACGGACGCTCCGCTTCCGGAGTAAACACGATTTCAATCGATCGCGCTCGCAAAATTATCTTTTCCTCCGCTTAAAAAAAATTATCTCGGCTCCTGAGGTCGTAGGACCTTCATTTTTTTTAAACGCGTGTTTTGAATGCCAGTTTTCAAATATGCAACGGCCAAAAATGTAAAACCAAAATTAATAAAGTTATTCGAAAAACCGGTTCGAAAAAAAATGATACAATTTTACAACGCATTTTCCTATGCAAAAATTAAATAAAAGCGATTTGGTTTTTTAATAGCATGAAAGTACAAGTCTTCACGAATAAAATGAGCCCATGATCGTTTTTGTACGATCATTTTTGCCTCTGTAAAAGCTGGTTTTTGAAAACGTCTTTTTTTAAATCGTTATAACTCGAAAAAATAAGCCTTTTTTTGAAGTTTTGAAAAAAGGATCATTTTCCGCTTGTCTTGGGCTATATTTGTAGTTAACAAGAAGTCTGTTCACACAAAATTGGAATTCATACAGCAAAAATACAAAAACGCGATTTTTGACGTTTTTTTAAATTTTTCTCAAATGTTTATGAACCGATTTTTTTCGTTCACATCTCATTCGACGCGCATTTTTAAGACCTACAACTTTCTAATTTAACTTTCTTGTGTAGGACTTGAAGCTCTTTTATTTATTTGCAAAAAAAACGTTTTTTTTTTTACTTTTGCGAAATTTTTGGTTATGTTCGCCAATAAAACTCGAGTCGCAAAAAACGCTATCTTTCTTAGAATTCTCTTCTCTATACGACCATATTTTTTGTTGGCTGATAACAATTAGTGACCGGTTTTCTCCCCGTTGATTGGGCTATATTACGAAACACGTCCGCCATGTAGATTTTGTGTAAAAGAGGATTTTGATTGACAAAAAGGGATTATTCTACCTATATCCACAGGAGACGATTCTGGGACATGGTAGTAGGGTAATAGTAATGCGTCATGCAAATTCAGAGGTTTTTTCCATTATTTTTTTTTAATGTTGAAACCAAGTTTCATACAAGAAAATGTATGAGTCACAGACACAGAGGAGAATGGACTACAAGTGGCACGTTTCATGTCATTTTATCGGACCTCATGGCTCTAAAAGCTGACGCTATGGTGATATACCTACATGAGGCATCACTTTCCTGAGATAGAGGTTCCAATGTTTTTTGATACGTTGAATGCGAATTTCATACGAGAAAGTGATTCACACGTGAAATCACAGTTACAGGTGCAGAGGAAAACGTGCTACAGATGCCAAGAATTCCTTTTCATGTCATATTATTATAGTCTAAGAGCCAGTAAACAGATGGCAACACATATTTGATAAAAGCCTCAAATTTGCTCAGTTACTCAGTTGTACCTACCGTTCATGAGATGGGGGCTAGTTAAGCCCAGTCGCGGTAGGTTCAGCGTCACACAGGGGCGACAGGTGTGTTAATTTGGCAAACTAAAAATGTATTTGATAAAAGCTGCCGTTTTGGTATGTCAAAATATACTATTATAGCTACTTAAAAATAAAATGGCAGATCGTTCCCGCGCTTGTTACGTCATGGCAGACAAATTCAAAATTTCAAAAAAAAATTTTTTTTTCAAAAGTATTTTATGAAACTTGAAATTTATATATGTTATTCTTGATAGTATTAGAAGCAATACTTTTCAAGGCAGTCGGGTATGTCGGTTGCTTTGATCTGGCAGACAGTAAAATATTTTCTCCTGCGCGAGCATACCTGTGTAGTAGACACGTTGTATACGGAATAGAGAGATTTTCGTTTTCTCTTTTTTTTCTATGATATTTAAGGGTCGGCTGATAAGTCCCGGGCCTCTCAATGAAAACAACATTTAAACATTTTTTTTATCTATTTTTCGGTTTAATTTAATTAAACCATCTCTGTAGTGCGATTTATCAAGGTCCTCAAAATAGCTGATTCTCCAGGTAATTATATAGTTATAGAATTAAATTTGAATAAAAAACACTCGATTTGCAAATTTTAATTTCACTTTACAGAAACCGATGGAGCCAGTGATGACATTCTCTCACATGATGAAGACGATGATTCAGAAGATGACACTGAAGTATGAAGAGAGAATATAAGGATCTGAATTCTTCGAATATACAGATTCAAATTATTCATTTTAATATTGTTTACAATTATTATTTTCATTCCTAATTTATGATTAATTAAAACATAAATAACATTGTCATTTATACAGGATGTTTAAAACCGACATCGGCCGGTTGTGAAAAAGGACAGTCTACACTTACTACACTTGAGGTCTTATTCCCTCACTACCTTCGATGCGTATGCGGTTGCTTAATATCTGTCGTCTCGCTTCTGTTTGTCCTTTTTTTATAACTGGCCGATGTCGGTTTTACACAGACTGTATATTCATGATATCACTATTATCCTCTACCACTGAACATAGGTTTGTAATGGCCCATTTTCCCTATAATCCATGTAACAACAGTATGATCATTTATATGATTCATATTATTTCTTATATTCATAGTACCTAGTTCATGAAATAGTCAGCAGATTCCATATATTGAAAGGAAGTTCTATATATTTGTGTGCTCGCGCAGGAGAAAATATTTTACTGTCTGTCAGATCAAAGCAACCGACATACGCGACTGCCTTGAAAAGTATATGCTTCTAATACTATCAAGAATAACATATATAAATTTCATAAAATATAAGTTTCATAAAATACTTGAAAAAAAAAATTTTTTTTTTAATTTTGAATTTGTCTGCCATGACGTAACAACCGCAGGAACGGTCGGCCATTTTATTTTTAAGTAGCTATAATAGTATATTTTGACATACCAAAACGGCAGCTTTTATCAAATACATTTTTAGTTTGCCAAATTAACACACCTGTCGCCCCTGTGTGACGCTGAACCTACCGCGACTGGGCTTAACTAGCCCCCATCTCATGAACGGTAGGTACAACTGAGTAACTGAGCAAATTTGAGGCTTTTATCAAATATGTGTTGCCATCTGTTTACTGGCTCTTAGACTATTAGACCTCATGTCTCTGAAGGCTGTCGGTATCGTGATATATCCCTGAGAAAGTCCTGACACGAAATGCCATTTTTAATGTTGATATGAAAACCGAATTCTGCTTCAAAATTTTAGTTGTGGTAGTAGGATATTTATTATGTATCTATCTCCCAATATGTCCGCTGCAATGATACATGATATGCTGTATCCACATTCCGCAGCAAGAAATATGTATATTCAAGTTAGAACGTATATCTGCGTCAGGATTCCGAAGTAGATCGCTTAGCTGATGAGATGAGATGCTCAGAATCAGGTTTGTTTCACAGTTGACAGAGTCTTAAAGTTGGAGTTATGGTATTAGGTAACATTGGCACGGGTAGCCGAGTGGGTTAAAGCACCGTCTTTCCAGTCGCGATACCTCTGTGCGCGTTGTTCAAGTCCCGGCCGGGGTAGCGATTTTTAATTGTCTCGCTTTCTCCGTCAAGGCTTGATATGCAACCACTAATACACTAGTGTATAGGTGTGGATGCATAGATGCCAATCCAACCGCACATGCCCTAGATTTGGTAATGTTCTGAGTTTTCTGGGTTTCCTCAGAACTGTAAAGCAAATGCGTTACCGAAATAATCTTAAGTCGCTCCCAATGCGCCATGGCAAATAATAATAATAGCCACTCCTTCCCGCACAGGTCCCTGAGAGGACCTAAGGGGTTACTCTTCGGAGTAATTATAGGGTGAGTATTATTATTATTATTATTATTATTATTGATTATAAAGAAAAAAATAATTTTTCCGTGTATCCGACCTATTATTTCTTATAGTATCTGATATCCAACAAAAGATTTTCTCCCATTTTCTTGACCTGCGACCCTGAGGATGGTGGACACCTTGTTGCGGTCTCGGGGCTTAATCTTGAAAATTTTAATTGAAAATTAAAATTAAAACAGACAGACAGACAAACAGACAAACAGACAGACAGACAGACAGACAGATTGACAGAAATGATTGACATGAAACGTGATTTTTCACACACGTAGTCCATTTTCCTCGGCTTACGTGACTCATATACATTTTCTTATGTGAAATTTAGCTTCAATATATCAAAAGGACAATGGAAAAACTTCTCAATATACATGATGCATTACTATTACCCTACCACCATGTCCCAGAATCGTCTCCAGTGGATATATGTACATAGGTAGAATAATTCCTTTTTTGTCACTGAAAATCGTCTTTTAGGCAAAATCTACACGGTGGACGTGTTGCTTAATATCAAATGCAGTTTCAGCATGCAAAAATACATGATAATTGAAGGGTCCTATCCAAAAGACACGACATTTTTTTAATTTTGTCGTCCAGTGTAATCAACGACCTAAGCAAATCTTAGATATTGAATGACACGGAAATAATTGTTATTCGATTTCACTAGCCGCCATACTACGAGGGTGGTTTGATAAGTCCGTGACATTGAAAGGAAAAATTTTTTTTCGGCAAAAAATCATTTTATTTTTTGTACATAATCTCCTTTTAGCTTAACACATTTAGTCCAACGTGTTTCTAATTTTTTTATTCCTGCTAAATGACTCCTAAAGGCCCTCAAAATAAGCCTTCAATAGCACGTTCACCTGTAGAAACCCACGGTTTCGATTGTTGCTTGGTCTCTGGTGTGGTGTGATGGATCCATGTCTCATCTACGGTAACGAAACGGCGCAAAAACTCGTTTTGATTGAGGCTGAACATCCCCAAACACTCCTTTCAAGTGGTCACACGGTTGTGTTTATTTTCGATCGTGAGCAATCGCGGCACCCATCGCGCGGACAGCTTTTTCATATCAAAATATTCATGCAAAATGTGATGCACCCGCTCAATTGAGATGCCTACAGCATCAGCCAACTCACGCACTTTCAATCCTCGATCGTCCAATATCATTCCATGGATTTTATCGACGTTTTCTGTCGTAACGACTTATTTCGGGTGACCTGAACGTTCAGCGTCACTTGTACACTGGCGGATCCAGGGGGGAGGGGGGGATGGGGGCCATTTTGGCACCCTTACAAATTCCAAAAAGTATTCTTGTTATAGTCGGTATTTTTTGTATAAATGGATTTTTCATTGAAATTCTGAAATGGCGGGAAAACGCGTACTGGATTCGCCTATGCACTTGTACTGGTGCGGCCACAACGGAACTCAGTAAACCACTTTTTAACCATTGAAATTGGCGGTGCAGAGTCCCCGTAGTATTTATCAAGCCTCTCCTTGATTTCGGTAATGGTTTTTTTGCGCAAAAATTAATGCTTAATCGGCACACGAAATTTTTTTAAGTTTTTTTCCATTTTTGTGGAAATTAACACGGTTAGCTGCTTTCAATGGCTGTCAAACATAAACTAAATGACGTAGCTTGCTCAACATTTTATATTAGTCTACCGATAGATGGCAGTAGACGGGAGCAGTGTTGCCATTAAAGTTACTGCGCGGGAAATTCAAAAAGTCTCGGACTTATCAAACCACCTTCGTACATTTGTCATCAAAATTTATTTCGAGAATAAACAGTTTTGGAAAACCACTCTTAAGTAATGGAATTTTGTATACTCGTACAATAATACTTTAATTCACCCTATTTCCGTTGTGGCCCCACACAGGGGGGAGGGCCACAACGTAAATGCGTGCAAATGTGTTTAATAGAGTGTAAGAGTGCTAATCAAAAGTTGAGTTGTGCAACTGTAACAACGTCACCATATAATACCCTCAAAATAGTTTCCTGGGGTTTGGAGCATGTCGCGGTCTTCCCATGACGTAATCACAGACGTGTGATCTATGGTGATAATGCGAACGGCACACACGGATAAATCACACACTTTTCGAAATTTAGAATATACATCATAACATAGTATAAAACAAAGTCGCTTCCCGCTGTCTGTCCCTACCTACTACCTATGTATGCTTAGATCTTTAAAACTACGCAACGGATTTTGATGCGGTTTTTTTTTAATAGATAGAGTGATTCAAGAGGAAGGTTTATATGTATAATACATGCATAATATAGTAGAGAAACACTGATAATTTTAGAGGTTTCTAATATGATGTCGTAAACCGTGCGAAGCCGGGGCGGGTCGCTAGTAAAGGATAAATTACAGACAAATCGAAATTTAGACAGTCCCGTAATTAACAGAAATTACAGGTAAAAACATTTATACGTCATTCACACATTATACGAACTTATGAACAACATGTTTTTTAACACACCGATCCCAGGATGTTGACGGTCACCTGATTTCACGAACTGCGATGTAATAAGGTAATTGTGCGAAAGAAAACAACAATTCTCGATGTGGTTGTTTACACTTTAAGCCGATTTTGGAGAATATTAACATATGGAGGCTATACTCACGAGTAATAATCTTCATTTGAAAGCAATTTTAAGGAGGTTGGTCACCGAGGTGCGGGGCAAGGGGGAAAATCCTATCTCTTCCATGTATAAGAAATTAGGGTTCCAACTTGCAAAAGTGAAATGTTGATAACATATATTTTTAATATAAGATAAGATGGAAATCTCTGTGCAGTATGTTTGTAATGCACGATAAATTAATAATGTATTATTATATACCAAGTTTGGACAATGAAATAATTTATTGACTGCGTTTGTAAAAGTCGATTTATAGTCGGCAAAACGGCAACGCTGAACGGTTTGAAAGGTTTCCTTTCAGCAGAAAGTAATTCTAACCTCAAAAAGATTGTCGGTAATGGTTCGGCCAAGCGGAAATTTTGATAAATCAAATGAGAAATCTCGATAGATTACTTAGGAAAAGTCGTTTTATTTCGGCAAAACAATTACGGAGAGTGCAATGTGGCGTTGCCGTTGAGGCAGGGAAGAAACGCAAAAATCTATGTCCTTCGTAGACGTTATTGCTATGCGTGTACAAAGTTTAAGATTTTTCTAATTATTCAAAACGTAGTTTTTATCAAATTCAATAGCTACGTCCATAAGAGCCCATGTTAAATTTCTTTTTTGATGATTTTTTTCTCGCAAACTATGAAAAAATCACAAACAATTCTGAAGATAATTTTATTACTTGAAGAATATATATCAACAATTTCAACAACTTTTAATAATTTTTGCAATTCCAGACGAACCTCCTTAAGTAGTTGCATTCTTAAAATATTTATGTTCGTATAAGATTTTGGTTAGAGCTGTGTTCATAGAATTTTTGGTAAAAGCATGACTTAAATTAGACCCAATAAAATAGTATCGCGTTGTATCGCATTCGTTTTTTATTAATACGTAAACTTTATATCTAAGCAATGTTATATTAAAAAATTAGCTACCACCATGAACCACTTTCCACAATATGACCTAATGTTTGCAGGTACATAGATATTCGTTCCGAGGTAGTTCCTATAATTGAGTCGCTGAGTATTAAAAGGCACTAACTCCAAAAAAATGCATTTTGTACTTTTACACGTGAAACTGTACTTTTCCGTATTGCCCATCAATTGGCGAAGAAAAGAACTTACTTAAAACCTAAAAAAAAGGGGGAAACGAACTAAATCCCGGAGTTAGTTCCTTTTACGACTCACCTGACAAAAGAGGTTCGCCGGCGCAGGCATATAAAAATTATGTACAATCTTTTTAAATCAAAGTATCCACAAACAACGGTCAAATACGAATTTTACGTGAAATATTTTAATGAAAACTTCAAGCTGCGATTTGGTAGGCCCCAAATAGACGTTTGCTCTTCTTGCGAAGAAATGGAGACAAAGCTAAAAAATCCACATTTATCTTAAACTGCCAAATTAACCGTGCAAGGTGAACTTCAAGTTCATAAGAGGCGAAGTAAATTTTTTTATAATGAACTAAAGACTGTCAGGGAACTTTGCAAGTCTGATGATTCAGTGAGCGGTCTTGTATTTGATTTTATGCAAAACTTGCCGTTGCCCCATATCCCTGTAGGTACAAGAGATTTTCTACATGAGGCAGATTTGGGTATATGCTTGTTGTGTGACGAACTTAAAAGATCACGAATTTACCTATATTCCGAGGGGACAGCTAAAAAAAGGAGCAAATGAGTTATACAGCTTTCCCATGGATTATATTACGGAATGCGTACCAAAAACCGTCAAAACCTTGTATTTATTTTCTGACGGCTGTGCAGGTCAGAATAAAAGCCATACCTTCATCCGTTTTTGCTTGGGTTTGGTTGAGTCAGAAAGGTTTGAAAAGATTGTTCAAAGATTTCCCATCAGAGGACATTCATATCTAGACTGTGACAGGACTTTCGGTTTGTTTAAACGGTGTATTAAAAAAGTGGACCGAATTTATCATCTTATGGAGTACGTTGAGCTAATAGTCAACTCAAAATCCAACATATCAGTTAAAGTAGTCCATACAAAAGATATAAAGGATTTTAATAAGTGGTGACCAACACTTTACAAAAAAAAAATGTGTTATCAGTAGTCTTACGGCAGAAACGTTCCTCGTCAAGAAAAACAAAGTTTTGCTCCAACTTCATTTATGGAGTTTAAATATATTCAAAATGGCAACCTGGAAGCTTCGGAATATAAGGGGGCTTAGTAAGGCACACGTTTTATTTAAGACAACCAGGCCCTAGACCAGGGTCATTATTTGATCATTTATCCACTGCATATCCCGAAGGAAAGGTGACTATAAATAAGCATAAAATCGATGCTGTTAAGAAGTTGTTGAAGTATATCCCAGAAGAAAATGAGCATTACAAACTTTTTTTATGAAGCTTACCTCTCATGGCCCACAAATTCGGATGAAGATATTTAGATAATTAGTTGAAATAGAAATGTATTTTGTTTTTAATAAACTGGTTTTGGAATTAATTAAGTTTATTTTTTTAATGAACGCAATTTAGTTTTAAAAGGAACTAACTCCAACACTATTTTTTTCATTTGTTTTGTTTAAAAATATGAGAGAATAAATTAAACCTGTATTAAAATGATACAGGTCCAAATCCATATATATTTGATTTAAGTCTACCATAGTAATATGGAGAC
This sequence comes from Aromia moschata, assembly GCA_029963805.1. NCBI lineage: Eukaryota > Metazoa > Arthropoda > Insecta > Coleoptera > Cerambycidae > Aromia > Aromia moschata. Next base: position 603,963 of record JAPWTK010000193.1, read on the forward strand.
ATCCAAAAAAACACGTCATCAACTCTGGTATGAATGAGAGAGATGGAAATAGCGGTCATGTCTAAGCTTTTCGGTTATGTCAAACTTTTGATAAGTGACTGTCACAATTTGTAAAATAAACAATGGCTGTCATATGATGTGACAGTCTTGACAAGTAAATAAGATTATAAATTCGATTAAGGTGGGGTTTTTTTTTTTTAAAAATGGGGGGGTTTTTTTTTTTTTTTTTTTTTTGTTGGTTTTTTTTTTTTGTTTGGGGGGGTTTTTTTTTTTTTTTTTTTCTTTTTTAAACTACTTTTTATTTTTTTAATATGGTTTCTCTTGAAACATTTTGTAAATATAACTTGGATACATATTATGTTTGTGAAATTTAAAATGAACTCAAAAAGTTTTATGTCAAAATTGTTTTCGAAATGGAGATACAGTAAATTCAGTACAAGTACGGAAAGCTTCTTAACCCTCGGTGGCTTAACTTTATACCGTGTCTGTCTTTTTTATGTTGATTGTCAATATTTCGCTCAACATCAGAGATCAAAATCAGGCAGACTAAAAATAAACATGCGAATCTACATATACTCACTTTTCACTCACTTATATTCTAATATTGTAAATGACATAAGTGTATAAAAGTAAATCAATGGAATCAGTTTTGAAACTTCAATATTTTTGTCAAGCTAAATGTGTGATTTTTTCCTGTGTATGTAACGTAACTGACTTTTCACCGCGTATTTACTGAGTTCATCTGATACTATAGGAATCAAAATAATTTTGTAGTTAAACACGTTAAAGAACATTATTCAGTAGACAATGTTTTCGTAATATATCGGATACATTCAATAAAAAAGCGAGAAAAATATTTTGGAAAAATCGTGTGGACATGTCAAATGAATTGACAATGAATCTCATATGAATTTCCAGTTTTTGATGTAGTTTTAATTTTTTTTCGGCTGTTCTTCAACAATTGTGAATTTTTGTTTTAAACGGCAACCCATATTTATTTATTATGGATTTGGAAAGAAACAATTTCTTAATAAGTAATTGTAGGTTTTCAAGAGATATACCAGGAAAGTTTCCAGACAATGGACTTTATGAATTACGAAATTTACTAAAAAGGAACAACGCAAAAACTGTATTTATGTTCAAATTATGCATTGTTGACGGCCTGACAATGTGTAACATGGCTTTACTGAGTGAGTCGTCGATGTGGATGAGTTACAACTTCTTTCTGGGTACCCATATTTTCTCCAAAAGTCCATAGCTGAATAGTTATGGACTTTGATTAAAGAATTATTCTTTGATTAAATGATTTCTCCTGAGCAAAGAATTTCAATTATTTCCCATTCGATCGATTAATTTTGTCACAAAGTAAAAATAAAGGCAATTACTATTAATATATTAAATGATCCTCTTTTCTAATAACATCTGTAAAATCCCGTAATAAGAACCAGCAGTTACTATTTAAAAAAAAAATGTCGATAATGTCACACAGTGGGCAAAATGCTAATCTAGGAGTGGAAAAGTCGAAAAACGAAATATAGCTAGATCTTTGCTACTATTTCTAATGTCAAAATAAATGTCCAAAGAAGCTGAAATCTACATTTTTACTTTTGAGAATTTAATAAGGCAAGCGATGGAAACTGTTAGATAGAGCATAACGTCAAAATAGGGCGTGAATTTTTCGTTTCCTTACGAAATTTAACGTTTAAAAGCTTAATATGAGATTCCATTTGCGATAACTATCCACATAACATAAAAATATAATAATCAAGATATATTTTTCTGAAATTTTAAGATACTTATTTCAAGAGGGTTTGTGTACATGATTTTTTTTTTTTTTTTAATGAAATACGAAATTCGCATGTATTCACGTTAATTTTTATACAAATAATAAGAATGAGGTGTATAGTTTTCGTTTTTACCAAATATGAGTGCTGCCAAATGCAGCTGAAAAAGTTCTTTAATTTTTTCCGGAACAGTTCGCAGCAGAGAATAATTGCGATAAACTAAGAATGGCGGCGAAAATTTGTTTCACAATTTACTATTCACATTGGATCCATTAATTTCCACAATCAGATGTACTAAACAAAGTTTTGGAAACAGAACAATATCGACTTTCGAAGATGATGAAGAAGAGAGCTCAGAATAGAGTCTACGTAAGTTTCAGAAAATTAAAGTTGAAAATCAGCGACTTCAAATTGACAATTTTTTGGGAACAAATCACGTTTTTTCATATCCTTACATATATATCTTGTAATTTAATTATGTTTCTTTTGAACAGAATTACATATAAAAATAGTGTAAATAAATGTAAAAAAAGGAGATGCAAATGACAATGTTAAAAATAGCCGATTTTTGGCCACTCGGGGGAATGGGGGGGGGACGCATGTATGTAGCTCAGAAAAAATGATTGATTGCTGTCAAAAAACATGAAATATGACCCCTGAATACTTCAAATGGCTGGGGAAATGTCAAATTCACCCCTAAAACTGTAAAAACCACCCCAAACATTAAGTATTCAAAATATGAAATCGATGAGAAAATGTCGCTATCACCCTGAAGAAATATAAAAACTACCCCCAAATGTCTTATTTCCGATTACTAAAAATTGCTGATTTCGGGTGTATCTTGGGAACGCTTGAAACCCAGAAAAAAATGATTGAATATGGTCAAAAAAATATATGAAATTACTCCTAAATATATCACATGTTTGAAGGAAAGTCTATTTCACCTCTAAATATAAAAAAACTTGTAAACTGCTATAGCCCATATCTTTTGACTTTAAAAGAAGGACTTTTTTGACTCAGGTAAAATGATTAAAACTGATTCAAAAATAGTAAAAGAAGTATTCAGTACATCAATCTGACTGGATGTGATTAATATGAGTTATCTGACCAAAACCAAAAATTATCTATTTTTAGCGGTTTTGGGGTGGTTTGTACAGTTTTAGGGGTGAAGTTAACATTTTCCCAGCCACTTAAGTATTCAGGGGTCATATTTCATGTTTTTTGACAGCAATCAATCATTTTTTCTAGGCTACATGCGTTCCCCCCCGAGCAGCCAAAAATCGGCTATTTATAACATTGTCCTTTGACTAAAACATGTTAACTCCATTTTTTCCTCACTGAAACTATCTTAGTAATTTTAAGCAACTTTAATACCCTTCTTTATACTTATTTAATACATTATACAATTCATGTAATACAAAATTATCTATCATTATGAACGAATATAACTTTGCACTCCTAAATAACCAGTTTGCCTCACTGTGCGTGAGTGGGCAGGTCCGCGGAAAAGTGGAAATTCTATAGGAAATCAAATTACTACAGGAAAACCACTACAAGGAAACTACTACATTCATAATGGAAAGAACTCTAAACGTCCAATTTAAGAATATCATAACCTCCTCATACTAATCCCGTAACACTAGAAACATATCTGCAAGCCATAGCTAGGTATACCTTAGAACACAATAACTCTCTGGGATAGAATGAGGCATATTCCATCTAATTGGGAAATTCATGAGTTATAAACGTTGAACCAGCAAATTTTATACTCATATATAACCCGGTTGTTCTTTAATAGCAAACTCTATAACCTCATAACCTTATAACTCTATAATACAAAACTCCATAACTATATAACTTGACAATTCTAGAAATCTCGTAGACCCTCAATATTCGCAGGATCTGGGGGACAACAGAGCCAAAACGTCTTATAACTCCTTAACTCCAGAATGGGACAAAATGGAAATTATAGGAATATTTCTATTTTATATTTTTTCGAAATCCAGCATCCTGCCTAGGAGGATGCTGGAGCTGGTGACACTGGATGCATGGATGGATGGTCCATCTTATATCTTCTGAGGTATCGAAACCAGTGGAGGCACGCCGCCTCCAGTCCTGCTGTCCCCTATGCAGGTGACTTCATTCTTGTCAAAGCCGGAATGACCATACTTAGATTTTGGGAGATATGAGGGTTATCACTCCTAGGGCGGTGGACTGACCGCTGATCGGACAAGATTTCCAGATCTATAGGGTTGTTTGGAAGTATATAACTGAAATGTAATCACTTCATGGACCTGACGAATTTTGTGTTTGGGGTCGTTATCTTGCTCATACCACCTAGTTGTTGTGGTATCATCTAAAGCATATAGTTCCGTAACACTTACTTTTACATAAAGACACTGATCTTTATCCATTCGACCCCATAGTTGACATCTACACAGCATAGATGACCTATTTACTCCCTTCAATGAAAAACATCCCCATATTAGTATACGTCTTCCACCAAACTTTATCAAGAGACAAGTAAAGTTAATTGAGTAGAATCCGACGGCCGAGGACATGTCAGATGTCTTCCAAGGCCAGAAGTCAATCTCCGGTACACAATAAAAAATGATAAAGTCCAGTGGAGCCATTGTACTTATATGGGAATGTTTATCATGAAAGCGAATAGGCGCGAAAGCCTGCATTCATTGTAAATGTATGATAAGGGGAATGGATCAAGTATATATAAAAAGACTTGGTGGTAAATATAGTGATCCCAAACATAAAGTTCGTCAGGTCATGGAGTATTTTCATTTAAGTTGTAGAATGTTATAGAATCCAAATATGTCTAGATTATGTAGAACTCAATTGAAAACCTCTGGCATGAAGTGAAAAAGCAAGCCAAATAAGAAGATTTATGAATGAGTGCGTTACCTGTTCAGTATTGTCAGAAGCTTGTTCAAGCTATTGTCCATGCTAGCAATATTGAGGACTGTAAAGGATGCTAATCAGTATCCTACAAAATGTGAATTTTGTAGTGAAAATGTATGTTTGAATATATCAATTTTTTAAAACTATGTTCACTGTGTTCCTAATTAGTTGGTCGCTTCGCATATGACGTTTTACGATGTTGAAAATATTATAAAATAAAATATTTTTATTTCATATATAATTTACTGCTAACTTATAGGTACTCATATTGTAGTATCAAAATACGTAATTACTTTTTAAATAGTCATGCTAGTATTAATAGTGTACGATTAAATATATTTGGCGTATCAGTGTCCCTAATAATTAGTTGCTCGCCACTGTATAAAGTTGCTGGTGCAATGTTTGTAACTCATTAATTTCCCAGATTGATCCAATATGCCTCATTCTTCCCCAGAGTTATGGTGTTATAAAGTCATGAAGCTTTGGGCTGTGCAAGTACATGATTCCAGGGTTATGGGATTAATATGAAAATGTAATGAGATTTTTAATTTGGATGTTTGAAGTTGAGTGGGCTGTGGAGTCTGATTTTAAGTTGTGGGTGCTACGGTTTTATATATTTTCTAGGGTGTTTTGGACTGTAGGAAAAAATCATGGCGTGTAGGGGTATATCTGAGATCAGATACGGGTTTAGTGTGCAAAAGTATACTTTGATACTGATGCTGTACTCAGTATCAAATATGATACTGATGCTGTACTCTGCTTTTGATGTCTTGTTTTTTGTGGGACTGTGTTATTTATAGCTATGGATTGTGCATTTTAGAAAAAAATATATTTGAAGTATTTTAGTTTTCAGGGTTAAAGAACGTAAACATAGTCATTTAAATTATGTCATATATTTGAAATTGTTATTACGAGTAGCTCTTCTTATCCAGCGGTGACATCCTGGACTGCTTTCTAGTGGAGATTAAATTAACAATCTATTTATGTAAATATAGGTAAACGGATTCCTTCTTTCATGAAATCAAATAACGAGATATGCTAGTTTCGGTCCCTCCTATTCAAATATCCTTAAATGACCGGCATCACCACTAAAATGAATGTTAAAAAGTGCTGTTATCCAAACACGAAAAATCCCATTTAAAGTACATATACAAAAATTGACCCAAATTTGTAGTTTTACGTTTTGGAACCAGTTCGAACTGCGCGTCCGGAAGGAACGTCGCGACTTTAATGGTCACGAGTAGAAGTATAATAGACCACTTTTGCTTGCTCGCACTTTTCTGCGCTATGCAACCTGTCAGGCAGCTGGCGTTATGATGTCATATCTAGTTGCCGAAGACCATGCGTGATTATGGAAGTTGCGTAACTCCATTATGGTGGACTGACACCATTCCCAGCGGCCTCCCCACCCAGCTCTCTAGATTCAACAAATACTCTGCGGCCCGACGTTTTAATGATTGTTATTATTGCGTTACGTAGACGGTCCTCTCGATCGGAATTCGGTTCGGTTTTTTTTTTGTATCATATGTAAATTACATGGTATCGGGGATATTTGAATAGACGCTTTTTTGTGCGACATAACGATCTCTAATCATTCCGATAATATCGTGATACGGCTTCGCATCTGTTAATGCAGCATGTGAACAGTCTGAAAAAGTGTACTAATCCTTGTAACTATAGGAAATGCTGTGACCTATGTTGGTTTTTGTAGAGAATCGTAATTTTAAAACTGCTGCCAGGGATCACTTTACTTCCACATTTTATCTCTACATTTTGCTTCCAATTTTTTTAGGTTGAGTCTCAAAGAACTATTAGTACACATCTAAAAATACTTGAATACTTTAAACCTAGAAACACAATAATAATTAGAGGGACAATAGGAATTTTACACAAGCAAATGTAAAAAATAATTATTTTACAAGAGAATTACGAGGTTCTATCTTATACACAAACAGTTTTGAGATAAACGCATTTAAAGTTTTTGGTGGTAGAAGAACGCGGTATAAGAAGAACAATCGTATGCTTCTTTGGAGCCTTCCCCTTTGAAGCATGAAGTCGTTAGACTGAATAACGATGTTGCCAAATATTCTGAGTTGTGCATAGTACCTTGTGACATGTATGTATAAGTCCGAAACCGATGAAATTGTAACATACAGGTAGAACTTTATAATTTTGATGCAGCAATTTCTAAAATCTTTTGGTGAGGCAGACGTTTTTTAAATATCTCTTTCGCGTTTCATTTGAAGTTTTTTTTTTTTTTTGGTATTGTAGCCTTCTCTTAGATCTAATACTATCTTTCCATTCTAAATTGAAAATAGGTAGAAAAAAAGCAAGGTTGTCAGATTTATTTTCTAAAATTGCTAAGCTCACTATACAAGTATACTTCATACTTCAGTAAACTGTTAGTTCGTGACGTTCTTAGAAAGCTAGTTTGGAAATATTTAAAAAAAAATACATAGATATAAATTTATTAGTTAGCATTAAAATAAAGCTTTAAAAATGCTGGAAAAAATAATCATAAATTAAAACAACTTTATGTATATTACTATACTCAAGAAAATTTTAAAGAGCCGGCAACGCGCTGGCTGGCCAACCAGCCGGCCGCTGGTGGCGCAACGTAAACCACTGTCGGTAAACCACTTTGCATATAATACATTGCTAATATTTGTTCGGTCCACTGTGCCATAAAATTTTAACGATGTCGTTAAAATGATTTACGACTTTATGAATTAGGAACTTAAACTACTTGTCTAAGACGCCAGTGACGTGTATTTCAGCTAGGTTTATTAACACAGACAATTTTTTGAGATTGTCTGGCTAAATGGGCATTATTTACAGCAAATTATATTACAAATATTAAGAGTTTTATATGCAGGCTAATTTTAATCTCCTATATTGATTTAAATGAAAAAAAATATTTCACAATTTTCGAATTTATAAAAGATATATGCACGCCCATGGAATCATAAAGTTGCACCGCTTTTTTTGTTCCCCAGGCGTATTTATCATTTTCAATTAAAATTAGAACCACTATACTCACCCCTTAAAATATGATGTGGGTTCCAAGCTTCTTTACGAAAATTCTCTGAAAACGAGTATTTTTATCGCAATTTACGGGAAAAATGCGATATTTTTACTGTTTTTTCAAATTTTTTTCATTCGCGCTCATTTGCCTACAACAGTCGCGAATTTAAGATATTCTAAAGTCACATTACGCTCGTGACGAGAGCGTAATGTGACTTGAGCTCTAAAATTTTAGGTATCAACTTTTCTTATCACATACTACTTATATACAAAGTTAGAGAAATCTATTTTTTAGTGGCGAAGTTGGCGTGGAATGTCCCATATACATATAAAGTATACAAATATTTTTAGCTTAATAGGGTGGGGGGTTCAATTAGTTGAAGGAGGTAAGTATTTAAAATTAATACATTCAAATAAAGTTTTTTAATATAAATTTTTGTAGCTACAGAGTGAACAGAACTCTAAAAAAATATTACTCTTCTTCGACCTCCCCACCCCCTCCTCCAGGGCGTACGGTGGACTAAACGAACGGTAATTACAATAAAATGTTGGGTTATTAATAAAAAAATGTGGAAACATATATGTATGTACAGCCAAGCTAAATCACACATTTATTCTGATTTGGCTGATTGGGTTATTTGTTGGCCCCGCGGAAAATACGGGTTGTAGGGTAGGGGGCAAGGGGGTTGTATTTTGATATGAAGTAAGAAAAATATTCATGTAACGTGTCATTTATAGGCTTTTGAGCTGAAGGAATTCATATTTCACATTAATTTGCCTCTACTCTCATTTTTACTACATGCTCGTTTCCAATACATTAATTGTGACTCATGTGAGAGATTATAAAAGTGGTCATAAGGGTCATATAGGTCATAAAAGTTATAAAGTTCGTATGAGTCATATAGGTCCTGCAGGTCATAAAGGTTACATTGGTGACAAAGGCCCCATTGGTCATGAAGATCATATCGGTCATAAAGATTGATAATAAAGGTCACATTGGTCGTAAAGGTCATATTGGTCATAAAGGTAATATTGGTTATATTGGTCACGAAACTCGTATAGGTCGTATGACCTAGATTAGAGTCATACCTATATGAGTCTCACTAGGTGACTTAGATGAATCATAAAGGTTATACAGGTCATAAAGGCCATATAGGCCACAGAGGTTTATCAGGTCATAAAGGTTATACCCAAATTTAACACTTAAAAATACAAACTCATGATTTTAGTGATTTAGTCTGATTAAATATGGAAGAAATTCCTTGGGCAGCGGTTTGTTTTATGGATATGATAAACGATTAAAGAGGAATATTAAATTTAAATACATTCATATTTATAAATGTCTACAAGATTTCTCCATCTTACTGCCCAACTTTTCGAGAACATAAACTCGAGAAAGAATCGGACGTAGTTATTTACATAGACGACTAATAATATTTTGGGTAATGTGTAAACTATTACATAATATTCAGTGGTTACCTAATTATTGTTATTACTTAACGTATGTTTCTATTTTCATCTTTATTCGTTGAATTGCAAGTTGATTTCTTACTTGGCTATAATTTGACGGTATATAATTATGATTTTTGTTCCATCAATACTATTATTAAATCGAAATAGGTTGTAATTAACTCTGTGATTTTTGATGATATTGACGTTGCAATTACATAAAAAAAGTAAATGAAAAATTTTAAACCTAATATTAAATTATTTTGAGAACAAATTTGAAGCAGTTCATTAACTGTATCTACTATTGCTTGGTTCATATGCGTTTTAAAGATTAATATGCTCGTATTTTGACATAAATTATTAAAGCAAAATGGAACTGATACCAGGAATTATAAAATCCACCAATTATAAGTACAGTCGCAATGTAAACATGGTTATTCTCATTTTTCGTGTAATGCTTTTTATTTATTTCTTTTTTTTGTTCATGATTTGTATTTATTTGTGACGTTTGTAGCATATAATATGGCAAATTTAGAAATTCCTGTCTTTATAAAGAGTTGATGAATTTAATATCATTTAATTTACATTTTTCTTTATTATTTTGGTATCTCACCTAGAAGGAAGTAGAGTCATAAAAAAGTTGCTAGTATTTTTATGTGTATTTATTCTTGTTTATTTATTATATTTATCTTTGGTGTTTTTTTCTTAATTATATTTTTTAAATACTGAAATATTTTAGCACAATTTAACTGTATCTCTACTGATTATTATTTCTCGTTGGTGTTTTGGTAGTCCAACTTTACTTAAATGAAATATTTGCTTCAATTGGCTTTTTTAAAATGATTAAACTAAATTGTAATCTGAGAAAAGTATTTCCTATGGCTTGAGATTCGAATTTGGCATGTACAGGGTTTGTCCGGAAAATAATGAGCCTCATTTTTTTCCGACACAACTATACCACCCGGAGCGGGGCAAGCGGCTGGGAAGGGTGGGGGGAGGGGGTACCTTTAGCTTTCCAGCGATAGCTGGGTTAGTTGTTGCCTCCAAGCTCTTGGAGGGTTAGGACGTGTTATCTTGTAAACCTTATCGAAGTTACGATGGAGAAAACTTTGGAACAACGTTTGTTTCCCCTGGCCAGACCGTCAATGCCAAATGTTACAAGGAAATGCTTCAAAGGCTGAATCACAGGGTCGCCCGCGTCCGAAAAGAGATCCGAACGTCATGGAAACACGTGGCACCACGACAATGCGCCTTCTCACACCGCCTTTGTTGTCACCTCCTACCTGACCCGGATCGATGTTGAAGCAATACCCCAGCCACCCTACAGTCCCGACCTAGCCCCGGCGGACTTTTTTTATTTCCTCGGCTCAAAAGGGAGCTTAAAGGACATCATCTGGGCACCCTGAAGAACGTTCAAGCTACTACGACGACCCTACTAAACAGCATTCTGGCCGAGGAGTTCCAGGGAGCTTATGCAGCATGGAAATCACGCTGGCAAAAGTGTATTGATGCGGAAGGGCCCTACTTCGAAGAATATTAAGCTGTTGTACTTGTCGGATCAATAAAATTTATAAAAAAAAATCAGGCTCATTACTTTCCGGACAAACCATGTATAATAACAACAAAACTGTATGACGCCAGGTGTCGCGACACTAACTTTTTTTTCCAGAAGCGTATCAGTTGCATGACATTGTTAGAAAGGTATTTTTATGTAGAATTTATTTTCTCGGTAGCACACTACATATCCACATATTCAATAAACCGATTGCTATTCAAATTAAGGAAACAAAATACTGTACACTGTACAGGAATACACACAAAAAAATATTGTGTATTCCTGTACAGTGTCTGATAATGTCGAACATTTAAAACAAAACACTGTTCTGTTTTAGTTTAAGGCGGCAGGAACATAAATACCTACATAAATATACCAGATTACAATTTGCTTCACCCATTTCTGAAAAAACGAAGTGAACAATCACCCATTATTATACAATAGGTGATACATACTAAACAATATATAATATATAAACGTCTAATGATTATGTCCTATCCCAGATCATTTTTTTAATCATTATATATACATATGTATGTATGTCAAAATATCGTATTATTCTTTCCGGACTAGTTTGTAGCACTTTACTACCTACTTTATTTTTGTTTGCTAGATGTCTAAAAATAGTTCAACTAAAAATATTGTATGTTTCGGAATGTTAACGTATTGTAACCTTGAAATTTTACACAAAAATGGCAAGAAAAATAGTTCCAAGTAACAATAAAAAATCATATTGTGATATTATGTAAACATGTAGAAACATTATTATAGTGTGTTTATTTTTGCAGTATCTTAACTTTGAAATGTAGTGCCGCTATTGTTTTGATACGTGTTATTATAATAATTCATATCGTGTTTATACAGTCTGTCTAAGCATCGAAGCAATTTGACGTGAATTGAGAAAATATAATTGTTACTGGATCTATTTAGGCTATTTTGCAAAAAAAGAGTTTTAAAATTATATATAATAACGATTATATCATTAGGGTTCGGAAATGTGTGCTATAACGCCTGGTCGGCACTATAAAACTCTATAGTAATGAAAATATAAAACGTATTTTTTAAGCGCCTTTTAAATTATATATGCGTGTATTTCTTGTCCCTGCATACATACGCCACTGATCGATCCTGCCAAAGCGCCAGGACCCGCGTATGTGCAGTAATACGCCATCCCGATGCGAGATGGCAGGATGGTCTAACGCAGTTTAACACGCGAGAAGACATATTTTACATACCGAACCCTACATATTTTATATTTACCAATATAATAATCATATCGGTTTTACAGGCCATATTGGACATAAAGTCACATAAGTTGAATAGGCCACAAACAAAACAGGTCATAGATGTCATATAGGTCATATTCAAGGTCATATTCAAATATGTACCTAATATTATCACACTTTTAAGAATATAATCTAATGTTTTCAACGATTTAATGTAATTGAATGTGGAAAAATGTGTGATTTTATTGGCAGCTGTGTGGTTTTTTATCGTGATTTACTCCACACCAACATGTTTAATCAACCTTTTTTTCACCACTCTTTGCTAGTGAGGCGTAAGAATGACTTCCTTAAATACCCTTTTCCTGGTTTATCTTAGTGGTTTATGGACGACGTTTATAGACGAGATTGCTATTGTTAATTTAACTTCATGAGTCTAGGGTTCGGAACGTATGTTGTAACGCAGGGCCGGACTCGTAATCCGTCATGTTATTCACGGAAGACGACATGTGAGAGATAAAAAAGACAGGAGTAAAAATATGTTTTAATGTATCTACATACCTATCGCTTGTGTCATTCAGAAACATGCACTGTCCTCATTACTTGAGCGTACGTTGCCACGACCAGTAGTCTTTCTTCATTCCTTCTCGTTAAACGTGAGCGATTTGGCCTGTATATATGGTTGTAGAAGGAAAATTATCGTTCCACATCTACTGAAGTTAAAGGTGCAAATTCAAAATAGTTCACATGGGCAGAGAACGACACACCCCGTACATGATTTTCACGAATTTCGCAGAGATGTTCGTATCATTAACAGTTGTTTGCTGTCATCAGTAACATTTGTTGTTGTGTGTTGTTACATCTACAGAGGACAGTGCATGTGTTACTATTATTTCTATACGTTTAGTTGCAAAATCCGTTTACTAGCTATCAGTATCGGGGACGAAATATCTGACACACCTAAAATTCGTATCAGAATATTAACGACCTTATTACCGCGAAAATTTGTTGTTCCGTCCACTGTCAGCCACAGTAATTGCATGTCTTTTTTTAATACATATTTCCCAGGACACGTTGATATGTCTTCTATAAATATGTTTTACGCAGCGTATCAATGGTCAATGGAAAATTAGTCAATGAAAAATCGGATACATATTTGTCAACAAAACGTGTAAAGTAAATATTGTCGAGCACGTTGCACGAAAGGCTACATGCGCAAAACATTATGCACAAATCAAAGCAATATTCCTCTTGCGAGGAATATTTTTTTGATGGATATTCGAATATAAATGTCTTTGACACTATCGGCGATTACGAAATATATATTGACGATTGCAAGGATTACATAAAATATGTGATCCGTATATTATAATATCGTCGTAATTTTCAGTCAACTTTTTAAATCTCTTTACAAATCGTAACGAATGTTCCATTATCGCAGACATCTATACAAAATCAGGTAACATGTAAATACAGTACACGAACTCACGAGTTAATCGCTTACGACAAAAAATTGTTTTTAACGCGGCGGTCGACCGGTGTACACCTACGGCAGCTGGCAAAATAAAGGGACACCTGTCTTATGAAGGAATTGTATTACGGCGTCCTGGGTTCCCGCACTGGACTTCTCGGCATATTACACACGGTCAGTGGCGTGAGGCAGGAAATATGCACTTATTTCCTGCCTCACGCAAAAATATTATTTATACTTTAATTATCATAGATTTGTATAGTGCCGGCTCTGAGTGACAGCATACTTTTCCGGACCTTATTCGTGACATTTAAATAACAGCTTGCATTTTTCAGCAAATTAACTCTAACGTAATACAAGCTGATAAAGCCGTCGTATAACACCCATTCTTAATTTGGCCGGTGAGTGGGATAAACGTTGCTGCGGCGTGCAGCAATGCTACATCCGTACGAGATAAAGTTCTGTGAATCTAAAATTTCTCGTTATAAAGATTTATAAATAGAATGCTTTTAGACGCTACCGTCTACCATCCTCAAAAGGTTTATTTTTAAACTTTGCGACAAACGTTGGATCCAAACCTTTGGTTTTTATGAGAGTAGGGAGTGGCTATGTTGGGACAATTTATAATTTTTGGGCTGTAATTGAGAGAACAGAATTTTAAATTTCTTCAACATTTTATCTTAAACTACCTCGTTATAATATTTACATATGTGTATGCCAGAACCCTAACAAGTGGTTCCTTATATAAGCGGTAAACTAATAGTAATAGGCTTACAAAATGTTTGTTTTGGCAACAAAAAAAGAACTAAAAAAAGGGAATTTCGTAAATCTGAAAAATTTGAATTGTAAAAAACGTAGGTAGCAACATAAGCTGTAGCGTTAAAAAAATACTGGCACATTGTACAAATTTTACTCTTGACTGAAGGTTTGCATAGGATCCACGTACCCTACAGTTATATATGTAAGACATTGTATCATGTCTTCTCCTACGCATTTAACACAGATGTAGAATAGCTATGAGAGTTCTAGGCCAAAAACTTCCATAAGAAATGTATGGGGCCAAAAGAAACGGGAATTCAAGGTCATTTGCAGGATCTCGATGGCCTCTCTGGGTGTGGGCATAATTACGGTAAATTAACGGATAGCGCCTAGTACGTAGGTACTAGGCAAAATATCATGAGCGTCTCAAATAAGGGGGTTGCATATTGAAATAGGCGTAATAGGCCTAATGTAGCTGTATCTCTCAACATAACCTCAGTACACCATCACCCTTGTTACCTTTAAAGATAATTATACAGAAACATTTTCTCATTTTACAGATGTACTAGTTTTAAGGTATACATTTTACAAGTCTGTACTGTACTGGTCAGTCGTGGTAACCAGGGGGGTGTTCAAACAAAAAATGAGTACAATACTAATAATGCACAATAGCAATTATTGTCCTAGTAATTATAGGTCAGACAGGTTATAAAATTTAAAAAATCACTAATGTACATATATACGAAAGTATGTACCTACAAGAGCCCGTAGGTTAATAATATATTCCAGGACAAGCCTTAACGCGACTGGAATACTGTTATATGTGCCATATTAATAAAGTACATCGTCAACTCCTGTATATATACATATGTAGATAGTACAATCGTAGTTCAATCAAATAACGCCATTATATTTCTGAATATAACCCTGTCAACATAATTTACACTTATTGCTAGTATTAGTTAAACTGCGCTGGTAGATGCAATTTTTTTTATAATAGTCATGGACTTTTGGAAATTTAGTGTAAAATTATCGCCGAAAGTAATGCTTTTAATTTAGCCAATAGTTGGCAATAATAACTGAATTAACTCTTTTTCATACTGGCATAATACTGAAAAAATTTATGAATATTTCGTGTTAAAGTTTGAACAGTAAACAGTAATTTTAAAGTGTAAAGAGGAATTCGATAATTGTTTTATTACTGGTTTCATAGGTGGCTTTTAATTAGAAACCAAATCTTTCTTAATATGGACCTGCAATTTTAGAAATCTAGCAAAAATATATGGCAGTAAACAGGGATCAGTCGATAACACCGGTCAGCACGAAATTTGAGTCTGGGTTTTGCATACCTCATTCTTATGTCTGTCAAGTTACTAATTAGAGAAAAAAATAGTTTTACTCGAAAAATTTTGAATTTGCAGCAATTAGAATGAAATTATGGATTTTAAGAAATTTACTATTTTCAGAACTTTATTCTATGTAAAAATAAAACACGAGTTTATATCTTAATAGTATATATCTTAAGCAATGAAAAACTGGTGAAAACATAATTCAGAATGGCTGAAAAGTTGTATTGTGACTACATATGTACCTACTTACCTTTTAAATTGTTTTTACCATTATTACACACGTAATGAGGCGCCCAGTTGTTATCTTGGATTCGAATAGCAGCTTAAAATAAGCTTCATACACTACACAAACATTTACATTTTTTGTAGCTAAAGTGAATTTACTAAATTTGATAACTGCGCCGCAAATACTATTGCAGAATGAGTCTACGTCTGGTTTACAACTTCTGATGTCATTTTTGAACCTAGCAACAAACAAAACGCGTTGTGTCTCAACAGTGTTCATACTGCATGCACTACCTACACCGACGATGAAGAACATAAATATAACATTGGCTTTTTACTCGCCTCGTATAAATGTATGTACGAGGTGTGTAAATTAAGTAATGAAACTGGCGACGTCCGATCTAGCGTCTGATCTAGCAACACTGCGGAGACACTACTTGGAAGGGCGGTACGTTAACATGTAATCCACCTTGAGTACAAGTTTGAACTTGTTAGAGTCATTTGTTTGTTCTTTGTGACTGTTTTCGTAAAACGGTTTTTCCAGTGCGTTTTAATAATGAATGACATTAATTTTGAGCAACGGTGTGCTATCAGGTTTTGCTTCAGACTTGGACACAGCGCAACGGATACTTTTGTAAAACTTCAACGCGCCTACGGAGACAGTGTTTTTTCAAGAGTCCAGGTATATCGATGGTTTAAAGGCAGTGGTCGGCGAACTCATTGGGTAAAAGAGCCAAATATCAAAAGTACCGATTGAGCATCTTGGCATCTTCAGGAAAAGATTAAAACTGTATTAAAAATAGTTTTAATCTTCTCCTGAAGATGCCAACTTGGTTGGCGAAACGCGCGTCGAGAAAAGTGTAGTAGTTCGGTGTTTCGTGGAAAACGTCCAGTTTTTTGTTTCTACGCCGAAGGTTCCAGTACCCACTCCAGAATTATAAAAGTGACAAAAGCAAAAACTTTTTTAAAAATAAACGACCATTTAGGTTATTTTTTGACTTAGGTAATCAGAATAATGTCATTAAAATACAGACTCAAATAAAAAATGTTCTGTTGATCGGTGTAATTAGTAATACATTATTAGCTATAATTGTTCTTCATATTACTATAATTTTGAAAAACCTAATCGTAATATAGTTATGTCAAAAGAGACGTCATGCGTCATGTAAAAATCTTTTCAGATGTGATAAATTAGCAAGACCTTTTATTCTTGGTTCACGTAGTTTCTAAATGATGTGTCGAATATATAAAAAGACTTATATTGGGTGAATGATTCTGAACACGACAAATGATAATTTTCCTAGTCGGTGTTAACCATGTTTTCCTGGCGGGGTTAACCATAGCTGCAAAAGAAATTACCGGTAAGAACAGTACCGGTAAATCATTATAATCATTTACACAAACAATATACAAGCATACTGTATCTAAAACACCATAAGATGGTGTCGGAGATAGTATGGAAACTGGTGGATGCAACCCTATTAGTATATCTGTGAGTGGGGTGGGGTTGAAAGACCATGCACAGTGCAAAGGCAATCGAGAAGCTGACAAATTAGCTCGAAGGTCAAGTCTGAGAATTTTTGAACCAGCTCCCAATAGAGAAATTTGGGAAGGTGTGGGATGAAACACCAGCTGTTAGTGAATTTGTAGAACACCCCAGTGAGGATGTCGCATATATATTTGGCTAAGACAAGGAGAAACTTACATAACAGAAATCCTGACAGGATACTGTCAGCTGTGGAAGCATTTACCTATACGATATGAGGCTAAGTGAAACGTTCTTTTGCAGAGGGAGCATCTACTTTGTGATTGTTCAATTGTCTCATCAATGAGATATTCCATATTAGAGCGCTGGCTTTTCATGGTCATAGTGAGGGAGCTCCCCTTAGCTGGCATCACCACCTTTTTTTGAAGAATTGGAGTCATAACTCGGGCGGCTACCCCAGGGAGAACTCACAATGATATAAGTGCTGCGACTCCCTGAGTGACACTTCATTATCTCCAGAATCCAGAATCTAGACCATATCGTTTAGGTAGTGAATATATTCAAATTTATTCTAAATTTTAATTCTCCAGCCATGTATTTAAAACCATGCCAGCCAGTTTTTCATAATACGAAACGACAAACGTTGAAGTAGTATCTGACAAAAAAGTTTTGCGAATTCTCGATCTGAGAACATCCCAGAAGGAGGCAGCTAAACAATAATCCAATATAAACAAATTCTAACGAGATTAAAGAAACCGGTGCACCGCGATGAAAGGACTGCAACGGTTTATTTATTGTACACATGCACATACGTTTGTTGGGATAAATCTGTGTTAGCCGTGCACCGACTAGCCGGAAACTGGGTGACCCAATTTGCGAAATGTACTCACTGCTTGACCCACTTCGATTCACCTAATAACCGACTTGCGGAGGAGGACGTGTAATAGCTTTGTAATTTAAAATCCACGCTTTATACCCAGATGGATTTGCACTAAATAACCGCTTAAAGGAGATAAAAATAGATCACGAAGCGCTGATCCAGCTGATCCTTCTAATTCTGTTTACAGTATACGGGAGTGCTAAAAATGAATAAGGGTCTCTAGTTAAATGATATTTCTGTCCTTACATGCTCCCACAATAATGTGAAAATATAGTCACTCCCAAAAGACTCCCTACCTCCAGTAACAACGCTGGATGGTAATTTCAGAAGTTCACAGACTTCATAAGGAAAAATTATAGCATGTTAGAGTTTGGTAAGCTTTAGTAATTTGTTGACAATAAAATTAAAATACATAAACTGAAAAACTATACCTTGAAGTGACTACTAGTTATCACAGACAGGTACGTAAGAGAAATGTTTTTTAGGACCACTGTTTGAAGTTCTCAACGGCAACGTCACAACGAACCAGCTGCTGCCAAACCAAATGTTGCCTTGTGGAACTGTGAACTAATTTTGGTCTATTTTGCCAAACGGACTCAGTAAATACGTGCCGAACAGTCAGTTACTTTATATACAGTGTAATTCAGTATGGCAGTCAACTGTCATTATTGTCATTTGATGCATGAAACAAAAATACTAGGCATGAAAAATGTCTAAAAACAATTAAATCCAAAAATTTATTTTTGGAAAAGTTAATCCAGAAACAACATACAAATTCAAAACTCTATCATCCTTACCATAGTTTTCGTGAAAAACACTGGACATGACAGTTAGCTCTACATATAAATACTCTGAAGATTTCCCTTTAATACGAGTTCAACATTGAAAATGATTTAATATTTTCGGAGTTATTCACGATTTTTTGAAAACATCACAATTTTACGAACTTAGCTATATCTCTTCATACAATCGACATATCAGCATTAATTTGGGCCTATTAGACGCAGAATTTCACAAGCTGTAATTCAGTCAGGAGCAAAAAAAAATCAATACTACACTATTGATTTTGGTCATTATTCAGATAAGCCGCTTTTGTAATTTTAGCGTGTTTTTTTTTTTTCGTCAGATACCAGAAAACAGTAATATACAAGTATACCATGTTTGACCACCAAAATCGTGCGCAAAGTAGTATTAGTCCCACAAGTTAACGGGAAAAGGGAGCGAATAGGTTTGCTGGGTGGGTAAAATAACGCGTAAACAGTGATTTTTTCATTTCGCATATATTTGTGAAATTTCCCTTGCCCTTTTAGACTCGTATCTCTGTAAAGGTTTCACAATAACATTGCATTTCCACATTTACGTGCCTACAATTTGCCTTACCTTTTTATACGAGTTCAGAATATTGCGCAGTACTGACCGTGAAAATTGATTAAAATATTACGCAATGACCTTGAAAAGCTTAATTTTTGGACGATCTTGACCTTTGACATGAAGAAACATGTGTTTTCAATGGGTTTTATGAAAAAATCAAATACAATTGCCTTGAAAAAATCACTATTTACGCGTTGTTTTACCCACCGCGTTCGCTCCCTTTAATGTAGACAATAGACTGAAAGGGGGGTGTTGACTTGTGAAGGGAATCAAGCGTTAGTTCAATACCGCGTCAACATTTGATAGAACAATTTACACTAATTAAGTAATCTCTCTAGTACTTGAATTATTACCGAAAATTATTTAAAGGTCCCGAAGACCGCGAGATCCTTTCAATCGCAGGGGACTATTTCAGGAGAATTATCTAGTGATGCTGCAGTAGGGATGGGCACATTTTTAAAAACATCGATGTTAACATCGATGTTCAACATCGGTACTTACTATCGATGGTAGTAAAAACATCGGATAGAAAACATCGATGTTGTGAAATATCGATGTTTCAAAAATATATATATATATATATATAAAGTGACTTTAATTTTTATGTTCTCTAATATAAAAAAGTGTATAGTTTTGTTGAAGTAGAAACTAGAAAATGTGCCTATATATTGGCTTACCGGTGTTTAATAAACGAGATCTTTGCTGAAATTTAATACTTACTGCCATGACGGATATTTGTCGCGTAAGCCACAATGTACAAATAGTAAAGCAAATCAATTAATCATTTTTTCGTTTTTTTTTTTTAGCAACTTAAAAACTTTCGTACTGAAAAATTAAATGATATTCAGAAATTCATGATATGTTTTTCGAAATGATTCACAAATTTCACAATTCACAGTACACTCAACATCCACATATCCGAACATTTCCGTTCCGCAAACTTCCACATTTCCGAATTCTCGTCACCTCGGGATAACCCAACTGCTGGCGCATGCGCAAAGGGTTTTTCTGACTCATTCTAGTACTTATCTTTGTTTTTCGGGTTTTTTATGCAAATGTAATACATACATACATGTGTACATGTTAATAAAAGAACGTTTTTTTAAACAAACAAAAATGTCAGGTGCAAAGGAGAGAGTGATGCAGGTAATTATTTTGTAATTCAAAGTAAAGGTTTGTTTTATTGAACATTTTGTTGACGTAACCTATAATAATTTAAAACTGAAATGAAAAATGATGAGAAAATATGTATTTTTAAGAAAACCGTGATACAAAACAAACATTATTGTACTGTTTATTTGCAGAGAAAAAAAGCCTGCTAAGAGGCTAACATCTGACGGAAGAGGCAAAAGCTGGATCTGATAAATCACGCAAAAATGGTGTTAAAAATGTTGATCTATGTAAGATGTACAATATTTGTAAATCGTCAGTGGCAGAAATTCTTGGTAAAAAAGAAATTTACTTGTCGGGAGTTGAAAAAAGACGAAAATTGAGTGGACGGATTGACACAAAAAAGTGCACCGGTACTTATGATACGCCATTTGAAATAAGTGTTTTCCATTGGTTTGTACAAAGAAGAACTCTTGTAGAACCTGTCTCAGGTGTGCTGCTGAGGGAGGGCGATTTCCTCTTTCCTGAATTCTGTGACAATCGAAATGTTTGATAACAATCGCATTATTGTGTTTACATTTTTTTCTCATTTCAAATTTCGCGGTTTTTTTATCGTCAACCAATCAGCGACAAGTTCGGTTGTGTGGAAGTACAAGTTCGGAAATATTGTGACAAAAAAGTTCGGAAATATCGTGAGTTCGGAAATTTGGAGTTCGGATATGTGGATGTTGAGTGTACAACAAACGAGATTGGGATCTGATATTGGTTGGTACGATATCAAAGTAATAAGAATTAATATACTCTAGTTATCAGCACTGAAACATAGTGGCCCTTCCGTAATGATTTAATAGTGTATGGTTGCCTTTGGACTCTGAAATTTAGTCCATTCAGGTGGATATATTTTGGTACCATTTAAATATTTACTGTCGTATTCATAATGCAGGTAGCTTTAACAATATTGCTACTGGTCAGTAGGTTTTATAAGATGTTTGCACTTCCACAAAAAAAGAACGAAACAAAACTAGGACAGGTATTTTATAGGTCCATAAACCGTAAATTTAGTCAAAATGTAACTTTATTTAAGACCTAACAAATATTACTTCTAGAAAACCAGTTTAAAAGGTAGACCGAAGGTATATAGCGAATTATTTTGTTATTGCCCTCTATAAAATATAGTAAAATACGTATGTAGTGGTCTACACTTATAATATATAATTCTTTGATATAAATAAATATGTTGCTGAGGGCGTAGTTTGGGCGTTGTTCTATTGAGTATTTAATAATTTTCAATATACCTCTGTATAAATATTATGTATAAAAGTTTAAAAATATGGTTTAAAAAAAATAATGCGAAACAAACCTAATATACACAAGACTAACATTAAAGGTAAATGTAATATGTAATACTTAATTATTTGCCTAAAAACAAGACTGCATCTTCGCTGTTAACTACTACGCTGTTAACAACTGTTAATTAACAGCGACATACTGTCATTTAACTACTGATACATACCCATTAGCTAATAAAAATAAGGAATTTAGTATTTCATCGGCTTTTTTTGATTTCCCAGGAATTCTCGATCGGGTCAAGGTCTGGTGTCCGTGGTGACCAGTCTATAACATCAAGATTGTTATTTCGAAACCAAGTTTGTGTTTTGAATTATAACTTTCCATTAATGTATATTTCAATGATGCATCTTCTTCCCCGAAAGGTAGCAAACACTGAATTCTAGCCACGGTTGGTTGATATAAACATCTGAGGTCTTCTTTTTTTTTTGTTCCTTCAAAAAGTTGGCCTGGTATGGAGTAAGCTGTATACGAACTAGGGTACAATAAGCTCGTGGTGAATCAGGACCGCTCAGGAAAGCAATACAAAATTAAAATATGGTAGAGACACTTACCCAAATACATATTGTCTATTCAACATATCATCGTCAAGATGTAATGCATGCGCTAAACATGTCACATGGCCATATTTTTATATATGTGCGTTTTATGGCCTGGGCACACAGAGCGCTATGTTCGCTACGTTCGCTATGTTCGCTATATGCAGTAAAAATAGTCCCCCTTGTTTTAAACGGTGGTGGCCATACAGACGTAAGACGCTACGCGTGCTATGTTTGCGATGTTAGATGCGTAGCTGAGATGTATGATTTCTGGCTATATTTTTGCAACGTCGCCGAAGACGCGCGGGAACAGATGCATTTCACATGTGCTGCAAGTACTGTTAAAGTAGTTCCTAACATATTATACCCACATTATGGAGCAATTAATCAATTGTTTTATTAAGTGATGTTATTCACCGTACTTTTTCATCTTTTTGTTGACATCGTGTATCCATAATCTTTTGCGTTTCTTCTTTTTACACAACGAAAACAGCAATACTGCTCCATCATCAGTACTATCACTCTCCCACGGCAACCGGCATGATAACATGTTTGTGGGAAACTAAAAGTCTTGTACTTACTATTTCTTGGTGTGGCCATATTTCATAACAAACAAAGCGAACATAGCGTACACATTGTTTATAGCGAACATAGCATAGCGCTCTGTGTGCCCAGGCCTTTAGGCGTTCAGCTGCTTTTCGCATATAAGCGGCTACATCTATGACAAACACCAGTCAATTGTCATTGTCAACATACATATGTATGTAAATCACAAATGTCCTGATTTTGTAAATAGTTTTCATTCAGCTTATTTTCAATGTTATCGGTGACAAAAATTCGATCAGATTAATTCCGACGTAAAATTCCATGCTTTTTCAGAATATGGCCTTAGAATTTCTCAGAAATTGATTTTAAAAACGTTCATATGCATATATATGTATTTAAAGTTTAATAGTTTTTTTTCTCCAAAACTATACATTTTTTGTAAAAATTTCTCAAGAACAAAAATGTCTAGGAATTTTTTGAAGGATACAAAAATGCGAAGGATTCAAAAACGTTATTTAAAAAATCTGAAACAATTTGAGAGCATTTTGCAATTGATTCTAAGACATTTTTATTGTTAGAACATTTGTAGCAAAGTCCGTAGTTTTTGAGAAAAGCATTATGAATTTTATAAAAAACATATTTTTGTTTCGGCCGCCATTTTGTTTTGCCAAAAATTTTTTAAAAATAATATAAAGCCATTTACCTACTTTAAATTTAGGTCTCGAGGACGCAATTTTTTTCTGGTATAGAACCCGGGGATTACCGGTTTCATAAAAAAATTCAATTCTAGATTTTTTTGTCGAATAAATCGTCATTTTGTTACATTTCTTTATATTTTTTTAAACCAATATAAAAAAAATCGAAGGCCATATTCTTAAAAAGCATTACATTTTACGTAGGAATTGATCTGATCGCAATTATTTCAGCCCTTGTAACTTTGAAAATAAACTATTACACGACGTATGAATATTCCATTTGTTTTAAATTCCTCAACATTTTTGATTATATTTTGCAATTTATATGCGAAAGGAATCCGCGACATACTGTAATGATTAAGAAATCCTTTTCGCTTAATATCGCAATTTATTGGTTCCGTACCGCGACGATCACAACAGCGAAAGACCTAACACCGAATAAACAGTAAACACCTTAAGGGGGTATTCTAGTCTAGAGGCATGAATTTCGGGAGGTTTTTGAAGCTCTGTACAAACGAAACAAAAACTATTTTTACCATCCATTTTTTTATCATTTGTTTATTGATATTTTAAAATAACATACAAAATTAACTGAAAAAAAATTGACAAAGTTATGAGCTGGCAAAGTGGGGGTCCAAAAAAAGGGTGTCCTGGCGTGCATGAATTCAACCCTTCTGGTCATCTGAAACAAAAAAGCCGAACGGATTCTTAATTAGTATAGATGCCCCTATAGCCCGAACCTTGGAAAAGTCAAAAAACATTTTTTTTCATAAAATGGCGGCCGTTTGAAAAAAAATTTTTTTGCATGTTTTTTAACAATTCCGATTTTTTTAAAAATAGTAAAATTGGAAATTAAAAAAAAATGATCTGAGCGTGCGTGAGGCGATAGAGGAATGTATAAAGAACATTCACACCATATTTCAAATAAATCGGTTCATTAGAACTTGAGATATCGTGCACGCCAACTCGAAAAAAGTAGTTTTGAGAAAAACGCGTTAAAAGTTTTGAGACAAGTTTCCGGCAATTGTACTCAGTTAGCACGTCCACTTTGCTTGAAGGCTGGCTCAAAACATTTGAAATAAATACTAAGACGAAAAGATTCCGACTAAATACGTTTCGTGTTTCGTAAGTACTCGGGCAGCGTCTACCGTCTATTGTTCATTTGGTCTGGTCAGACCGGAGCCGATGCCGCGTCACAAAAATGGCTGTAACTCATAAAATAATTGAAACTTTGAAAAATCTCTTTAAGGGCATATTCTTGAATGTCTAAACTTTGGAAATATGAAACAAAAATTTCGATTTTTTCAAATTTGTAGACTAGAATACCCCCTTAAACCTAACACCTGCAACGTACGTGCGGCGGCTTATACAAGTATAAAATTTGCTATTTGGCTATCCCATAATCCACGGCGGCAAAAGTGAAGATTGGGGGAGCGTGCTGTGACTGCTGTGTGCAGTGCAGACTGTGCAGTCGTTCTTAACACGCGTAGCAAAATACTGTTTAGGGACGTTTAATTTACGTAATTAAATAATGCAAATTGAAGTCCTAACCTGGGATTCCGCATATTTTATTGCAGTCTAATACGAACACTATACGAAAAAGATGCGGCCTTGTACAATATTACTCATTATTCGGGGCAAACTTTACTTTCATCAATACAGATTCAATCATATGATATCTAGATAATTATTATTAGGATCCGGAAAGTGTGCAGGGTCGGACTCATAATCCATTATGTCACTTACAGAAGTATATATGAGAGGCCAAAAAGACAATAGTAAAATGTGGTAATAATGTATATACCTATCGCTTGTGTCATTCAGAAACACCGACTGTCTTCATTGCTTGAGCGTACGTACGTTACCACAACCGTAGTCGTTCTGCATTTCCTCTCGTTAAACGTGAGCGATTTAGCCTGTGCATATGGTTGTAGAAGGAAAATAATCGTTCCCCATCTACTGAAGTTAAAGGTGCAAAGTCAAAATAGTTCACTTGGGTAGAGGACGACACACCACGCACATTAATTTCAAGAATTTTCCACAGTTGTTGGTATCACTAACAGTTGTTTGTTGTCACTAACATCAGTACTTTATTATTTTTTAGATTTACAGAGGAAAATGCACGTGTTACTACTATTTCTATACTTTTAGCCTTTGTTTGCGAAACCCGTTTATAGTCCTTCTAATTTTAATTGAAAATGATAAATACGCCTGGGGAACAAAAAAAGCGGTGCAACTTTATGATTCCATGGGCGTGCATATATCTTTTTATAAATTCGAAAATTGTGAAATAATTTTTTTTCATTCAAATCAATATAGGAGATTAAAATTAGCCTGCATACAAAACTCTTAATATTTGTAATATAAATTGCTATAAATAATGCTCATTTAGCCAGACAATCTCAAAAAATTGTCTGTGTTAATAAACCTAGCTGAAATACACGTCACTGGCGTCTTAAACAAGTAGTTTAAGTTCCTAATTCCTAAAGTCGTAAATCATTTTAACGACGTCGTAAAAATTTTATGGCACAGTAGACCGAATAAGTATTTGGATGTATTACATATAAAGCAATCCTATAGTACATATAATGGTCTGCATTTGCTGGTGCATTCGCGGCTGCCGGCAGCTCAGGCGTTGCCAGCTCTTCAAAATTTTCTTAAGTATAGTAATATACATAAAGTTGTTTTAATTTATAATTATTTTTTTCCAGCAATTTTAAACGCTTTATTTTAATGCTAACTAAAAAATGTATATCTATGTTTTTTATTTTAATATTTCAAAACTAGCTTTCTAAGAACGTTACGAACTAACGAACGTTATTAACTAACTAAGTTTACTGAAGTATGAAGTATACTTGTATAGTGAGCTTAGCAATTTTAGAAAATATATCTGACAACCTTGCTTTCTTCTACCTATTTTCAATTTAGAATGGAAATAGAATACTAGTTATCGATATGGGGCGTAATATCTGAAACACCTAAAATTATTTTTTTTAATCAATCTTTTAATTAATAATCTTTTTCAGTCTATTCACAAAATGGTAACGACAGTGCCATCCATCCAAAATCAGATAATATGTAAAAACAGTACACGAACTCTAAAAGAAATACGTACACGGTGTAAAATACGTACACACAATAAAATATGTACACACGTTAGTCACACGTGATACATAAAATTATTTTAAACTCGGCGTTCTAGCAACGGTCCGCTAGCATCGAACTAATATAAGATACTAATTTTCGACTAGTGATGTCAGTATTGTAACTATTCGTTACTTTTTATCCGTTACTTGGCGAAGTAACGGATACTGAGTAATCGTTGGAAAAAGTATTCGGTACTGAGTACTGAGTACTTCGGAACTGGCTCCGTTGCCCCGAGTCATGATTACATGTAACGACGAATATTTCGGACTCGGTAGTATTCGTACTCGTACTTGTACCTGACTGTAACTTACCACACCGCGCGGATTTCGAATATTGAGTTTGGTATTGGTGTTTATTAAGGTCGATCGGATTTTTTATATCGATAGGTAATCTGTAATTATTCAACGTGATGAACACAGATGCCTAATCATTATTGTGAAATAAGTATATCACAGAATTTAATTATTTATTTACCTTCTTTAGTGCACTCTGCAGGAGAAAAATGAAATATTATGTTTTTAATTGACATACACATTTTATATTATCTTATATTTTAGAATGATACCTAGGTACTGTTAATACAATCCAATTTTTGTTAATGAAAGGATTCCTCAGACGAACAAAGTTACAAGTAACTGTACTTCTAGTAACGATAAAAAGTAATGTGTACCGTCGTATACATAAGTAACTGTACTCAGTAACGAATACAAAGTACCGAGTACTCGGTATAAAAGTAACGATTACTCTGAGTACTAAAATGTAACTGTATTTGACATCACTATTTTCGACAACGGAATCGTCGCCCCGATATATGAATAAATTGTAGCTAGCTGTTCCCGAACCTGCACGAAGTCGACGAACACGGAGTGCCACCGGTTGTTAACAGGCACGGTCAGTGACGTATATGTGTAGGGGCAAGAAGGTATACACTCGTACATAATTTACAAGGCGCTTAAATATACGGTTTATACTTTAATTATCATAGAGTTGTGTAGTGCCAACCCTGCGTTATGGCATACTTGCCGGACCCTAATTATTATCAAATAATATTGATTAACATTATACTAAAACTATAGATTAATATCAACTTTTCGTATTTAAATAGATGCCTAGACCTGTTGTACTTTGTATTCCTCGGACAGTGTCTTTTGGCGCAAAATTCCCCCACTCATCCTTACAGTTCTTTTATTGTCTTTACAACAAAAACAGAGTACGATGTATCGATGGGGAATGTATTACTCAAATGTACATAATATATATGTATGTATGTAGTACCATTACACTCATGAACTGAGTGATATTTCGTTTAAAAGTCATAATTCTGACAGATGATAAAAATACAAATACATATCGCTTATTTATGTTTGTAATTTCTCGTCGAACAGTAACCGTAAACAATGGTGGATTTATTAATTAGCGGCTAGGAGACATGCTTAGTGCATTAAATTTGAATAACCTATTTTTAATTTGTTTTTAGTTGTAGCAATGTCTATGATTCACGCTGGTGTATTTATAGCCTTTGATTATAAACATTGCATTATTTACATGTTTGTAGCGCTGGATTTATTTACTTCGTATACATACATGCAATCATGATGTCTCTATGTACATGTAGCCATTTATTATTTTAGTGCTTTATCGCGATTAGATGGTAGCAGTATTAAATAAACTACGAGGTATGGATATTAAATAACCGATCTGCTGTCATAACACTTTTTATTCGTTACCAATTACAGTAGCAACTTTCTCGCCTTCAATGTACTCCCCTTGGCGATCTCTACATCGCTCCATACGACTTTTCCATTGTTGAGAGCAATGCTGGAAGTCCGCTTCTGTCAGCTGGTTCAGAACCTCCGTCGCATTTGCCTTAACCGCTTCCACACTTTCGATCTTGTTTCGGGATCGTAAGTAAAAAAATACGAATCATCACAAGTAATCACCGTGTCTATCAAGCCTGTATCAGTGTTAGTGTTGTTTAGAATGTCAGCGCAAATGTTCATTCTTGATTTGTTTTGCTCAAGAGTGAGTTTTGGCACCATTTTTGCGCAAATTTTGCGCATGCTGAACGATTCATGCAAAATCTGGCGAACACATTCTTTGTCGATTCCTGTTATTTCAACAACTCCTCGGATGCTTAGACGACGATCTTCGCGGATTAATCTACCAATTTTTTCAATTCTTTCGTTCGTTTCTGACGTTGAGGGGGTTGTCCTTCCTACCTTCACAAACTGTTGAATTTTCCTTTAGTTTTAGTTTTTATATAACCGTTGTCCTACTGGAGCAATAACATTTTTTCGACGCGTCACTGGTGCGCAAACTAATTCAAACGACTGCTACAGTCAAACTGAGCGACCCACTGGTTTGTCCAGCGACCTCAGGATGGGGAAAGTATCACCAGATACAGTTATGTTGAAACTTGTCGCGACACGCTCGCAGCGCGCTGAGTGAAGCATCAGTTCGGTTATTTAATAGCCACACTTCGTACATGCTAACAATACGTATATCAGATGACAGGATCATTATACCACTAGCTTGTCTGTATCTTAGCAAATGTGAAACTGAGTTAACCAATTGTCGTGGAAAATGGGCGTGCCGAATGTACGTGTCGCCAATGGCAGGTGCCGAGATATTACGTCACAGTAGCCATTATCCAATAAGATTATCGCTTTCCATAATCACTCCTACTGAGCTACTAGCTATCTGCTAAGATTAAGGTGCTCATATGGTATACCCCCCATTTTTTCTTTATTTATTGAGACCAAATTTCAGCACCTTATATTCATAACAAACGTCAACTTTTGACATATGTATGTGAGAACTGCCGGTTTCACCGAAAGTGCTACGAACTAACGATTTTCAAGTGGAATTCAGCGACACCAAATAAGGGTGTTTTTTAGGCACTCCAATATTTTTTAAATCATTTAGGATTATTAAAGGGGAATTAAATGATCGTGGCACATTTAAATTGAAAATAATTAATAAAATTAATAAACAAATAAGTATTTCTGTTTTAAACTGTTTAAAAGAATTAATCATGGATTTCAAGGATCAATCAATGGTACTTTTTTTTAGAAACACTCTCTTTCAAATTGTAGTCAGGTGTCGCGACGTATTTTCGCGAATATATTGTTGGGCAAGTGTCTAAACATCCTGTATCTTGGAAATGAAAGATTTCGATATCGATATTTGAGTTAGTAAAGCGATCAGTTGTATTGCCAAGGCTGCCAATCTGTTTGTATCAATCTGTGCAAATGACGAGCAACTTGTAAAAGGTCACAGCCTTGGAATGGAAGGCCAACCCACCCTTTGTACTCGTTCATATTCTGTTGAATATATCAGAACCGTACTGTCAGAACCGCAACATAATGATGTTACGTGGTTACTTCGTATTTAATTCGTCCACAAACTGTTCTTTTTATGTTACTTCCACATTCACGTAGTGGAGTGGACTTGTGCCATCACTAAACCATGTTTGCAAATATCTATGTGTATTTCTCAGTAACTTGAGCGTATGTCAATCGCCATATGACAAGTTATATCGTATTGGGCAATAAATTCCAATAATAGTTTAGATCTACTTGAAACATGAATGACTTATGATAGTTCAGAAAGTAAAATCAATGCTATACAAAAAGGCACAGTCAACAAATTGCTGTACAAAAATATATATTTATACCATTTATATTGTATACAATATATTTGAACAACTTGAAATTTGGAATATTTATGAATTAAGGCAGAAACGAGTCGCGATACAGAGGCGTACGCATCATAAGTGTAATAGCTTTTCACACGTTTTTCATACTTTCCTTTGAAATTATATCATAATGTTCAACCTATTGGATACAACGGAGGTAATACAACAGCACCAGCTGACACAGTACTGAAATCAAATTAAACTGAGGCAACCCCCATCACATGCTAGACGAGTTGCCTATGTATCGCTTCGCTGTAAGCCAATCTTACTTATGAATCATGACCAGGTCTGGAGCTCATTAGCTTTTGAGCTTAATCGCTGATGGGCTGGGAGATAAATTAAATATAAACTATTAATATATTATAACATAATAAGTATAATATTAATAAAAATATGTATTATAAAGAAATATTTTTTGTAAAAGTAATAGTTTAAAAATGTAAAGGTTAACTTAACAAGGTAGGGGGCTGAGGGGGTTGAATGGGGTAAATATTCAAAATTGGCCAAATAATCTTTTTTTAACAAAAATGTTAGTAATTATACAGTGGGCAGAGCTGCACTAAAATCCTCTACTTTTCTTCGTCCCACGCCTAGGTACTAGAATAAAATGTAAAGAAAATTTTGTGAAAACGTATTATGTGTGGTCAAAACAAATATTGAATTTATATTCATTTGGCTGATGATGTTCTTGTGTGATGAGCTGTTGAATGTTCCCGTTGTTTCATCTGGAGATCAAACAAGCTACGCTTCTCGATCATATTTTAATGTGAACTATTAAAGATACTCATATGACGTGTCGTTTGATAGGTTTTTAAGGTAGAAGAATTCGAATAATATGACATTATTAAGTCTCTACCTTCATTTTTAAATCCATATCCACATCCACATCCAAAATAGGTCGACCATATAAGTCATAAAGGTCACACAGGTCATAAAGGTTATATTACGGTAGGTCAACGTACGGTAATAAAGGTCATAATGGTCATAAAGGTGATATATGTAGGTGGTGAAGCCTTATGTGATCATAAAGTTCATATTGGTCATACAGGACATATAGTTCATAAAGGTCATATCCAAATATCACACTTTTAAGGGCATAACCTGATGTTTTTAGCGATTGAATCCACTTAAATGTGGAAAAAGTAGATGTGGAAGTAGTATTGTTTAGGCGGCGGTTTTTACGTAACAACCAGTCTGTCGCATAGTTACATACATACAGGGTCGGCCTGTGTTGACTTAAGTTTGGCAAATATTACTAAAAAAAATCTATGTCAATAATATATACAATTCTAAGAGAAGGCGGTGTGGAAAGGGGACTGTGTGGGAGGAGCCACGTCATGACTGCGATCACTGATCTGTATACTAAAGTATAGGCAGCAGAATAATAAGCCCCGCCTTTTTTGGCGGATTTGAACAGCCGCCATTTTGTAAGTTAGTTAGCAACGCAGCCCACCTGTGTTGCTTTAGGTGTGTAGCGTATGCGCAGAAACGCTTTATCGTTTAAAGGCGTAGAAAGTCATATCCTGTATGCACCTACGACTATAGGAAGTGATAATGCAGCTTATGAATTTGAGTACTCTAAGGTATGTCGTCTTTTACAGAGTGCCTAGGTACTTTTATTGGGCAACAGTCTATTTCGTAAATTGCGTGCATTAAAAATCGTATATGAAAATAATAAATCGCGTTTTAAAGTGTTTGAGGCATGGTCGACGTAGAGTACTGAAATGCACGTCTGGTGCATGTACTGCTAATTTTAGTTGGTATAATAATATTATACGGTAATTAACAGCCGGTGGGTAAACACGCCGTTCGCGAATCTGAATAACTGTTTGCTATTATGACGAAACGCCGAACGTGTGACATCATTCGCTAATAAGATACGAACAGGAAAGTGAAATGTTTGATTTGTACACGTATCGTTCGTGCCTGACGTCTGAAGCATTCATAAAAAAATTATTTAATAAGATAAACTTAGTAGTACCTCATCATTATCTCACTAAAATGTTAAATTAAAACTAAAATTTTGGACACGGCCTTAAAACGTATTTTCTCCGTCCTCATTGTTGGAGTTGGAAAATGTTGTGTACCTACGACTTTGTCACTACTGTTATTGATCAAATAAACATTTAATAATACACCTATAATTGTTCAAAATAACAGTAATTATTATAGTAACAAAGGGTCATAATTAATTATCTGTCTCAATAGTATTACTAGAAGCCGGATGCTAATAATAGATGCATACTTTATCAGGGGCGGCTCTAGGAGATGACTATCAGCAACGCCAAGAAATGTTAAACGGGCCTTACCGTATACCTACATGTGTTGGTGATCATTGTAGATAGTCCAACTAATCGACAAAAGAAATATACTCGCAAGACACAGAACTTGCATACATACGGTAACCGAGTGTCTATAAATTGTCAATAACTTTTCTATATGTTCAGGAGTTAAGCCCTGGCGCCTATCACTTAAAATCCGCTTATAAGATGAAAAAGAGCGTTCATCGTCTACAGACGTAACTGGGGCATATTTAAAATAAGTAAAGTTTTGTAACGAGGGCGTTTATTTACTTCAAAGTTCTCCTCGCCCTATAGTCACATAATAATTACATGGGGTTCTTTATCAAGATCAAAGGAAGCTATCGATATATCAGTTCCACGATGTATCGACGGAAAAATGATTTTCCTATCACGAAAATGTTAATTAAGTATGCCGTAACTAGCATCAAAACAGTAGCGCGGCCCATACTGTTAAGGTGGGCCATACCACGAATTATTCGAAATTTTCGTGTAACATGGGAAAATACAAATTTTTGGTGAAGCAGATATAGGTATTTTTGTTGATTAATTTAAAAACTAGAAACAATTATGGTGTATTTTCTTGAAAACTTTATTTTTCATATTATGTGTAGTAGAATTTGTTTTTCCATCATTTGTTCACTTGAAATTTGGTATACCTATACAATCCATATACATTGTATAGGTATAGGTGATTAAAAAAAAAATTTTAATTTTTTTTTTTGCAAACAGGCTTAAAAGTTCTGTTTTGGTGTAAAAATACGCCAGTTAAAATTTGAGCTCTTAATATCAATATTAAGATAGTCCGCATCGCACTTTTCTATTTTCCATAAGAATAACATGAGAATTTTTTTTGCACCTGATTTTTATTGCTAGCTAATAGTGTATTATATGGAAATTTTTTTTAACATATTTCGAGTCGAGTCGAGAATTGAACGCTCTATAAAAAAAGGTCTCTTATGATTTTTGGGTAAGTCTACTGGTTCAAAAAGTTATTCGAGGCCAAAGTTGAATTCACCACAAATTTGACCGTTTTTAGTGTATTACAACAAAATTAATGGTTTTATCGAAAATATGTAGCCAAAATTTTATGTAAATTTTAAATTTGGTCTTTTAAGAAAATGTTAGTTAACAATTTTTCGCTATGAAAAGAAAATCACACAAAAAAATGGTTTCAGTTGAGAAAATTTTTATATTTTTGAAAGAAAATTGCGTTAAGTAAAATATTGCATTTGATTTTTTCTCCAATTTTTTCCGTACTCTGAGTACATGTTTTAAAAATTATCATTGTTATTTTTAAATTTCAAAACTAAAGTTGAACAATTAAACGGTCAAATTTTCGGTGAATTCAACTTTGGCCTCGAATAACTTTTGAACCAGTAGACTTAGCGAAAAATTATAAGAGACCTTTTTTATAGAGCGTTCAATTCTGGACAAAAATATGTTAAAATTTTTTCCATATAGTACACTATTAGCAAGCAATAAAAATCAGAGGTGCCAAAAAAAAATGTTCCCATGTTATTTATGGAAAATAGAAAAGTGCAATGGGGACTATCTTAATATTAATATTAAGGGCTCAAATTTTAACTGGCGTAATTTTACATCAAAACGGAACTTTTAAGGCTGTTTGCAAAAAAATAAAATAAAAAAATGTTTTTTTGTAATCACCCTATACATATATATTTTTTAACAGTTTATGAAATATGTATGATACATATTTCATAAACTGTTAAACGACACATAATAATGCAATTTTTATGCAAGAATTATCTACCTGTCTCTTTCTCCCTAACAAAAGCACATGCCATGCTAAAAATATTTCTTTTCATAAGAGTAGTAATAGTAGTAGTACATAAGTTTTCATTATGTACTAAAGTCAATGACACGAATCAACCCCTAATTAAAACAGGACAAGAGATAATAAGGATTTTCATGCTCACATTACTATGTATGCAAAAATAATATTACATTTTCCAATAAATAAATACATAAATAAAAAACGAAACACAAAACTAACTCATACATAAAGCGGCTGATAAATTGTTACAGTATATGTAAAACGGTTGCATACAAAATAAAAATAGCAGTACTAACACACACAACTTAGCTGATCCTTTTGGAGTGAGTCTATTTGTGTGTTATACAGGCGCAATAATTCCTGTGTTAACAATGGCTCGTACAATGCGAACTTACACAATGCCTACCGCATAGACATACCTACCGTATGCATTTGCGCCTGTATTTTGCGAGAAAAATATGAATGAATGTGGAGTATGTACACATTTTAAAATATCGCACTCAAACGCTATTGTGTCAAGGACTTCGATGCAAAACTTGGCTCAATTAAGAGATAAATGTGATAAAGTGACCTAGATACGAAATAAATACGTTGTGTATACAAACACGTAATTATAAGGTAATTTTAACGTTTCAGGCTGAACAAGGACGAATTACATTTTTAACAGTTCTCCAATAAAACTAATCGTAAGGTGTGACGCAAAGGCGTGTAGAAAATTCGTTTCATGAATGATTTTTGTTTTGGCAATTCGTGTCATATGGAATATTAATTTTTTATTAAAAAATTAACGAAAGGCAAAGGATAGTTTGAAAATATTTGTAGTAGTTATTGATTTTTTACCAGACAATCAAATTGTTGAGGGAATAATTTATTGTGGTACATAAAATTAAAAATCAATGTATGTAATAGAGAAACTGATTTTTCCTGTGTACCTATTTCATAAATGATTTATGTACAAAATATAGTGACTTTTATAAGTTTTTCATAATTTGAATGAAGCTTTTGACGACAAACTCTGAAATATGCCACCTAAAAATCAAGTGCAAGGTGAAAGAGTACAACATGAAAGGTACATGAAAGAAGGTTCACTTTCCCTGGTTTAAAAGCTTTAAAAAAAGTGAGACGATGAGCGAGGGTAACGTTGTATATTTTTTACCTCGACATTTTGTTGGTTTTTCACATATTATATTTATGATAATGGTACATCGTCACAACGGATGTTTTTCTGTTCGACCGTATTTTAAGTGGGTTAGCCATATCTTCTTTAAATCCAATTAAAATTGATTTTTTTATTTGACCAATGTACTTTTTCCTCGTAATCTAACTTATTTCATAAATTCCGAGTTCTCCCTACTTTTTTTCATTTGACCCTTGGGTTTGTGAGGTTGACTCGTGTTAGCGTGATTTTGTCTAACCCACGAATGAATTTAAGAAATGTAAAACAAGAAATTTTGATTTCAAAGACATTTAAGAAAATGTAGAATTTCTGTCATTATTTATTTATTTATTTATTTTGTAAAAGTATTATGAAACCAAACAATAATTTTCTTAATGATCAGGTTTAAGCGTAGGTACTTTTTTAAATATAAAAATTAACTCAATTATTATTATTATTATCTCTGTCAACTACAGTACCTCAATTTTCAGTAGGTACCTAATAGTATTTTACACAATACAGTTACTGGTATACTATAGGTAATAGTATTTATACAATTTCATATGTATCTACTATGTATGTATCTACTTAGTATTAAGCGAATTTATTATATCGCGTTTAAGCATAACAAAATATCTTTTTAGCTCTTAAATTAGGTTATTACTCTTTATCTGTCATTTAGAAAAAATATGGGTTTGTTTTTTTACTTATCATCGCTTCCGTTACTTTGGTGTAGGTCACTGTTATCGTTTATTACAAAGTAGAGATAAACAATAGTAAATGCTTGGTTG
The DNA here is from genome assembly GCA_029963805.1 of Aromia moschata. NCBI lineage: Eukaryota > Metazoa > Arthropoda > Insecta > Coleoptera > Cerambycidae > Aromia > Aromia moschata. The sequence goes on from JAPWTK010000193.1 coordinate 640,578, forward strand.
TGTTATCATGTGGAAATGATGATATATTAGAAATCCTTCACGTATGAAGATTCCAAATATCAAAGAATATTTTTTTAACTGCTAAAAAAGTTATAATTCCGCTAAAATGGAATTAAAATATATTTGTATATAGAGATCGCCAAAGTGAGGCTCATTACAGGGTCGTACTAGCCTGTAATTACCTACGTATAATAAATCGGTGTTTTACTTTGTAAATGCTTGTTAACAAAATTGAATGGCACAGGAAGGTGATAGGTAGAAAACAATCCCTTGCTGTTTGTTGGAAACGGTATGGCAGGTGTAACCCACCTAACTAACACAACACATATACTGTAAACTAGTGTAAACTTTTCGGCACGAATTCTAGACGATTTAAATACAATTCTGAAATGTAGCTAGACCTACGTGGTATATCCAATATGGGCCTTAATCCGTTTTTAGACTGAAAATCCATCGGACTGTTCTCGAGTTATTTGGGAAATGTATACATTTTTAAATAATTTTACTTCTAACAAATAAATTTAATGATCGATTCACTTACAAAAAAATGTTGAGTCACCCCCAAAACATGTTTTAACCTAAAGTGCTTTAAATGAGACGTGGATAAATTGAAGAGGCATATCCTATACAGGTATTAATCTGGTTGCAAATTTAAAATCTATCGAGCCGTTTTTTGAGTTATTTGGTAAATTCTTCACAGATATTAATCCAATTAGAAGTAAATAATTTTTCCCCCATAAAAATCACCGAGAATATATTTTTTTTCTAGGCGTATGTTTTGTACACCATACTCGATTTGAGACATCATTTTTTTATACAACTGTGACGTCGCTTTGGGGTCACAGTCTATAACTTAAAGGTTTAAGAATATTTGATTTTCTACCAGTCGCGTACCCGCGTAGAGGCCATAACGGTTGTAAGTCCAGTTTAGTTCGAATAGTACAGCAAGTAGCAGGCGTGGTTGAGCTGTAGGTACTTGTAAGATTTTACACAGAGGATTTGGAGGAAAGTGCTGAGTCACACCCAAACAATTTTACGCAATTTACACACCAAGGGCTTTAGATACGAGTTTGAAAAGTTGCTAGAACGACGAGGTCTATGCGACATGGGCATTAATCAGTTTATAAATTGAAAATCCGTCGTACCATTCTCGAGTTTTTTTGAAAAATTAATAGTGTGACATACATATGTATATAATATTCTACCAATCAAAATTGGAATTATTTTTTCTGTAGATGGCTGTCCGCCAATGGGCGGCGTTGGGAAGGTTTTTTTCGGTTATTTTTTCGTTATATCGCATCGTTCGCACGAGTTAAGAGTGTGGAAAAAAATATAAAAGTCCATTTTCACTCAATTTTCATAAGCGATCAGCTAATTTTTTAAAATATGGAGCCTTTTTCCACACCAATCAATTAAACTCCCGACATATTCTTTCCCGCCTAACCTCATGGGTGGGGCCAACTGCTGATGCGTGACGTATAGTAATTGGCGTGTTTTATGACGTATGACCATCTCAGCTTTATGTCGCCCAGTCTTTCCCAGTTCGGTAGGTCCGATCTGCCATGATCCTCACTTCCGATGTTATCAATTATACGTACTAGGTACATTATGGGCTAGTGCGATCCTGTAATGAGCCTCACTTTGGCGATCTTTATTTATATGTATATCAGTTGTCACTACTTTTTTTTATTTGATAATATATACCTCTTAAATGTTAGATTTTGTAAAATAAAATTAACATAAAGTAAAAGTAAATATACACTAGGTTGGGCAATATAAGGTATCTACAATAATTTTATTAAGAACTAATCCAAGCAATTCCAGCTATCCTAGTTCCAGACATCCAATCCAAATCAATGTAATTGTATCCAATTTGGAAGAGGTATTCCATATTACCCGAAATAAGTATTTTAAGGCATTCCTTAGACTCCAAAATTGAATAGTTTTTACAGAAAACTCAAAGAAAACTGAAAATAAGTTCAAAATGGGTTCATTATTATAGGGTGCACTAATGGAAGAAAGGGCTACTTATACGAAATATTTCATATAAAGATTTCAAGGTCACTAGGCCTGCCCAACATGTACCTAGATATGTACATATGTATATATGTGTATATATGTACAGAGTGTCCGTTATGATATTAGCAGATAGTAACAGAGTGAACAGGAGTGAGAAGAAATGTAAACAAAGACAGAATATGGACGAGTTCTTAACAAATATATGCTATTTGTTTCTTTAGGAATAAGTAGACAGCTAAAAGAGACGTCATCAAATTTGGCTATGAACGAGAGAGAGAGAGAAAGAGAACGGGTCATGTCGAAACTTTCATGTCAAACTTTTGACATGTGACTGTCACACTCGTAAAATAAATAATGACTGTCATATAATGTAACAGCCTTGACAATTAAATAAGGTTATAAATTTAAGAAAATTTAGAATAGAAATACGTTTTTTTTTGTTCGGCCAACTTTGATGTTTTTTTTTTGGATGGCTCGTTATACTGCTAACTAAAATTTCAGCTTATAACTAAAACTGAAAAAAGTTGAAGCAATGCAATTTTAGCAAGCTGAAATGCAATTTTATTCAAAATCAGCTGAATACCTGATTTGGTTGAACATAGCATGAACACTTTATTTTTATCAAAGGAACTCCATAATTCCTAGAAAAGATTTGGTTTCGTTTCGTTTGGTTGGGTTGCTGACCTTGGGGCAATGTAAATTATAATTATATACCTATAGAAAAAAAATTAAATCCAAAAATCTCGAAGACAATGGGACTTTTACTGGACACGAAAGTAAATTTTTTGAACGGGCTTGAGGTCCCCCACCAGCAGTTAAAGGATTGTCCATTGATTACAGCACACTCGGTATGTAGGGGAGAGTCTGAAACAGTGGCCACGTAGGAACAGCGGCCACTTTCTTGCTATATTTTTATTTATAAAGAGTAGTGGCTGTCGCCCACTGCAGAAGGGGTAGTAAGTAACATCCTAAGAATATTAGTGGGTAGTATCCTTGAGCTGAAGCTTTGAGAAGAAACTTTGAAAAGTTTCTTCTTTTTATATGAACTTAACTTTATATTGACCCCATGTAGTAAAATACAATGAGCGGTGAAAATTATGCGTAGCGAATAAATACCTACATATCGAAGTGTACTAATAGTGACGATTTATACCTAATACATGTAAGCGTGTATGGATATAACAATATTTTGATTATATTAAATAAAAATAAAAACAAAAGTAAAGTTGTCAAGCTTTTCTTTTTAAGCAAAAAAAACATTTAACCCTCTGAAAAGGGGTGAAAACTACCCTTAATGAATCCAAAAGTATTTTGATGGCAATCTACCGATTATCGATACCGATATATCAGAATTTCAGAACCTCCAGAATTTCCAGAACTTCGAGCCGGCACACAGTGGGGCAAAATGTAATCTAGGAGTGCAAAAGTCGAAAAACGAAAAAAAATATAGAAATACAGATCTTTGCTACTATTTTTAATGTCATTATAAATGTCCAAAGGAGCTGAAACCTACATTTTTACTTTTGAAATTAATTATTTTAAAGCAAGGCAAACGATGGAAATTGGTAGGTTGAGCATAACGTCAAAATGGGGCATGATTTTTTCGCTTCCTATTTAACGTTTAAAAGCTTAATATGAGATTCCATTTGTGATGACTGTATCCACATAACATATAAAAATATAATACTCAAGATATACTTTTCTGAAATTTTAAAATATTTATTTCAAGAGGGTTTGCGTAAATTAATTTTCTTTTTCTTTTTTTTTTGTAATGAAATGCTTATGAAATTCACATGTATTCGCGTTAATTTTTACACAAATATTAAGAATGAGGTGTATAGTTCTTGTTTTTACCAAATGTGAGTGCAGTCAAATGCAGCTGAAAAAGTTTCAGCTCAGAACAGTCTACGTAAGATTCAGAAAATCAAAGTTGAAAATCAGCGACTTTTTTTGGGAGCAAATCGCGTTTTTTCATCTCTACATATACATACATATATGTATCTTGTAATTTAATTGTTTCTTTTGAACAGAATTAAATGTAAATCGAATTAAAATTATATTAACTCCCTTTTTCCTAACTGAAAGTATCTCAGTAATTTTAAACAACTCTAATACCTTTCTTTATACTTATTTAATACATATACAACTCATGAAATACAAAATTATCTGTCATTATGAACGGACATAATTTTGCACTCCTATATAACCAGTTTGCCTCTGTGCGGCAGCCCCATCTTCACTATTCATATCGGTGTCATCCTGAAGGCTCTGCTTCGTCGCGTTGTCACGCTTGCCTCCTTTTCACGTGCACCAAACCGCCCTCCGTTCCGGTTACCGGCGTCCCCCTCCGCGCCGAAACCAACCCCGCGTCGCGAGACCGCCGCCGCCGCCTCCAGTACGTGCACGCGTCACGAAGACGGGAGCAACGCAGGGCCAAGTGCGGCAGGTAAAGGGTCGGCGCCGACGACGGCGACGGCGTGCCCACACCGCCGCCCGCTGATCTTTACCCTGCGCGAGCCGCCACATGATGCGCCGAGTCGATCTAGGTCACTAGGCCATCCCTACCAGGCCCCTCCACGCGCGGCGCCCCCCTCCCTCCCGGCGCTCGTTCAGATAGTGTGTGCGATGTTGTAAGAAGTGTGTGTGTGTGTGTGTGTGTGTATGACTTCACAACAGCACTAACATAGACCTGGTTCATTCGAAAGTAGGTCACTAGTCCCGACTCACTTTCACTTATTACACGGAGTCCTAATCATTTTCCATTGTACCCCTGCGCCGGCAGCACGCAGACACCGCTCGGAAGGGGTTCCCGTGTACCGCTCGTACCACTGGTCAGTTTACGAACTGAACTGCTCGGCGCCGGAGGTGCACACAATACCTGCACGTCCGTGGACTGTCGCTTTCGTTCCTGGCAGTTAGTGCGTGTGGTGCGTCTGTGTTTCCGATCTCTCGCTCGTCCACTGGATAACTCACACTCCTGGATTATTACGCTGTCTCGCATTTGGATTATTACGCTGTGCTGTGCCGAATCTGTGTTTCGTTCTTGTTTACCATGACGTTCTTGTTTAGGTAGCCGCCGTCGTGTTCGTGGGCCCGCGGTGCGATCGTCTCCGTCGACATGCCTCCTCACTCGTAGTGGACGGCGTCGACTAAACACTAACCGCGCGCATAACAAATAACACCGTGACTATTTTAGTGAAATGTTACTCGACATGGAGAACCATTCCACGTTGTTGTCGCTTAACATGTCGCCCTTTAACGCGAACTCGGGAGACTCGCCGGTCGCCAACCAGGCGTCGAGCCCTTTGCCCCCGCAGTACGGCTCTCCGCCGATTTCGGCCCCGTACAGCAGCTGCCAGCAGACCATGGGCATGCAGCATCATCATCAGCAGTCGATGATGATGTCCCAGTCCATGAATAGCATAGATACATCCTATCTGTTTTCTTCAGGAGCGAACGCGATCTCCGGGATCGACATGGGCGCGAGTTACCAGATCACGGGGCCGCCAACGTCGCTGACGGGCTCCGGCGACATCCCCGACACCAAGGACGGCATCGAGGAGCTGTGCCCCGTGTGCGGCGACAAGGTGTCGGGCTACCATTACGGACTGCTCACGTGCGAGTCATGCAAGGGCTTCTTCAAGAGGACCGTGCAAAACAAAAAGGTGTACACCTGTGTGGCGGAGAGGAGTTGTCACATCGACAAGACGCAGAGGAAGCGATGTCCGTTCTGTCGGTTTCAGAAGTGCCTGGAGGTCGGAATGAAGCTGGAAGGTGAGTGTCTTTTTTTTGTCATGTTCTATTCCGCCTCAGGAAACGAGTAGGACGCGGTTTACCTACACGCGTATGTAAGTCGAGATAAGATACGAGATAAAGCCACTGCCGCCAAAAATAAACAAAGTCTACGCGGGAACGTTCATCGTGAAAATAACAAATGGCGTTCCTCGATTTAACGCTGCTCTGGGCTGCAGTGCAAAATTTATGGTGCGATATGATTTCATTTAGTCATCAGTTGAGGAATGTCCTTCTGACCCAATTTTCGCATTAGCTTTTATCCAGAATGCATACATTTCAAATTCCATACGGTGTCTAAAAGCCAACATGTACATATATTGTTGAACTTAAATATAATTATATTCAGTTTAGTTCGAAAATTATGTGGTCGTTACATGAATATTAAGAAAATTTTTAGTCGTTCAATTTTGTGTGGCTGACTTGACGATGATAACAGTGCTTTTGTTTACATCGAAATTTAGGCGTAGCCACAAATTTGAAGTACCAAATTTTTGTCTTAGTATCGGAGTGGTAGCTGTTTGAAGACTAATACAAAACTCCTTAATAGTTAAATAAAATAATTGTCATTTACAACATTTGGAAAAAAAGCCTTGGTACCTATCCATTCAGAAATTCATCCATACATCGTCAAAATAACTAATAGCGTTCCTCGATTTAACCACAGTCCAAAATTTATGGTGCGGTATGATTTCATTTAGTCATCAGTTGAAGAAGGTCCTTCTGACCTCAATTTCGCATTAGCTTTTATCCAGAATGCATAATTTTCAAATTCCATAAGGTGCACGGTGTCTAAAATCCAACACATATGTATACTATGTATACATATCTTGTTGAACTTAAATATAATTATATTCAGTTTAGTTCGAAAATTATGTGGTCGTTACATGAATATTAAGAAAATTTTTAGTCCTTAAATTTTGTGTGTCTGACTTGAGGATGATAACAGTGCTTTTGTATATATCGAAATTTAGGCGTAGCCACAAATGTACTATATTGTTGAAGTACCAAATTTTTGTTTTAATATCGGAGTGGTAGCTGTTTGAAGACTCTTATCTTATAGTTCCCCCCCCAAAACCCCCCCCCCCCCCCCAAATTGGGGGGGGCCGGGGGGGCGGCCGCCCCCCCCCCCCCCCCCCCCCCCCCCGCCTTTAACCTGGGATCCCCCCGGGGCCCCAAACCCGCCCGTAAAAAAACCTGGGCCTAAATTTTTTTATTTCCCTTTTGTTGCAGTTTTGGGGGGGGGGCCTGGGGGGGGAGGGAAATTTGGGGTCCCTTGGGGGGGGGGGGGGGGGGGGGGGGGGGTGCTCCCCCACGGGGGGCGAGTGGGAAATAAAATAATTGTCATTTACAACATTTGCAAAAAAGCCTCGGTACCTATCCATTCAGAAATTTTTATTACTAGCAAACTAGGAATTTATATGACCATAATAATTCACAACATTTCAGCTATGTTGTGAATAATTATAGCTACATAAAACCAAGACTCCTCTATATACAACTCTCCTCTACATAAAACCAAAACTAGAACCTAAATATTTATACTTTACATTAGTATAAAAATGAACAAGAACATGCAATGCAATTTGAATATTTTTATTTTCAATGGCTTTCCAAGATATTTTAATCAGCTTTAAAAACTATTACATCCAATATTTTGAGTAAATTCTGTAGTCACTGAAAAACGAGTTTTATATGTCCTAATTATTAGCCATAGTTTATGAAGACAAATCTGAAGAGATCGGCCTCTTATTGGGACAATTTTATTCAATGACAATAACAATTTAATTTCAAATTTGTTTTACTCTCGTTGTACCCAGAAAAACAAAAAAAGTGTAGAATAGGGAAACGAAAAGCAAAGAAGGTACATAGTTGTAAAGTTTAAAATTTTAAAATAAGCTCTAGGTATTTATTATTTTAGTATATAAGTTACTTGTCTATATTTTCTTGCGCTGTTAACCCAGGCTTCAGCTGATTTTTGTCACGTATTAGTTCAGTTGTTTTTAATTTAAATGTTGTATTTGAATGTTGTATAAAGATTGTTTACTAATGTAATATATACATACATTTGAAAACTTGAATAAGTACTCAAAATATTTTTGAACGAGCTAAGTTACGAGAACGAGTTAGTAAAGTTGTGATATTAACTTTAATAAACTAAATTTTTAAAAAATTTTAAATCTAAAAAGATTTGTATATATCTTTATATGTTACGTACAATATATCATTTATATATTCAAATGCTAAAAATAGAACCCTTTATATGATATCATTTTGATCTAGATTCTTAATATATTGTGATTTCCAATAAATATCGATAAATTACCTACACTGTAACAAAAAAGAGTACATGTGGATACTTATACGTAGGAATATTTTTAGGAACACTTTTTTAAATGCTTATGAGTGCTCCACACGGTATAGTTTTTGTTTGACATACTTATTACTTTGTTTTTGCCATAATTTTGGAAAAAGTAATGACAGTTTCGTTTCACTTACAAGATAAATTATTTTTTTTACCTTTTAAAATATTTGTCAAGACGTGTGTGTCTTGATTCTAAATGTTTTGAATCTCGTTCTATTGCGTATGTACTACATCTGCGTGATTCTCATTGTTGTATGCAAAAGTAAATATATTTACCTTACTTCATTTCGGTTCTTTTGGGAATAACTCATATTTACTATTACTCTCTTGAATAAACAAATTTTCTTCTCATTGAGTCGTTAATAGCACATTTTAAACCTTGGTTATTGAGACGTTTTCCATAACTGTTTCATTCCATAAATTAAGTAGTGTGATTCAGCCGCACTTTGAAATCATAGTTAGCCTAGAGTTCTAACGTATTTCCTTGATGTATTTAAAGTTTTCAAACTCCCATTTAAACGGCGAAAAACCTTGGACGATTTGGCACAGATAACTGCATGCATTATTTGCTTTTGCGTACATTTACGACGACGTGTGATGCATTAGCATTTCATTAATACAAATTCCAAGAATACAGAAGATGGCAAGAATTTTTTCCTCGATTTTTTTAAGAACATTTTATTGAAGAAAATTTCAGATTGCTATGTTTCTATTCTATACAGTAACATACAGGGTCGGCCCGTGTTGACTTAGGTGTAGCAAATATTACCAGCTAGAAACATTATATGTGCAGAAGAATATAAGAGAAGGCGGTGTGGGATGGGCCATGTCTTGGCGGCCATTGCTGGCGATAAGCACAACCCGGCGTCGGATCGTCGGGATCACTGATCTGTATACTAATGTATAGGCAGCAGAATATGCCCCGCCTTTTTCGACGGATTTTAACAGCAGCCATTTTATAAGTTAGTTAGCAGCGCAGGTGGGGCTTTAGGGACGTAGCCTATATTGTTTTAAGGTAGTGGTCCGTATGCCTCTCCAGATTTGGTTAGAGAATTTCTTGCTGATATCATAAATAATGTTATCATAGTTCAGCATAAAAAAAATCGGGTAAGAATGAAAATGAAGAAAATGAAAACTGAAATTCACTATTTTCTTGAGAAATGGTGAAGACATTATTTCGGCTATGTATTACATTTTATACCTCTGTAAAACCAGATTACATCGGTTGTATACGTTGAGTATTATTTTATATGATTTATTTTCATCGAAAAATCACTTCTGGATCACCTGTATATCGGCCATTTATTTCGCATTTTGAAAATAAGACATTTAATTGGTAAATGCACGTTCTTTGATAACCCTTTACATAACATAGTTGTTTTAATACTTTCATCTTGGTTTTTATTCGTTTTAATTCTAATCTACGATACATTCTTTTTTATAGTTTCGTTCTCTTTATAGATGCGAATGACGCGAAATTAGTTTTATGTAAATGACAATTTATATCAAGTCTGTCGATACACTCATTGACTTGTATATTGGCCAATTTTAAATCTCTTTAATGGGCACTATTTTGAATACGCCAAATGTTAATATTTAAATTTTTTATTTCAGCCGAAGGCTTTCGTAATATTTTTAGAGCTTTTCGGTTTGGAACACTTGCTGCTTAATAAGTAAACGTGGCGGTTTGATCGACGGTCTTGATGTTACCAACATCTGTCGTGTTTACTTGATATTAGAACGTGATAAATGCGTCTTCTATAAATATGTATAATTAACTAATTAATAACATGCCTATGAAACTTGTTTCGCCGTTATTTTCACTAATTTAATCAAATTCATATGGCGTGTACCTTTTATAATATTAGAAAAAATATCCTCAGATTTATATGAATTTATATGAAGATATTTTGCGGTTAATATGAATGCTGACATAGTCTGCCTGTCTGTCAAAAATAAAGTACGAGTGACAATTAACTCTATATCTTAAAATGGAACACGTATTTTTTGGCAAAAAAAATTGTATATTTTTTTCTGAACATAAATATAGGTATATAAAACTGCAGGTGTATTTCTTACAGTTTTTGTGATGCATTTGAAACTATACGATCCTGTATATGGTATGTAAATGACAATGATGCATTTGAAACTATACTTGAAAAAATTTGAAAGTTTTTGTGATGCATTTGAAACTATACGATCCTGTATATGGTATGTAAATGACAATGATGAAATTGCTTGAACTGAATTTTTTATATGTATTTTTTGAATGTAGTATTAGTTGTACAGGGAGCTAAATAATCACGTGTCAGAATAATAAAACTTGCGAGGTTACGTCTCATAGTTTTTGAGACATATGCACTTGAAAATATGTGGTATTGTATCAAGAAAACTGTAGTAATCTTTAGATGTACACATAAGAAATGACTGGGCAGGCAGCGTATATCATATAGTTACTTTAATATGCATATGTATATCTCAAAAACTATTACAAATAACCCGGTAAAGTTTTATATTGGTATATTAAGAATTAATATTAACTGACTGGGAATAAAATTAAATGGGAGATTCTGTTTTTGCAAATACATTTATATAGATTTATTACTTAATATTTAAAATTAATTAAATAAATCTATTGATTAATCGTTAAAAAAATAATTATTTAACAGTTATAACATTTTTTTACAATGTTATGTATATTAATTATACTAGTAAAATCTTTTAATTGAAATTATTACATTATTTATAATTTTGGCTCCAAATTATCGGGTTGCTTATTCATCGCTGACAGATTAGAACGAGCTTGCATTGTAACTTTAAGTGCGCATATCCAACAAATTGTCAGGAAAAACATACCTACAAGATATTCCATTTTAAAAGATTGGTTAAATTGCCACTGACGCGTGATTTTTTAATACTCTGTATAATTAATACTAAAATAAATTTCAGAATCATACAAATTTTGTAAATGTAAAAAATACAAATTTTGTTGTAAAAACAGTTGTGCATTAAATGCTTAAAAGTGAAACATTACCAAAGTATCGGAAAAAATAACAAACACGTCTAAGAAATCGCTAAAAGACTAGGCTGCAAAAGCCTAGGCTAAAACATATTGCATTAAGTTTTATTTCACGATCACACTATAGGGGGAAAAGCTTCCCTTAAGGACCTTCATCCCTTTTATCGTAAATATTAACAGATATAGAAGGGAGATCACTTCTCATCCAATCACCCTGTATATGATTGTGTACGTAAACTAGGAGGTAGTTTTATAAAAGTGCAACATTTTTTTTTAAAAAAAACCTTTGTTATTGAAATAATAAGTAGATTTAACTAGCAGGATCCTCTTTCTTGGGCGGAATAAAATTGCAGCGGTTACAGAACAGCTGGCTTTTTTATTTCGGACACATGGCCCTACATTTGACCACTGCCAAAATCTAAATACCTATATCGATGAGCACGCAACTCGAAAACTGCCCGGAATTCAGCCCTAGCCTTTTGGCCGTGTTTCATTCAAATTCGAACCAAAATAAACGAAACACGTTATACAATACCAGACCCAGTTAAAAAAAAATAGCGCATAATTATTTGACCAGCTGCCCGGCTGCATAGTTTCCATCGAGACGTGTACTTTTTTTTTGTGAGAGCCATCGCAAATAGACCAGAACGATTTATCGAATTAAACTGTTAACCTTATTTTTGATGTTTATTTAAATTAAGAGATTTCTAACCGAATGTGTGTATTAGGTAATGTAGTATTTGGCTAAGGATTTATGTAGGTTTACAATTGTTAAAAGTAAACTGTCCATGTACCAATACTTACAACAGCGTTGAGCAATTTAGAAAACGGCCGAGATAGTTAGTTAAACGATATTTATGTTTTAGTTCGTATATATATTTCCAAAATTATTCTGAAAGGCTGCCTATTGGCATGCATGATAATCACAGTTTTGCTGGTAGTCTTGACGGAAAAAATATTGTGCTTACATGCGTATGATCTTATTTAATTCATATTAGAATTTTTTTTGTGTAATGCTAGGGTTATATGGTTTTTATGTATTCACTTAGATTATTGTTGCATTTGAGATTATTCATTCAAGTCTTTTGGAATTGATAAATACATATCTCCAATTTGGGAGACGCGATCTTACATACAGTGTGTAAAACAAGTGTGGATTAATCTATTCATCTTGTTATCAAATATCTCTATAAACACTCTTAACAAATTCTGGTAGATTACACGTATATTATTCATATTCGGACGTTTAGTTCATCCAAGTTTTCTGGTGGCAGACAAGCTTTACATTTTGGGTATCTCCATGAAAAAAGTCAAGTAGAGTGAGTGAGGTATGGTGACCGAGGAGGCCATTTAATTGAATCCTCGATTAAACCTCTTCCGATTCCGATCTGATCTCCTAAAAATTAGCATATTGTATTAACATTTCTCTACATTTCTAGAAAAATATTGATTACCACAAATAGATAGTAAAATATGTAAGCTTATCATTAATACCTTGGAGCATTCATTTTTCGTCTGATCTCCATCTACGGTTCTATCAACTCAACGAATCGTAATTCAATGTTGTTTTATGAACTGTCAGTACACCACAGCATTCTTTGGTGTTATGTACAATTATTTTAATGTATTCAATAATCTAAATATCTAAATCATTTTCTTGGTTATACGTATGTACATATATAGAAACAAACATTTTTTTCCAATCACCATTTTTCAAAATATTCATAAATAAAAAATTAATTATTATAATTCATTTCGAAAATATAACATTTATCCGCTCCTGCCTTAAACAAAAGCTAAAAGGGACGGTAGAAAAACATACCTAATGTTCATCGCTTTTTTTTGTAAATCATTTCTAGTATTTTATCTTAAACGTTTTTGTAAATTCTAACGTGAATTTGTATTTGGATTGTCGACAACTTTTTTATTTTTTGTTTTTTGAGAAATGTTTGAAAAAAATGTTTGTTTTGAATAGTTCTTCATGCTGTTATAATATATGACTCAGGGACGAGTAGGAATCACCCTGTATATCCGATGCACTAATATTTTTCTAGTTGTATCTCTTATTTGTAAAATTGTATTGTTGTATACTCGGTTGTATACATATGTAAAGGTTGTGGCTGGCACTATGTTTATCTGATGCTAGGTATAAAAAAATGCGAAACAAAAAAAAAACATAATTACTGAACTGTTTGAGGATTTTTCACAAAAATGCGTATTTTACGAGTTTGTTTGACACTCTGTATAGGCAACTGGTAGTGTTTCTCTTATTTTGGTATTATTTATTTGGACCACGCATTTGTGGTGATATATTAGGCAACGCGTATGCGTGTGCATTTGTAATGCCCTTTCGTACGCAGAAAGGGACCTTGGCAGGAATTTGTAATGGCAACCCACCGAATACATATTTCGGAAATGAAATCCACAGATTAACTGTTCCTAACACGGGTAACCTTGTAGTTTTGCTTTTCAAATGCATGCAAATCGTATCAAAATTTAAATAACCACTTGCTCGATTTCTTGCACTGTTCAGACTCATCAATAATATCAGTTAAGTTGATTGTAGCACATTTTATGGATTCATTTTTTGTTGGTAAACATAGAGAACTGTGAAGAACACTCCAGAAGGTTACCAACAAATGTATACTTGTGGAGGTTAATTTGGAGGTTTGCTAGACCTTCGTTGTATTGTTCACGAGACAAACGCCAGTTTTTGGAAATTAACGGACAAAAACAACAGAAGAGCATGGTAGACTTAACTAACCTAAATACCATCAATGCCGAATTTAACCGTTAAAGGCTCTATGTAGGTGATATCCTTGTGTTTATACCTTGGACGTACAAATTACGTGGTCCTAGGACACGGACTGTTACAAGTTTAAACATTATCAGCTCATGTTTTTTGGGATTATTTACATTCGATTTGCGATTCAAATTCAAATGAAGTTATGACGTTAGTCATATAAAGTGGGTTATCGGAACTCAAAGAAACGGCATAATGAGTGAGGCTTTCGTGGGCTATTTCGAGAAATTTCCATTTCGTTTCTAATTTTAGAGGTGATCTAATTCCCTTTTATGTGGAGAGTGTCCCGTTAACAGGGATACATCAAAACTGCAGATTATTTGGGTAAACATATTGCGATTTAACCACTTTCCTTCTGCCGTCCAAAAATTAGTACTATCCAAAATACAGGGTGTCAAAGTTATACTTTAATTTTCAATTTTTTAAAACATTTTGCACAAAATTGTAAACTACTTTTTCTAGGGCAATGCCTCTTAATTTGTTAATAATTTTGACATAGATAATAGACCACCTGGTAGGGGACCCTTTCTGCTGCATTCTGAGTACATAAAAACCAATGCATTTTTTGCGCGTTAGAGTATTTACGTTTTTATTAAAAAATGTAATTTTTGCGAAAAACTGGTATACTTTAAATCCAGTTTCGAGATATTTCGAAGTTCGTTTTCGGATTATTTGCTTTTAATGTAATGTGTTCAGTGGAACCCATTTTACCTATGATTCTGAGATGTACAATTTATTATAGTAGGCTTTGAGTAAAACAGTGCAAAGAAAGCGCTTTCAAACTCAATTTTTGTCCAACTTTCTTGCGATGCGTCAGCGTTGTTATTGTTTTCAAAGGGTTTTTAAAGGGTCTTCAAAACCCTTCTAATAATAGCCACGACGCTGACACTCTCGAAACTGGTTACTTGGAACTACATTTAAAGCACATACTTTTTTGCGTAGAAATTATGAGAACATTGATGTTTTTGATAAAAACGTAATTACTCTAACGCGCAGAAACGTTCTATCGGTTTTCATGCACTCAGAATGCCGTAGAAAGCGCCATCTACCATCTATGTCAGTTATTAACAAATTAAAATTTTGATTTTTAATAAAGTTATTTAAAAAAGTTAAAAGTAAATTATAATTGTAACACCCTGTACCTTGATTACTGTTAATTTACGGACTAGGATAAATTTGGTAAATCGCTATATTTATATCATATATTATATTTATCGCAGTATTCCTTTGTCTCTTTATTAATGGGACACCTATATTTAACATACAGTAGATTAAATTTAAAGAAAAACATTTAAAAAAGTGTTTTAATTATTAAGGGTATTTAATGGAAAAAAATATGAATAGTAGTTTTGTAACAGTTACTTTATTCTAAACAGTTGCTTTATTCTATTTTTTTATTCTAAAACTGTTGAGTGCAAAAAAAAAATGCAAGGAATGAAGACAGTTTAGGAAAGAGCAGACCGTGTAACGAATATTTTTTTGTTTGAAAATGTAAACTAGATTATACCTACGTAATTTCGTTTCAGCCCAATTATTGAAACAAAATAAATAAAGATCTAGTAAAATCTTCATTTTTATATTAGTTTTTGATATTTGACAATATGATAGGGGTGGATTTTGGGACACGCTTGCATTAGAAAAAAGTATTTTCTAAAAAGAAATTCTTTACTGTAGAATCACTCCGAAATTAGAAAAACATTGTGTTTTTTTTTCTGAAATATTAGTGAAAGTTTTAATAAAAGTAAAAACACAACAAATTGTAAGCGTCAGGGAAATTATTTTTAGCATAATAAACATGTTTCAGAGGAACAGTTCCTATGCTTCAACTGCAAAAGTTAAAATAAAATAACCACCATAAAGTTGTTTACCACAAATTAGTGTTTTAACATAAATGTTCATGTTAGGCGCAAAAAATGCACGTCACTACGTATATGATGTATGTATATTTTATTCTAGTCATAAATCATCAATCATCGCAGCAAAAACTATCAATATAATTTTGTTAGCTAAGTTAAAACAAAAATAACAGTTATAATACGGCAGATGCGATAATGCGAATGCACATTTGTACATAGTAGCGTATTATTACGTATATGGCTATATTAAATAATGTCTAATGTCTGGTAATGAGACCTTTTCATCGGAAAGCTTTGATTTATTAGAATTTAATTTCATTAAAAACAATACCTAGTGGTAATTATTTTATTATTACTATAAATTGTCGTTGTTAAAATAGATTTGAATGTATTTGTGTATAAACACAGACAGTAGTTGTAAGTACTCGACAGGTCTAGCTATAAATAAGCCGATTTGTTATCAGTTTTCATTACGTTCACTGACTAAATTTACAGAACATGCAATGAAGTAATTGCCTTGATAGCGATATTAAAATAATAACTAGAGACGTGCGGTTGTGCCCATTTTGAGGAGCGTTACAATTGGGGGTAGGCATTCGAATGGGGTTACAGTATTTTGATTAAACACCTCTGATAATGAATAATACAATTAGTTACATAGGTATTATGACACATTTTTAATATATCTATACATACATTACTTTATAAACGTACCAAAATAATGATGTATTACTGTTTTTATACACCAAGAGATTGAGGTTTATACCGAAAGTGTGGTGGTGAAAATAATGGCAGCAGGAACGATGCAGTAGTAAACAAAGATAAAAATGTGGCGGTAAACAACCTTTAAAAACGAATGAAGTGCTTGTTTTAACCGTATTTTATATATGTAACTGCTCAAAATATTAATAACAAATGTTATGTTTTGCTTGCTTAGTTGTATTTTTGTCTGCTGGTTGGTACGTCGAAATTAATACGACAGTGTTTATCATATAGTCGTAAATTATTGCTTTCTTCGATCATAAAAAGGCTAGATAAGACATTACTTCTGTTTGGTTTTGTTTGTTTTCCTAGGTACCGGGTATGTTACTATAGATGGACCCTTTTGTATTTCTCTTTATATAAAAAATTGTTAAATACAAAAGTTGTAGGGTACAATGTTAAGTTTTTTACGGTATAGTTTTCATGTATGTAGGGTGTTGCAGAAAACCGTAATAAATAAAAATGATTTTTTTCTTATGGAACACACTAAATAATTGGGTTCATCTTCCTGATTACAAATATATATAGTTTTTTATACTTATTTTAAAAATCTAAGAAAAAAAAACGCCTATTTCAATTTCACATGCAGTAGGCAATGGATTCAAGAATGGGCTTGCAATTGTTCGAACAACTTGCTTTGGCTGAATTAGAATTCAAGAAGAGGTTGTCTCAAAACTTTGCTGAAAAGTGTTGTAAAAGCTTATAAAATTAAGAAAAAAATACAGCTTTCATCCTTTTAAATCATCCGAGACATGGGTCCAACATTTAACCCAAGCTAATAAACAAGAACGTTTGACATTTTGCAGAAATGTGTTAGAAAAACTAGGAAGGGATCAAAATTTCTTCCATAAAATGTTGTGGAGTGATGAGTCCTAAGTATTTTAGCATTGCAGGAATTCCAAATAGGAAAAACATGCATTACTACATTCCTTACAATCCCAAAAAGTTTTTTGGAGTGCAACATTCTGGCTGCCGATCTGTAAACGTCTGGGGTGGGATAAAAAAGATAATTTTGGGTCTTATTTTTTTTAACCATGCATTCGCTGACCGGTGATCTTTACTTTGACAAGCTACAGAACGGCATTGCAGATTTAGTCGATGAATTACCTTTAAATGAAGCGCATGAAATTGTTTTTCAGCAAGATGGAGCATCACTCCATAATGTTGGTTTAGTAATATTTGTTTTAAATGAAAAATATGAAACCTAGATTGGAAAATGTGGAACATTTAAGTGGTCGCCGAACAGTCCAAACCTAACCTCTCTTAATACCTTTTACAATTTTTATTTCAAAAATTATGTATATCTAAAAGAACACAACAATGGAATGGGGTACACATTTCCAAATCCGAATTTCCCAATCCATATTTCCCAAGCCGAAATTCTCAAGGACTATTTTACCCAAAGACAGTTTTTCCAATGACTTTTTTCCAATTATTTTTTATTTATATTTAATTTCTATTTATTAAATTTTCTACACAGCGCTGTTCTACCAAATTTAACGAGTTAGAAATGTATATTCGATCCGATAGCCTTGAGGTAGTCCAATATTTTGTCTTCCTTCACGTGGTCATCATATTTTGAAATTGAATAATTGGAAAATTAAATTAATAGATTAAATAAAATATAATCGGAAAATAAAACAATTGGGAAAGGCGTCATTGTGAAAGAGAGCATTTGGGAAAAATAATTGCTGGGAAAAAAATATTGGGAAATATGGCAATTGGGAAAAACGGATTGGGAAATGTGACCCACTACTCAACAATGTTGGATTATTAAAAGAAATTATACAAAATGGCTTTGAAACAATAAATACAAATCCACTTTGGGTAGTCAAAGTCCTTATGCTCTATGACTCGGGCCAACGAATAGGTATATTAATAGCGTGAGCAGATGCAGACAAGGAGTGCTCACTCCTTGCACGGAGAATGAGAATCAGCCTTTGTTTATAGATTGGTGGGAACTCTGGTATTGCAACGCTATTGATGCCGTTTATATTCTCTTTGCATTAGGCTGGGTTAACCCGTGCCTTTAATTAATCTACTTACCTACATGTCGTTACATGTGGGTAAGTAGTGTATTTACATGTATGTACACCTATGGCAGTGGTGTATTCTCCCCACCCCCTCTCGTTACACAAGTCATCGCCGCTTCTGAAATTACTCAGCCTGTCTCAACTTTCGCTAATATTTTCCGTGTAAATAAAAGTGTAGAAACGATGGCATTTATCTCACGATAACTTCGCGATCACCCAGGTTGTACCCACGTATCGGAGAAGTTACAAAACTCGAAAATGCCAGCGGATGCTGCCACGGCTCCGAGGAATAGGCAATACTTGCCTACAACGTGGCTGGCGGAAAGGCTGCGATTATTTTTTCAATTCCAAAACGGGCCCACCTCAATACAGAAATGTTGGAATCCGGCACATAAATAGCACCGTTTGTCTGAGGTGCATGAAAGTGAAAGGGAGTACGGGTTCTGGGTTCGCGACCGAAACGACGAAACATGCTGATTTATTTTGCGCGAAACAGGTTCGCCAAAACCGTTGAAAACATTTTTTTAACGTCGTACGAGACGCATATAGCTATTATACAGGGTGGATAATCGGTAATAGTAACATAGTGAACATCAGATTCCTCAGGTCAAAGTAACGTAATTTACCTAAACTTGCCTTATAGTCCAATCAACGAGCGAAAGCCCCCATGTAAATTGGTCACTAATTGTTATCAGCAAACAAAAAATATGGTCGTATAGACAAAGAAATTATAAGAAAGACAGCGTTTTTTGCGACTCGAGTTTTAATGGCGAACATAACTAAAAAAATTCGCAAAAGTAAAAAAAAACGGTTTATTGCAAATAAAAAAAAGCTTCAAGTCCTACACAAGAAAGTTAAATTAGAAAGTTGTAGGTCTTAAAAATGTGCGTCGAATGAGATGTGAATGAAAAAAATCGGTTCATAAACATTTGAGAAAAATTTAAAAAAACGTCAAAATTCGCGTTTTCGTATTTTTGCTGTATAAATTCCAATTTTGTTTGAACAGACTTCTTGTTAACTAGAAATACAGCCCATGACAAGTGGTATATGACACTTTTTTCAAAAAATTCAAAAAAAGTTTTATTTTTTCGAGTTATAACGATTTTATAAAAAAAGGCGTTTTCAAAAATCAGCTTTTACAGAGGCAAAAATGATCGTACAGAAACGATCGTGGGCTCATTTTATTCGCGAAGACTTGTACTTTCCTATTAAAAACTTTTTATTTATTTGTTAAAAATGTTGTAAAATTGTATTTTTTTACGGTTTTTTATAATTTTTTAATTTTGGTTTAATTTTTGGCCGTTGCTATTTGAAAAGTGCTTAACTTTAAAAAAATGAGGTCTACCGATAATACGAATAAAAGGCCCACGATCGTTTCTGTAAATTTTTCCTCTTAAAAAAAGTTTTTTTTTAAATTTTTCGAAAAAATCGATTTTTGAAAAAAGGGTTTTCCGCTTGTTTGGACTCTATTTCTAGTTAACAAGAAGTCTCTTCAAACAAAATTGGAATTTATTCAGCAAAAATACGAAAACGCGAATTTTGACGTTTTTTTTTTTAAATTTTTCTCAAATGTTTATGAACCGATTTTTTTTCGTTCACATCTCATTCGACGCGCATTTTCAAGACCTACAACTTTCTAATTTAACTTTCTTGTGTAGGACTTTTTTTTTATTTGCAATTTTGACTTTTGCGATTTTTTTTGGTTATGTTCGCCATTAAAACTCGAGTCGCAAAAAAGCTATCATTCTTAGAATTTTTTTTCTCTATACGACCATATTTTTTGTTTGCTAATAACAAATAGTGACCGGTTTTCTCCCCGTTGATTGGGCTATTAAACGAATTGTTGCTGATACCTAATCAAGAGGGCGTCAAAGTTTTAATTTGATTTCTATTTTTTCTTTATAACTCGTTCAACTAGGGACACATTTGTTACGCGAAAAAATAACAGGAATTGATGATATTTTAATAGTTACATGGATACTTTCGACCGCAAAAACGTTATGCCGTTTTAAAAAAGCGCAATGAGCCTTAGATGGCGCCCTCTATTAATAATATCAAAACTATAAACCAATTTAAATTTCTTTCCTAAAAAAACGAATCTCTAATTTCATGTCATTATCTCAATTTTTTCGGAAATTATAAAGGAAAACTGAAACCTAATATCAAACAATGTGACACCCTAAATCTTGGTTATCATTTGAGCTAAGGAAAGTGTAGCTGAATCGCATTATTTTGTTTTCAGAAAACTGCTGTTATACTATGCACTAGTACGTATGATTCATCTTATGTACAGTATCCACCAAAAAGTCTGCAGCATTTGGAAAATATTTTTACTGCATGTAATTTTTTTTTTTCAAAAATTGTCTCCGCACCATTGATTGATCTCTGACAGCAATTTTAACCAAGAGTCAAACACGTTAGTTCTATCAAATTGGCAAGAAGGCCAATATGTCATTTGAAGTTTTAGACGACTATAAGATACCATTATTTTTTAAAACAGAAACGTGTCATTTGGAAAAATTGTGTGTATTAGCGCTACTGACCTCAAGATACTTGTTATTACATTTTTTTCTAAATTGTGAAACGATGTAACCGAATTCTTTAAGATGCTGTAATAATTCTTTTAATAGTTAGTTCTAGAGACTCGTTTAAACTCGCGTAAACTACCCCTAAGATATTTTCCACCCTAATGTCAGTATCCATTACTTCTTTTCCGCTTTTTTGAGTCCTGATATGAAAAAAAAAAGTTGCTCTTTGTTATCTTCGACGAAATGTATCGTTTTTGAGGAAATTAATAAAATTAACATAAAGAGCAAACAATTGTTAGGTGTAATATATTGCTTACATGATCTGCAACACCCTGTATACTATATACATTTAACCGAACGAAATTGTGAATTGTTGATTTGCGAATTAACTGACAGTAATTTTGTGAATATATTCGTTATATTTCTTTTCCTTCCGGTTTCTTGGTATCTTTCCATTTCATAAAACATGTTATCCTCACATGTGCATATCAAACGTTTTCATTTATACCAAATACTATTTATTTATGTGACGTATTTATTAGCTGTTTTCAGTGTATTTGATTTTCGAGTTCTTTTCTATACACGTTACACTTTTTTATAACTGTTCATTAGACATACCTGTATTCTGTTAATTCAATATAGGTATCGATAATGGACCTTTTCTTTATTTGCCAATTTCCTCGTAGTTTAAATTCATTTGATTTCAAGTATGAATTGACGTTGAAGATTGAACAAAGTAACAAAGAATACAATGTGTAATTACAAGACAGTAATGGAATAGTTTCGTAGTTCATTAATTATAGAATAGTTTGATAAACAAATTGATGATTGCGTTAGTATAACCTCCCTTAAATCAAATAACACTTTTGTTTTAATTATTAAGTTCCATCACATGGTTACTTAGCAGTAATGAAGTAGTGCCACAGGAGTTTCTTATCACACTTATTGTGTTTTAAAAAATAAAACTAACTGTTCACTGCATAGTCAAATCTTAACTTGATTAATTTTGAAAGCTGCTGGGTTCTTTGCTGGTAACTTATTATAACACCTAGATTTTCCTTTCTAGACACCCTAAATTGTTTGTTCGTTCTAACTTTCTATTTCGTTTGCTTCCTTTTGTGTAATAATAATAAAAGGAGAACAATTGTTGCAATTGTTTTCATTTCAATTAATGTTGCCAGCAAGATATGATGCCTACATTTTCAAACGTTAGATTTTCAATATGAAAATTAAGTTTCTAAACTCAGCTAATTATAATCGGTGCTAACCTTAATATCTCATCTCTCTTGAGCTTGAGTATTTTAATACGTGTATTGAAAATGTTTTCAAATCAAGTGTTACTTGTAGAAATCTATGCCGAAATTGTGGTCATAAATTGGACTTTAGAGTTTCATATACAAACACGTGCAAAAAAAATAGCAGCAATAATGTTTGCACGGCAACATATCGATTGGTCAGCCTCACAATGGAGGAACATTCTTTGGATGCACAAAAAAAACCTATTGGAGTGATATGGACATGCTTTTCCTGGAATGGCCCCATTTTCAGTATGTCAAATATTATGACCCCAAGATATCCATCTGCAAATTTTGCAAACTATTATGTTACCGTATGCAGAAAACGAAATGTTTCTGCGTTGGGTCGATCAGCACGATAATGATCCAAAACATACTGCGGCAAGGGTGACACGGTGGCTCAATGAAAACAGAATAACTGTATTGTCATAGCCAGCCCAAAGTCCTGACCTCAATCCGATTGAGAACAGCTGAGGTCAATCCAAAGGGATTGACATTAAGTCGTAGCTGAAGCTGGACCATCAAATGTGGATCAGTTATGGACCACTCTTGGCACACACAAAGCTCTTGGTCATTGGTCAAAGGGCTTGATCATATTATTATTATTGGTCACATTATTATTATTATTATTTCTTTAAAGAACATAGACTCTATAGATACTCACTTGGTGGGGGTTATTTGACTTATAATTCAGTACTTGGGTGGGAAATACACACTTTAAAGTTGCTGCTATTATTTTGTATGGGTTTGTAGATCCTTTTGAACCAGGTGGATTGAACAATTGAACAGCAGCGCTTGCGTAGAGCTGTGGTACCACCAGTACCACCAAAGCACGTCGAAAGTGCTACAAAGTAGTTCCCTGTGAAAAAGTTCTTAATGACCAAAAAAATGCGAAATTTTCTCTCTCAAAAATCACCTCTGTTAATCAATGGAAATTGGAATAAATTTGTCATTTAGTAAATGACACGACACGGTTTTTACATTTTTTTTCTAAGCCACCAATAATAAGAAAACACTACATTTTGGAAATGTCAAATTATTTGACCCCTCAAATAGTTTCAGGCCAATACACTTCCCACTTTGCATAATGCGTTGTGAATTTTATTTTCTGATTAATATTTATACGAAACTAGATTTTATTCTAACACTTATTTAACATTCATAACTGCTTTTTTTCGCATCTCTTTCGAATCACTAAATACTGTTAGCAGAGAAATAAGTGATATGGAATGAAAAATAATTTGATATATTTTCACTAACAGTAAGATGGAATTTTGTTTTGCAACCTACACCTTTTAAGTATTTTAACATCACATTTTCATAGGGAAAACCGATGATTTATTAGTATAAACCCTACAAGTAATTGGATTTTTTAAATAAAATTATTTCTTGAAAGTCTGAACCGAAAAAGATTCCTCGTTCATCAACATCATCCGGCATCAAAAGCCACATGTCCGGATTTTGATCTTATTAGGTCTCGTTAGTGTAACATACAGTGAATAAAATAGCTAGAGAATAGGTCATATGAAGTGATATTGTCTCGCTTCATATGAGCTTAACTTGTTTTATCGTTAGAGAGTGCATTGGGAAGGACATTGTAGTTGCTGACTTTGGTCAGACGTCGAACCTCGAACATATGTTTAGTCCCATTAAAACCACGCAGAATGAAGCACATTTTGATAAATCCTTAGATAAATCTGTCATAGAGTAGATATGATTATTGCATGAGCAATACACATTCAGTATACCACAGATGGGACAGGCTGTATAAGAATACCCTAGTGATTATAAAATGTCAGTTAAGTTAATTGATACTGGTACAAATATCGCATAAAGTTATATGTAGATGGAGACAACTTTTTTACTATTCATATTTTTTTAACTTCTTGAGACAAGAAATCTGTGCAATTAATCCAAGTTCGATACAGTATTATATATCCTCTTGTGTTATATATACCTATGTCGAAGGTATTTCAACTTTCCTTGTTCACCTTGAAAGAGCGTATACTGCTAACCAGACGTATTAAACATTTCTATTGATTTTTTTTTTCAGACATTTCCGTTCGGCGCTCAATCGTACAAGGTGTAAAACATTTTTCCCTTTTTTTAGCAGAAAGAAAAATTACCTACAGGTGATTCGTTGTTAAACTTTATATTTATGTAGTTTCGAACACATTACAAATGAGTTAAATTAATATTTGCAATTTCTTGACTGGATATCCCTCAATAATTCCAAGAGGCGATGTTATAATTTTAACTTATAACTAGACGTGTTTTACTAGGGGCGGCTCCAGGATACCAGTATTAGTGTACACCCGGTACAACGCAGTTCACTGCCACTAAAGGTCAGTTCCGCAAAATTTTTTATCCAACGCTCCACCGTAACATGTGACGGACGCTGTCTCGATATTGTTACAACCTCGACGTTTCGTGCACACGAATGATGGATCGATCAGCGCAGGTTAACTAATACTAAAAAAATACGTCATTAAAGTTGGCCGAGTAAAAAAAAACTTATTTCTATTCTTGATCTTTTTATAACCTTATTTAATTGTCAAGGCTGTTACATTATGTGATGACATTATTTATTATAGAATTGTGACAGTCACTTGGCAAAAGTTTGACAACAGCAATATTTCGTTTCGAGCTTCGACATAACCGCTCTCTCGTTCATAGCCAGATTTGATTACGTTTTTTTTTTGGATGGCTTGTTATCACAATATTCAAGTCGCGTTAAGACCGGTCCTGGAATCTATTATTAACCTACGGATACTTAAAACACTGGTAGAATTTATTTCGGATTAAAAAAATCGTTAGGGTCAGTCCATATACTTGCAGTTCCATGTAAGTACCTTGGCACGCCTATGCCGCGTGTTAAAATTTTTAGCACAGTAGGTGGTTCTCTTTGTTTGCAAACTATACGTGTTCCATTTTACCTTAAAATGCCATAGACATTTCGCCCACGCCTCAATTATCGCCTATTATTACACCCCCACGAATTAAGTTATGTATTTAGTTGCAGCTTATCGTATTACATTTACGCTTGCAGGGTATTATTGTAAAAACGGCACAAACAATTGTTTGGAACGTTCGTAGAATAACTCTGTCACCTGTAATGATTTTGTTTTAGATTTTGGTAGATGAAAGTTATGGGATTTTTGTATTGATATTTTGGATCTTTTAGTTTATATTTTGTAAGAGTGGTGAGAAGAAAACAGACGTTCCATTTTTTTGTATTACTTGAATAATTTATTGTGGGGATATACAAGGTATTTTTTATCGTTAGAAAATAAAAAAAGGGTTTTCGTCTATTTACTCTAGAAAATAATAATATATATTTGTATCTGTATCCTTTTTGTATCCTCAAAAATATAGACTAAAGTAGTCGAAATTTTTGGAAGTGCGAAAAAAAATTGGATGTGAAAGTTTTGGCTCATTAGGCAGCAATTTTGTGTAGTGGCACCTCCCACAATATTTTATGTTGAATGAAAATACATAAACATTGAATACAGCAATAAAAAGTTTGTTTTCGTTACTCCTTGTAAACACTCAGTGTTTCCAATTTATTGTAGTCAGTATATCAAATGAAATCTGTTTATCTTATCACTTACTTTTGGATAGTGAATTACAATTTAAACAAACTAAATTTATAACAAACAGTACTTTTGATAGTCGAGTTTTAGTATGATTTTCTTTCAAAATTATTCCCTTTTTTTATATGCTAATTCAATGAAAGATTCCGTTTATACATATATTTCAAGTAATTGCCTTATAAAAGCAACGTATCTTTTTTAGCTTTGCGATATATATGTAAGTGTGTCGGTTTGAAATCACAGTAAAGACAATTCTTCTTGTATTGTCTCCTCCTTACATTTTAATACAGTAACATATTTGGTTTTTAACAGGGGTATTGTGGTAATATATCTACTTTTTATGGTTTCATTATTCACCTTTTCAGTAAGTATCCTCCCAGTGGAAAACTTGCATTACACTTAGCCTCTTATTTTGCTGAAATGTAAAAAAAGTCAGCACAAAACTTACACAAAATAAAAGCAAGTACTTTACGTTTCGAGGATCCCCACTCATTGATAGATTCTCGTGTTTTAAGAAGAACAATACGTCCGTATGGAGATTTTTTAACTTGAATTTAAAAAAAAATCAGTAATATGTGAGGGCAAAGAATGAACCGTACTTAAACATACATACATATGTATATACAACAATGATGTAGTAATATGTATCATATCTGACGAGCACAATATAAAACTTTGTGAGGTGGCTAAACAAATATGTATATCTATGTATGTATGTATGTATATGTACGACGAACAAAATATTTCGGTGTAAATAAAACAATAATAGGAATTGTTACGAAATTTTTATGTCGCTGTTTAAAAATACAACACATATTTATGTTTAAAATTTACTAACCGAAAACAATATTGATATTAATCGCGGTTTGTTTGCTTTGTATTAGATAAATGTTTTTGCAAGTTGCAAAATTTGTTTGAAATCGGTACCTACTCGCAATTTCGCCGATAAAAGTGTTATACACAAAATATAATTGTGGTTATTCTGTATGAGAAAAGTTAAAATTTAGAGCATTAAAATTTAGAGTTGAAAATTTACAGTGTACAGTAATCTGTAAATTTATGCGAGTTAAATTTAACGAGGTAATTGAAATGTACCGATAAATTATATTCTACGTATAACTGGATTTTATGTTAATATTTTAACATATCTAGTTAGTAAAATTCTGTTTAAAATAAAATAACTAGTACGGTCTGCTGTTTTTTCTATAAAATATTTTTTGATAGACTGCTACATTTAATGACACACATTTAAAAATAATAACGAGGACAAATGTGAGTAGTTTTATTCTACTTCCAAATATTTGTAGCTCTAGTGATAGCGTTAATATATCAAGATAATACAGTTTTATTGCTGGTTTCGAATATTTTTGAGCAAGAATATTTTTTACAAAAGAACTAGCAAGATATGTTGATGACCCATTTAACTACCTTCATTCGATTTTTGTTGTTGTTCTTGTTGTTAATACAGTGTAACAAGTGACTTCTATTTAATATAACAATCACCCCCTGAAATGTGATGTGGGTCCCATGACTCTTTACGAACACGCGATAATTTCAAATTCCACCAGCCGCCACTGAGTACTGATTATAGTCTAGGATATGGTGCGTCAAAAAATACATGTCTGCCGTGTGGTAAATAGGCTCCCGAGTCGATGTGGAGCATTTTTTCTCATACCACATATCTGGGAAAAAAGTTTTCTTGTTTCAACATGCAGTTTTATGGAAAAATAGTGGCAGACACCGCAGACTGGCAGTGTGACGGTAATTCGAAATCCAACATGGAAGAATTTCTCAAAACTGCTGTAAAATAGTATAAAATGAGTAAAAATTGAAAAAAAAAGGTCTGTCGCTTGCCAAGTATGTTCCCGAACGACCGCACAACGTTACATACTGCTGGCAGACATTTGTTATCATATTTATCATATTTACATAATTACCATTATTACCATTTCTATTACGGTTAAAATATAGGCGACATAATCAACAAGCAAAATAATGTTGAAAACCTTAATAAAATGTTTTTGTGAAATGCTTCCTGAGGGAGTCACACCCCATTAGAAGTGTGCCCTTGAAGACTGTTTTTCCTATCTTGAAATTTATTAAACATAAAACCACGAAATTTTGTACTCACATAAACTTTTGGTACTTTTGTACTTTGGTATAAACTGGTATAATATGGAATCATGTCATATTATGTCATAAACAAAATAATAATAATGAAACGCTGGTCATTACTCCTTAAAAAATGAGAAATAATGCAAATAGGTAATATTTGTCAGAATAAAGGTATATTATAACAAAAATGTATCACAAAAGTTATAATAGTAATAGTGCAGATACAATTTATTTAAAAAAAACAACTGAAACGTACACAGCAAAGTAGTTTAACGGCTAAACAGTAACAAATACCATACGTGGAAAAATTAGGGTAGAAAACAAGAGTATAATTTGATGTACATACCTGCTAAAACCACTCTTAAGTAGTCCTCTTTCTAATGAAGGTACAGTAGTTACTTAATATGATAAAAGTAGTGATCATTGTACATACTTTTAACCTGACCACTCAATCACACGTTTTTTTAAACAATGTTAACAATTAAAGCTATTTATTACAATCAAAACATTGTTATATCAATAAATGCTTACATGTATTAGGTATAAATCGTCACTATTAGTTGACTTGGATACTTAGATATTTATTCACTACGCATAATTTTTACCGCTCATTGTATTTTACATGGCCAATTTAAAGTTAAGTTCATGTAAAAAAGAAGAAACCTTGAATCCCAAGGATACTACTCGTCAATATTCTTAGGATGTCATTTTAACCCTCATGCGGTGGGTGGTAGCATCTACTTTTTATAAATAAAAATATAGCACGAAAGTGGCCACTGTTCCTGCGTGGCTACTGTTCCAGACTCTGCAGAGTTTTTTTTTTTAAAAGCCTTATTACTGCGAGGTAATGAATTTATTCCTTACTTTATGCCCACTTTTCTAGAATACAATTTTATGCTAGATTCGTAAAATTTGACATACATTTAGATTTAACGTATTGAGTTACATAATTATTACTTTTACATACTTACTTAGTTATCGAAGAAGCAAAAGGGCTTTGGGGACTGGTCACTTCGGACCATCGTCATCTTACGGTATTTATAGAGTACAGTTAGATTTTATTTCGGTGCAATAAACTCGGACCTCGAAGGGACTTTCGCTGGGCTCAGGTTATCTTCGAACCAGATGTGGTAGCCAACTTTCTAAATGCTGTCTACCTCTTTCTTTGAACGGCCCATCGTTCAAAGGTCTGCTTGAATTTTTTGACCGTGTCATCATTAATTTCACACTGGCATGCCTGGTTCCCAAACGGAACAATAGAAAATTTTCATGTGGAGCCCATTCATAATAATTTATGGAAACAAATTAAGAACCGGATGCAATGTTTTTTTTTTATTTCCTCCACATTAAAATCAGTAATAATACAATTTTTATCACAATGTTTTGTCGGAAGAAATAAAGTGTTTGCATTGGATCCATATTGAATGTTATCAAATACCTAACAGGAATAATAAGAGTAATTTTGAAAAATTAAAACTGCTTCAGAACCACATTTAAAGTAGACAGAATAATTTTGAAATACAGTACAACCTCGACAATCCGTACTAATTGAAACGGGTGTTCGGACTATCGATTTGTTCAGATTTTCAAAAAGGAGTTATTTTTTAATATCAAATAGAAATACAGACATATTTATACATCAGTTTTATTTCCTAAACAAAACAAGAAAACAAATCTAAATCAGCTTTAGGTGCATTTTTTTTTAATTGCTTGAAGAGGCTTGATCAGAATTATGTATGAATTATTTGAACAGTCTGAATTAAAAGTTGCGGTAGAAAATACAATGCTTACACAATAACAATGCAATTCAAATAAACTCACCCCATATTTGAAGGGTTCAGTGGAAAAGTTGCCTATCTCACAAAAAGTGTTTAATTTTATGTTTTATACTTTTTTTTTTTTAATTACTGTAAAGCAACATTTAATGCAGTTAGTTTGTATATATTTTTATCCTAGTTAAAATCCCTAGCAAGGCCTTAAAATTATACGATGTTTGGATAAATAATCAAGTCCGGATTATGTCTTCGAGCGCCCACTGTTCGGATTAACGGAGGTTCGAACTAACGTATACTCAGAGTGAAAAAAAAATCGTACATACGCAAAATTTGTTTATTTAAAGCATTAAGTGTTAATTGATGTAACACACTCCCATTTTATGTTGTCACATGTTATATAGAAATAGGTATTCCGTGTTTAATTTTCTAAATTTATAATTTTCTTTTCTAAATTTTTTACCATTCAGATTTTTGGCCTATAATTTATACTTCGAATCGATTCTATACGAATCAGTCGAGATTGTTCAAATAATTTTATTATCATAATGATAAAGATTCTGGTATTATATTTGCACTGAGTTGATATTCTACAATATGTACAACGTATTTGACATAGTTTGTAGTTTGGGCGTTTTCTTTGTAAAGTCCTAATTTCACCTAACAACTAAAAACAATGAAAATCGTTGAAATATTACAGACTATTTTCATAATATACTGTAATTTCGTAACAGATAGGTATTAAATTCGCAATATTAAAAAACTATATAACATTAGGCATACAATGTTTCTATACTTCTACAGCTGTCTGTATACTTCTATAACCTGTAATAAACTCAGATGAATCAATAATCCCTGAATAATTAATTGCAAAAGACAGTGGCTTGTAAAAGCCTGTAAAATATTGAATGTACTATTCTGTGTCAGTTAATAATGGCTGAATAGACAGTCTGTAAGTAGCACATCGACATTTTAAAAATTCCTGTAGAGAAGTGAAAAATAGGCAAGAGGAAAACCTTACATAAAACTTTTTCTCTAAATCGAATTGGTTATGTAACATATCTAAGAGTATGCACGTATTTGTTTGTATATATAATTACTAGGCTTCGGAATATACATATGTCTGCCCGCGTGTAAAACGGCGTAAGAGTATCCCGCGTTCCCGCGGCGGGATGGCATACTACTGCGCATACGCGGGCTCTGGAGCGTTTTCGGGAAGGGTCAATGCCGTACGTAGCACGGGCAAGAAATACACGCGTATAGAATGTACAAGGCGCTTAAAAAATACGGTTTATACTTTCATTATCATACAGTTTTATAGTGCCGAGCCCCGCGTTGTAGCACACATTTCCTAACCCTAATAATAACGTTAAAAACCAATTAATTAATGAAAACTCGGTATAATACACACAGAGAAAATAATTCCTTTGCATCCAACAAATTATTAGTTATCAAAAGACAGTTTCTGTATTTAAAAAGATAGTATTCAAAATAATAATAAAAAAAAATACACAAGAATATTGGATCCAAAGAAACCTTTTAAAAATGATTTAATTTCAAGAACAAAGAATTGCTTTTAAGATTACAGTCGAATACATAAAAAGTTTCTCTTACTCAAACACTCATTGTTTTCATCGTTCTTTGTTTTATTCTGCACATTAAAACTGTACAGTAATAATTACTAATCCCTCTTCTCGCCAACAATAACTAGTAATTTTACACACACAAAAAAAGTAAAAAAAAAGTTTTTTCCTAAAAAGCTTATACCTTTAAAATAAAACGTTTTACTCGAATTTAATGTTATTTACTTACTGATCAGATTTCATCGTTAAAAATGAATACCTCGATTTTGCAACACGCAATCATACCTACTTGTATGCCTCATTTACATCTTCATGTAAAATTTATTCAACTGATAGTGAATTCACTTGGCTTATGATTAGTAGGTAACTCGTTTAAAAGAGATAACACGTTGTCCACGTGATGCAAGTGACACCGTTGCAATGCTATATTTTACAAGTTGTCGCACAAAGAAAAGGGTATAGTGAGTCTTTAAAGTGTTCAGTAACAAAGTATCAGAACCATAAAACTGAATCAAAGTTGTGTTTTTTTTTTTTTTTTAATGAAACACCCTATAGAGTATTGGTTCTTAATTATCTTAATTCTGATTCCTCGAATTTTTCCCTTTTCAAAAATATATAACATGCCTATGTTTGCTTTGGCAGGTCTGAGAACTGTCATTTAAAACGTATTGAGCTATATTTTATTAATTGATATTTATTACTAATTGTTTAAAATATGAATAATATATAGCGAATAGGAAGTGATTCATTTACTCGTATTTTTAAAAGAAATATGTCGCCACCTGCTGAAGCTAACATAGACATGTTATATATTTTTGAAAATGAAAAAATCGAGGGATCAGAATTTGTAATAATATATAAGGTGTTCCATTTAAAAACAAAATACTACCTTTATTCAGTTTAATGATTTCTGATGTTCAATTTTTTTTCTCATATCGTCTTACAAAAATTTGTGCAAAACTCATTTTGCAAAAAAAACTTTTGTCTGAAGAACTATTTTCTAATTTCAATAATAAACTCGCAATAACTTGTCATATTATAAAAACTAACCCTGTACATAGAGATTGGTTATCAGAGTGTTTTTTAATCAAATACCAGAGGTGGATTCATGTATTCAATTTTCAGAAATGCTTCGTTTTATAGACTGTTAATGACCTTCTTGTAGTTAACTAAATCAGTATCTGTTTCGAATATGTTATTTTAGTTATCTGTCGGTACGTTAAATAATAGAGGTGTACTTATGTATATTCGCAAAACCCACTGATAAACAAAATTCATCTTTGGAATAGGAATCCGAGTCTGTGCGTAAATATTGTTTAAAGTTCATAAAGACCCGTCAAAAGTCGGTGGCTATACAAGTAATTACTAGGTTGTTTACTATTCAGTATTTTCTCCATATTTAGTAATTTCATTTTATCCACTAAATTTCAAAAAAGAAATGTTAGCACAGATTTAATACTTCAATGTGATACGATCTTCTTTGAGCCCTTGTCATTCCCACTTATCTCCCAACCCCCTGACTGATTGACCTCAAATAGACCTTATCCAGACAGATCACGATAATTGTATCGTGCAGACAGATAGGAAGATAGATCAAACTTTTTTTCAAAAAAAAATGTTACTCGATATATTTTAAGATTGTTAGGAAATCACCCGTTTCGTAAAAACAAATCATAATAATAATATGATCTACTTTTCTGTTGATTTATATCAACGGCATATATTAGATTTTGTTCGATGTGGTTATAAAATAAAAGTGGGTATCTGGTGATGCAACGTATTTTATGACCGAAGTGTGAAACGTTACATTCTATAAATAAATTCCTAAGAAAATACTGCCCATTGAACTTGGACTAGCAGACTTCTTCACTCTAGGTCTTTATTCGATTTAAACAGTTAATATCAACAGTTAATATCAACAACTTTAATTATTTAGTATTTCACCAAGAATTTGTTTATACTCTAAATGAAATTTGTTTTGTTTCAAATTGGCCATGGAATTAACATTTAACTTAGGAAATCGTATAAGTGGGCCCTGAAATCAATCTAAAACATGTCAAGGTTCGAAATGTACGATAAAAGTTAATTTGGTGCTGAAACAATGCCTAATTGTGAATAAAGTCATGCCTGTAATCGAGAGACAACAGCCTGAAAAATTAAGAGAAATCAGAGAACTTTTCTCTTGTTTTTCGATTGTCCGTTCTGTCTGGGTACATATATTTGCTTTTTTTAATTCCACTGCATGAAAGAATCTGGTACCCAATATTTAAGTCTATTAATATAATGTTATATCATAAATTGTAATAAATCAAAAATTAAAATAAAGCCACTTGTGGTCTTGTAGATATATCTATTTAATTGGTAATGTCCTGTTGAGGTCTTTTGATTTTGACCCAATAAGTTGTCGTAAATTTTGGCGATCGTCTTTGTCCTGAGAAGTTTGTCCACCATTTCTGCAATTTGTCATTTATCCAT
Organism: Aromia moschata; assembly: GCA_029963805.1. Lineage (NCBI taxonomy): Eukaryota > Metazoa > Arthropoda > Insecta > Coleoptera > Cerambycidae > Aromia > Aromia moschata. Next base: position 674,588 of record JAPWTK010000193.1, read on the forward strand.
TTATGCATATGGCCGTTTTTGTGCATGGTTTTCCACACCAGAGTAAGGTTCTGGCTCTTAGAAGCTACATACCTACCTACTTTATGTTGTTTTAAAAATTTAAACATTATTCTTGTAATAATAAAACACTTAAAATAGACAAAGGGCAAATATTAGATCAGTAAGATTGTACGCTGAGGGTTAATATGTATTTCACTGCAGATGCTTGTCAGATAGTTTACCAATAAACTAAAAGTATGTATAGAAATTTTCGCACGCGTTTTTATTTGGCTAACGACCGTCATATTTAGAACATACTTTACATGCACATAATAATCTCTCTATACGTAGGTCGGCGAATACATGTAGTAATCACGTGCTGGAGGCAAACACCTAACAATTCCCGCTGTGAAAAGCAAATTGATTTAACCAAGGATTTAGTCTATTATGTTATAGTATATAACCAGAACATATATTAAACATACAATTAATATTAACCTTTAGAGTACCGAGATTTGGGGTACGTGATACCCCTCAGAAAATGCATAAAACTCTTATATCATTTGACCTTGGGCCGAAGTGCCGATCATGGGTCCAGCCAGTATACTGGTTTTCCGCGAGTTAATTTAATTCACTTCTAATTGCCATATGAGGCTTAAATTTTGGACAGAGCCTTATGACTGGTCACGATACAATAATCAATGGTTAATTTTAGACCTGGATGTACAGGTCGCCGATGGTGGATATACTACCGGATCATCTCCGAGGAATGAGTCGAATTTCTTAGAGATGGCCTTAGCATTCGATTTTGCGGTTCGGAATGATATTCAGGACCTGAACAATCAGCTCGTCGATGATGGATAACCCTGAGATCATCTCCCAGAAGCTGGATAACCAGGTTGCAGGTATACCCGGGATCATTCCGAGGAATCGGGCCGAATTTATCGGCGATGGCTTTTTCGTTCGTATTTGATATTCAGCACGATGTCTTGAACAAATAGCCGGCTGATGATTGACATACCTAGTAATCATAGAATTTCAGGAGAGTGGATGATTTGGAGTACGCATTTTCGTTATAATCTATTATGTTCCTGATAATTATTACCAAAAAAAAATACATTTTTTCAAGAGGTCATATTCTAAAAAAAATAGTTGATAACCAGAAGCCATTGTCTCTATTAAATTAGGCTATACTTGTCGGAGATGACTCCCAGGTATACTCATCATCGGCGACCTGGATGTCCAGGTTTTAAAGTCACAATGGGATATTGTATTGCCAATTAAATTAAGCTCTCTTGTGTGAGCCAGTAACTGGCCTTCCGGTACTCTAGAGTTTAATAAGTCATGTTATGATTGTTAAACAAATATACTCATTCCGTGGTCTACCGCAAACGATTAATAAAACTAATTTGACATAGCCAGTTACATTAAATCTACTTTTATAAAATATTAGCGACCCGCCCCGGCTTCGCACGGTTTACGACATCACATTAGAAACCTCTAAAATTATCAGTGTTTCTCTACTATATTATGCATGTATTATACATATAAACCTTCCTCTTGAATCACTATATCTATTAAAAAAAACCGCACCAAAATCCGTTGCGTGGTTTTAAAGATCTAAGCATTAATAGGGACAGACAGACAGCGGGAAGCGACTTTGTTTTATACTATAGAGCCATCCAAAAAAAAAAACGTCATCAAAGTTGGCCGAGAAAAAAAAGGTATTTCCATCCTTAATCGAATTTATAACCTTATTTACTTGTCAAGACTGTCACATCATATGACAGCCTTTGTCTATTTTACAAATTGTGACAGTCACTTGTCAAAAGTTTGACATAACCGAAAAGCTTAGACATGACCGCTATTTCCATCTCACTCGTTCATAGCCAGAGTTGATGACGTTTTTTTATGTTATGATTTATCTTTACAATCACCAAATACATGAGCAGTGCCGGTGTGTTTTCATGACCTGTTTTTATTTATCCTGACTACTTTAGGCGGTTGTAAGGCTGTCCGAAACCCCTGATAACTTTCGTATCAATAAAAAGCGAGTGCTTAGCATTAATCCATTTAAGTAAATTACCGGCTTACCGGCCTACCCACCAAAGGATTGAAATCGTGTGTCGGCGCTTGTTCGCGGCGGATTATTAGTTCTTCTACGATACAGGTAAGCAGGTAAGCGGCGTTGCCGCTTTTCGTTAGGATATTACAATATTGTTATTCTCGACCTCGTCCCACTTCACGGAACTTGAGGCCCCGTTCACACCGCTAAAATGTTATAATGCACAATTCGCCCGTACGCGCACAATGGTGTGTGGACTGTGGAGGTACTGACACGTTTTTCTTTTTAAATTAAGGTTTGCTAATATCCCAGTTGCGAAAGGGATCGTTAAAATAATAAATTAACTGACTATTCGGCAACAAGTCGGGTTTTAAACGCGTGCGTGGGAATTTTTCTCTTGTAAGTTCGTTTATACAGAGATCATTTGTTTTGTTTGTTGTTTTGAACTATAATGAATTACTTACAGTTGGCGGACTTTTGGTTTTAATGAAGACTTAACGTCGAGAATTCACATACCAAAGCCCTTACATACACACAGGTTTATAAGAGAAGGCGATAAGTCTGACTGCCTGTGTCAACAGACGGATATCAAATCTTCTTTGGAATGTGGTGATTACAGAAGATAAAATTTGAAAAAATCTAATTCAGCCTTTTTGGATTTTTCCAATTTTTAGGTACCTATCTATACTTTATCCTGGTCAGGCATTAATTGAAATAGATGTTTATGACTAATGTTATGATGAGTATATGTTATCATGTAATGTTAAAAGAGACGTATACGCTGTGTGTTCCATTTTGACCAGGCCTTCTAGTATTTTGGAATTTTTTATATTCCTATTTTTGGCGTATGTTGCCCTACTATATGTAAAAGTCTTCTTGTGTCGCTCTTCCACAGCTTACTGATGTTGACAGAACATGTCAAAAAGTAAGAAATCGAATTAGGTACCCTCAAACATTAAACTCTAACATTCAATTTCGTTCGTGAAATTATCTACTAAATTAATAAATACTAATTGCTATAGAAACAGCTTACCCTATATACACTAATGAAATTTTAGTAGTGAGTAAAGCATCCTGTAGTCCCATTTAATCGGCTGATAGGTTAAAGATTGTTTTCTATGGTCCATGTAAGTATTTTTTGCCAATACTGTTGCAAGTTCGCTAAACACTATCTTGCCAATAATAATATAATATTTAGTTAATTCCGTGGTCGCCTTAAAGCCTTGACTCAAACCAAATCGAACATATATGGGATCACTTAGACCGTAAAGTGGTCACTCAATATGAGAAAATCAAAATAGTCCACTTCAGATGAACTCATGAAGGTTTGGTATGAAATTAATCAAAATATAATTAAAAAATTAATTGTTAGCATGCCAAGGCGACATGACGCACTTATAAAAGCCAAAGGTTACCAAACTTCATACTAATTTTAGAATGTCTTTTGTTGAAACTACATTTTTCAACATACATTCCGCTTATGTATTTAATGCCTTTTTGCCTTAACTAAAAGTTTGCTTAAATTCTGATAATTTTTGTATTACAGCATTGATTTTTTATGCTTCTGACAGGATTATAGCTTGTGAGATTCTGCGTCTAATAAGTCGAAGTTGAAGATGGTATATCGATTGTGTGAAAAGATATCGCTAAAAAAGTAAAATATCAATGTTTTCAAAGAAACGTAAATAACTCCGAAAATAGTAAATCCCTTTCGAAGTTGTTGGACTCGTATTAAAACGGAAATCTTCAGTGTATCTATTTGACTAACCGAGTCGTTTTGTAAACATTTTTTCCTAGACATGTAAAAATCTAAAGTTGAACCAAAAAAATTTCAACCATGAACCATGCTTACTATCGTTTTCGTAAAAATCACTGTTCTTGAAATTTTAATACAAGATAGAGAGTTCTAGATGGATATTAATCCTTAATTTTTGTTGGAGTAATGTGTGGCGTACAGGGCTTTTTTGAATTTACGTGATATTTTTGGTTCAACTTTAGATTTTTTTCATATCTAGGATTTTTTTTTAAAAAATGACTGTTAGTCAAATGTATACACTGAAGATTTCTCTTTAATACAAGTCCAACAACTTCGAAAGAGATTTACTATTTTCGGAGTTATTTACGTTTCTTTGAAAACATCAAAATTTTACTTTTTTTAGCGATATCTTTTCACACAATCGACATACCGTCTTCAACTTCGGCTTATTAGACGCAGAATCTCACAATCCTGTCAGAAGCAAAAAAACATCAATGTTGTAATATAAAAATTATCAGAATTTAAGCAAACTTAAAAAAGTGGGTGTATGATGACTTTCGTTGCTTACTGTATGTATATGTTTCACAGTTTGTCGTGTTAGTTAATTCTTTATATTTTGTATGAACCCATTTTCAACTTATTTTCCGCGACCAGTTACAACAAATTTGTATCAAAGTATGACTCAGTCTGAATATAACTGTGTATTTTCTTGAATCTTTAGCATCAAAAACAGGTACATAACATAATATGTAGATGTTGAATATACGACTCGTGGTTACTAATTTCGTTAGCAACTACAACAACAACAAGTCACGTGAAAATCGCACACATCGCAGTAAAAAAAGTAACCCGTCTGGAAGGGTTCGGCATGCTACCCTGGCGAGTGTAATATTTCACCGCTTAAAAATCGCAATAATCCACGCTAATTTAAAATCCAATTACGGCGTGATTCATGCCGCATGGCGGGTACCGGCCCGTGTGGAATCGTAAAAATGGGTTTGATTCAGTGATTCTTGTGCGGTGTGATGCCGGCTTTCGTTTGGATCGCCAGCCAAGCGCGACCGGTGAGCCCCTACACTCGGCTGGGCGGCAAACGCAGCGGTCCTATCCCGACATTCCAATTAAATACTAATATTTGTTGCGCTATCACGGCTTTTTTGTCGATTTAATTCCCATTAGGAGCGACAAAAACAGGTGGCTCTCGAGATCGGCGGCGGCGGTGGTGTTGCGCGTCGCCTGTCTTCTCTGTTCCGAGCCGACCCGAGTTGCTGCGGTTGCTGCTATGGTTTCGCATCAAAATAAACATCGGTTTCTCCTCTTTGCACGGTACGGTTTTTGGACGTAAACAATGCTATTTTATTACGTGGACTTTTTTTGAGGTTTTAGGTATATACAGCATTTCAACGTTAAGTGTTAACGCTGAAGTCACCCGATCGGCGGCTGTTCTTATAGTTGTGCCAGTCAATAGACACTATAGTTGGGCGGCAAATAGATATAGTAATAAAAATTCGTGCGTGCCAACTACAGTGTCCCAAAAAGCTTTCGTACACAATCCAAATTTCGGTTTACGAGGTGTGGCTATTAAATAATCGAACTGATGCTGCTACTAGCGCGCTGCGAGCGTGTCGCGACAAGTTTGAACAGAACTGTGTCTGGTGATACTTTCCCCACCATGAGCTCGCTGGACAAGCCAGTAGGTCGCTCAGTTTGACTGTAGCAGTTGTTTGAATTAGTTTACGCACCAGTGACGAGTCGAAAAAATATTAAGTGGTCAGATGGAGCAACGGGTTTCTTGTTATACTGGGGAAAACTTTTACAGAAGCTTATGCAATACAATGTTAAAAGAAGTGTACGGGAATGAATATTTATCCCGCACACAAGTTTTTGAATGGTTTAAACGGTTTAAAGAGGGACGTGAAACGACCGAAGGCGATCCGCGCCCCAGACGGCCCTCAACGTCAAAAACGGATGAAAACATTGAAAAAAATGGTAAATAATTCGCGAAGATCGTCGCCTAAGCATCCGAGGGCTTATTAAAATAACAGGAATCGACAAAGAATGTGTTTTTTTTTGTCGTCAGATTTTGCATGAATGGTGCCGAAACTTCTCACTCCCGAGCAAGAATCAAGAATGAACATTTACTCTGACATTCTAAACAACATTGATCCAGGCTTGTTAGACACGATGATTACTTGTGATGAATCGTGTTTTTCTTTTTAAATCGCGGTTAAAGCAAAAGCGACGGAGGTTCTGAACCAGCTGACAGAAGCGAACTGCTTTCAACAATGGAAAAGTTGTATGGAGCGGTGTAGAGATCGCCAAGGGGAGTATATTGAAGGCGAAAAAGTTGCTACTGTAATTGGTAACGAATAAAAAGTGTTATGACAGCAGTTCGGATATTCAATAGCCACACCTCGTACATTCAACTAATTCTTCATTCATGTACGGCTAATAAAAATATTTACATACGTTTTCAGAAATTTATATTTTAGTAGCTAAAATGTATTGGACATTAATGTATATTCATGTGAAACGTAAGTAATATCTACGAATTTAATTAAAAACAAATGAAGAAATTTACATAAAAACTGTATTCGTACATTTATTAGCAAGTGTTGGTTACAGTGCACCAACAGTAACTTTGCCCATGACCAGTAGACACAGACCAGAAGTTGCAGCTGCGGCCATGAACACTTCGACAAATACAGTTTGTGATTGTTTGTTTGTGAATATCTCATATATGTCTGGGTATGGTCATTCTACCTCGTACTACGTTTGTTGTGTTCAATTCGCGAGTAAAGCTACTATTAGTGTACTGCAGATAGTATGACTTATCGGACCAAGTCAAGGGTAGCACATACATATTATGGACAACTTTCGGGGAATTCAGCTCTTGAAATAGAATGTTCATTTCAACCATGAATCTTCCATCATAAAGCGATATGCGTAGAAGAACCGACGAAACTCAAGAAATCTACTATAGAAAGCTTCTTGGTGATGCCAGCTTTGCGCAACGTTTCACTTTCAGAATGCCGAAATAAATGTTTTATAGATAGGGAAAAAGTCGTTAGTCACTCTTTCACTATAAAATCATGTAACTATTCTAACTCTATTAGCGGGTCTTCGCTCTTGTGACGTTCCTAAAAATCGGAAAAACTGGGCGTCTTTAGTATATATACGAGGAGTATAAACTGTATTTTTTAAGCGCCTTGTAAATTAATACGCGCGTATTTCTTGCCCGTGCTACCTACGGCATTGACCCTTCCCGATAACGCTCCAGAACCCGTGTATGCGCAGTAGTACGCCATCCCGGCGCCGGAGAGCAGGATAGTCTAACGCAGTATAACACGCGTGACAGCAAACTTTCCGAACGTTAGTCATGCCATATCGACATATGTACGTACGTAGCAGCAGCTAGTAGGAATGGTTATTTCCCTTAAAACAGTTCAGAGAACTGTTTTTATACTAAAACAGTTATTATTAACAAATATTATTAAAAAATATTATTTGTTCATAATACTCGTATTTTGTTGGCGTAATAAAGTACTATTATAGGTACCGCATTACTGTTTTGTTGTTTTCAAATAGTCTATTTTTAAACAGCTGAAAATACGTTGAAGGAAATATACTCACAACCATTAAATAAACAAAAAATATTGACAAAATTTATTTACTGGAGTAGCCGGTCTGTTTTCGGTGTTAGGACACGTGTTTTACACGTTTTTTAAATTTTAAAGTTCTTTAATATACTTCCTTGTTAAACGTTGTCGAAACTAGTAAATAAAGGCAATTCTTTGAAAAAATATGAATTTGGACGCGCATTTTTTAAATTTTAACGCGTTTTATTTCTTGAAACGGATAAAACGTAACTGTTTATCTTTATTCAAACGGAAATCACGTGAAAACCAGAATGTGTAATATAGGCTTGGTACCGAAGTCTGTAGTCCAACTTGTAATTCCTATTATGAGTTAATAGGTATTTAGAATACAAACAAACTATAGTTTTAAACTTTTTCCCATTTTTCATTTGTGTATAAGAAGAAATCCCGCCAAAGTGACCGCATCATAGGCCGAGCTCGACACACAGTAAGCAACGAAAGTCATCATACACTTACTTTTTGAAGTTTGCTTAAATTCTGATAATTTTTCTATTACAACAGTGTTTTTTTTCTTCTGACAGGATTATAGCTTGTGACATTCTGCGTCTAATAAGTCGAAGTTGAAGATGGTATATCGATTGTGTGAAAAGATATCGCTAAAAAAGTAAAATTTCAATGTTTTCAGAGAAACATAAATAACTCCGAAAATAGTAAATCCCTTTCGAAGTTGTTGGACTCGTATTAAAGGGAAATCTTCAGTGTATCTATTTGACTAACTGAGTCGTTTTGTAAACATTTTTCCTAGACATGAAACAAATCTAAAGTTGAACCAAAAATTCAAAATTCTACCATCCTTACTATCGTTTTCGTAAAAATCACTGTTCCTGAAATTTTAATAAAACAGAGAGTTCTAGAGAGATATTAATCCTAAATTTTTGTTGGAGGCGTTTTGTGTGGCGTACGTGATATTTTTGGTTCAACTTTAGATTTTTTTCATGTCTAGGAAAAATTTCGAGACCAACAACTTCGAAAGGGATTTACTATTTTCGGAGTTATTTACGTTTCTTTGAAAACATTGAAATTTAATTTTTTAGCGATATATTTTCACACAATCGACATACCGTCTTCAATTTCGCTTTATTAGACGAATAATCTCACAAGCTGTAATCCTGTCAGAAGCAAAAAAAATCAATGCTGTAATACAAAAATTATTAGAATTTAAGTGGGCGTACGATGACTTTCGTTGTTTACTGTATATAGTCCAGACACAAACTGCTATTTTTCTTCTAAAATCATTGTTATGAGTTTTTCTTTTTTTTTTGTATTTAGAGGTCAAATAAAATCGAATGAACATCCTAGTTATTAGGTAGCTATGTACATATGTACATATTTCACTTGAATTACAAAGTATCTACACATATCGGCAACAGGCTGGCTGTAAAAATACTCCTACTGTCTACTACATATCACGCCGATAAAAAATATTTATATATACAACGGTTTCATTGACCCTTTTAAATAAATATTGGCCCCGAAAAAAAAGTTATCTAATGTTTAGTTAGCAAGAATATTTTACAATCCCACAAAATTTTGCATTTATGTACACTTCTCAGATAAATAATCTTGAGGGGAACACTCATTCATGACTTTTATTATAGTTATATACTTTAGTCTCACTTATAGTTTTTTAGGGGTGATGGGGGTTATGTGGTCTCAGTATACGGGTTATGAATTGATTTTAAATCGAATTAATACACCGGAATATGTCCCTAGGTCTTTAACTCTTTAAGGGTGTGCTTGAAGAATAACGCCCCCACACAAATGTCGGTTATCATTAGAGACGTGCAATTACGAGGTGTGGCTATTAAATAACCAAACTGATGCTGCTGCCAGCGCGCGTGTCGCGACAAATTTGAACAGAACTGTGTCTGGTGATACGTTCCCCACCCTGAGCTCGCTGGGCAAGCCAGTGGGTCGCTCAGTTTGACTGCAGCAGTCGTTTGAATTAGTTTATGCACCAGTGACGCGTCGAAAAAATGTTAAGTGTTCAGATGGAGCAACGGGTTCATCTCAAGTTTCTTGTTAAACCGGGGAAAACTTTTACAGAAGCTTATGCAATGTTAAAAGAAGTGTACGGGAATGAATGTTTATCCCGCACACAAGTTTTTGAATGGTTTAAACGGTTTAAAGAGGAACGTGAAACGACCGAAGACGATCCACGCCCCGGACGGCCCTCAACGTCAAAAACCGACGAAAACATTAAAAAAACTGGTAAATTAATCCTCGAATATCGTCGTCTAAGCATCCGAGGGCTTGCTGAAGTAACAGGAATCGACAAAGAATGTTTTCGCTTGGTTTTTGGTTTGGTGTCAAAACTCCCGAGCAAAAGGAATCAAGAATGAACATTTGCGTTGGCATTCTAAACAACATTGACACTGATCCAGACTTGTTAGACACGGTGATTACTTGTGATGACAAGATTCGAAAGTGTGGAAGCAGTTAAAATAAAAGCGACGGAGGTTCTGAATCAGCTGACAGAAGCGGAAAAGTGTTATGACAGCAGCAGTTCGATTATTTAATAGCCACACCTCGTATGTCCATTTTCAGGAACGTTACAATAACGGGGTTAAGATAACTACACTTTATGCCGTCTGTCAATGTGGCTACAACGTGCCGTCTTTTTTTACCAATATGATGAACATTTTTTAATTTGAACAGGTGTAAGTAGAAATACAACGAACTTCAAATTTGTAAATGGACACCCTGTATGTTCTTAAGTACATAATTATATGTATTATATGGTCTGCGTAAATTTTGCTTACGGCATACTTAAATTTTTGACACGTTGATGAAATATAGTGGTTATTATTATTATTTTTTAAACTCGAAATTACTAACAATTTTTGTATAACAAAAATTTTCAAAGTAGGCGTTAGGAATTAAAATATAGCTGGACATTATTTGTTTTTAACACTGAATAAATCGAATATTCTAACGCGAAATTGTTTTCTCTATACGGTATACCTATTATTTTTTCTTACATGATGAAAATCAATATACTTTTAGTTTTAAACTAATATACATAAATATGTGGATAGAGTTGTAAAATATTTAAAGCTGTTAATGCAGTTATTTTACAAGAAGAATTATTCTTTTTATACTCTTATATCTCTGACACACATATCGCTAATTTATTATTGGTCCATCGCATACACTTCAGGATAAATTGAGGAAAATTCCGTACTTACAAACCATACTCCACATCTACACATGATCCCTACCCTTACGTACAATAGAACACGATGGTGACCAACTTTGAATCGAGCCCAAAACAAACACATTGCGGCCGACACAGTTCGCAAGCTTTTTACATCGCAACATTCTGCTATTGAAACCGAAAGTATTTTGCTCAGATCACATTGTTAACGTACAGTCTCGTGTGCATAACCACCCTTTATAATAAATACTTCCGAATGTATTTCTGTCATAGTCAAGAGTTAATGAATGTACTTATTGCTTATTGTTAGTTGCCTTGATTAAAGTTTGCTACAAGTGCCAACCGTAAAGTATGAAAACACTCCATGCATCACTAACGCAGCTTGCACCCACTCGATGGGTGCGCCGTTTTTCTGACGGCGGAATCGACATTCTTTCGCGTGTTCTATTTCTGTGGGCTAATATCATTAAAATATTAGTTCAGTGTGCCACGCTGTGTAAAAAATAAAAAAAGATCGATGTGGTAATGCTTAACTATACGGTAAGTAGGTCATTTACGGAGCGGTTGTGTAACGAGTTAAACTAAATTTCAACTCTTTCAACCGTGAATTGCTAATTATCAATGAAATTATTATGGCGGCCCGGACACTTTGTGTATTTTCGTTTACTCGCCGTTTTACGAGGTTTAGATATACATATGTGTGTACACTATGTACGTGTAGATTCCTAAAAATCGCGGTTTTCGTTCGTAGTGGGTCGTCCGGCCGCGTTGAACAGATGTAATTGAGGCGATTGCCAAATACACACACAGATTTCACATTTCGGTTACGAAAAACCAACACGAGTTTCAGGACGCAACGTCTATAAAAGTCTGTTACGTAAACTTAACGGCTGTCCCGTCCTTTCTTCACGTGCTGGGCAAGTCCGATGTACGTTTAAATTATCGGAGATTAAATCGAGAAAAAGTTGCGTCCCTTTTCTGTAATATTTTAAATCTCTCACGCCTCTACAGATTCAGTGAGTCATATCAGCGGTTATTCTGACAGATTGTTTCGTTTAAGGCTGTAACGACTTTGTAACTTTGTGATCAATTTAGTCTCCGTATTTTTCCGTGAAAAAAATTGGATAACGAAAGTTGTTCATAAACACCTGAAAAAAGCACCAGTTGGATGCAATTAACAACCAACACAGCGCAAAGGCAATAAAAACTGACAAACCAGCAACCAACAACCAGATGTCGGTTTGCTAGGAAATTTATAGAATACCCCAGCGAGGACGTCGCAAATGCATATTTAACTTTGACGGACTAAACTTACGCCTTGAATCCTGACAGGACACTGTCAGCTTGGAAGCGCTTATATAATATGAGGATACGTGAAACACCCCTTTGTAAAGGGTCTGAACCGAGAGAGAAGAAAGTTGAGCATCTACTATATGATTGTTTAGCTGTCTCATCTGTGTCTCATCAGTGATCTCACCACTTTTTTTGAGTCTCACTTTATCAGCTCCAGATTCCAGAAACATGAAACTGAAAAGTCTAAGTCCGCTAAGTCCGAGCATCAATCCAAAGTTTGGTTCAATTTAAGAATTTCGAAATTGTAGAAAAAAAAGCTGAAAATATCAATACAATACATTATTTTTAATATTGCATTGATTTTCTAAAACACATGTTATTCAAATAGACAACAACTATTCTTGTAGATCTAAGTAGGTATCACCAATTATATCAATAAAACAAGTTCTTCCTTTCAACAGTTGTAAGCATTTGAAAAAAAAAATAAATGCCATTTATCTTTCTGACAAGTTATATAAACAACTTGTCTACAAGAATTCACAACAGGAAGATATTGATACGGATAGAATTTATACATACATACAATATGTAATATTTTCAGTCTTGGAGTTTTTTTTTTTACCTACATTTCGAAACATTTTAAATTGAACAAAACTTTGGATTCAGTTTTTTTTTTTACTTTTATGAAAACATTTCGTACATTTTGTCATATGTAAATGGATATGATTTTTTTTTATTTAATTTTGTATCGTAGACTTGTTTTGGCAACTACTTTGTTTGGAGAATTAAAAGTTTAACTTAAATCAAATTTGAATTTCTTAAAAACCAAAACAGTTGTAGGTTGTAGGGGTGCTATACTCGTACTACTAAGTGAAACACTCTGTATGATGGAAAATTATATTTTAAAGTATATTAAAAAAATGAATTTTAATTATGTTAAAAATTTCAAATTTTAACATTTTTTTTATGATAAAATTAGAATGATTTGATGGTTGTACTCTAGAGTTTTTGACGAATATTTCTATAATTACATATTTTGATCCTTATTTCTATAATTACATCCTTACTCAGAACGTCTTGTAAAAATAAATTACAAAAACATGTACAGTGTCCCATTCCAAATCCAATCCAAAGTTCATATTTATTTCTCAAATTTAGTTGACTATGGTAAAATGCCAAAAGTACTTAAAAATTGCAAAATTTTGAACCATTTGCAATAGTGAAAACTCGACCCACGTATCTCTTTTCGTTCAAAAGCTATCCTATTTTCCTACTTTTTTGTTTACAAGTTAGTAGGATTTTTTTTTCTTATTTTTATTCTCATCGTGAATATTTTGGCAATATTGAAACACTGATACTGACAAACATTTCTGAATGTCCACCAGTGGCGGCCGGTGGAATTTGACATGCTTGTATTTTCGTAAGGAGATATGGGACCCACACCATAATTTAGGGGGTGGTTACTAGACCTAAGTAAAAGGCTATAATGGCAAAAAATCTTCAGGGAAAACTTGCGAAATTTTCCAAAAATGGTTGCCTCCGGACAGATCTTGGAAAAGGCTTGCAAAATATTTGCGAATTTTTTTTTTTCATAATAACCAATTAAATACAATTTTTTTTATACTTGTGATTTTCTTGACATTTTGAGATCTGTAAAAGTTATGGTAATTTGAATTTTTATTTCATCCCAACATTTCGTCTGTGAGTTGATGATAAAATTATCATCATTGTGAAAATCACAAGTATAAAAAAATTGAATTTACTCGGTGATTATGAAAAAAAAAAATATTTCGCAAATATTTTGCAAGCCCTTTCCAAGATCTGCCCGGAGGTAGAAAAAAAAATTCGCAAGTTTTCCCTGAATATTATTTGTCATTATAGCCTTCTACTTAGGTCTAGTAATCACCCCCCTAAAATATGGTGTGGGCCCCATGCCTCCTTACGGAAATACGAGCATGTCAAATTCCACCGGCCGCCACTGATGTCCACATTGTTCGTCTTTAAAGTAGCCCTTTAAGAAAGACTAAAAAAAGTAGGTCACAGTAAAAAAATATTTGTGATAGGAAGCATCAAGCGAAATTGTATGAACCGTCTCACATCCGCATACTCTTATCACTGGCGCAAGATTAGATAAGTAAAAGTGCTTATTGAAGTTGTGCGTTGACTAAATTTAGAGGCTTGTCGCAGTTCCGTTTTAACGAATCTGCATTACATGCATTCGCTCTGTAAATATTTTACTATGCCAAAGGAAAATTTTGTCAGATACGTTTTGCAATCGCGACCCAGTTGTTCATGGGAAACGTTTTTTAAGTATGCGCCCGTTTTTATGCGGCACAGCGAAATTCAGTAAGAGCTTTTAGACGGAAGTTTGTCGCACACATGCTTAAAATGTGTTGTTATTCGATCCACTGCGAATTATCGCTACTTTATGCGACAATTAATGAACGATGTGATGATGATGAATGATAGAGGAAGGCTGCGTTTATTGGACCAATCTCTGTTTCTTCAATTTGTTGTAATGTTTAATTATAATTTTTATCATAATTATTGAAGATAATTTTTAAATGTCTGCTGTAAGATTTCAAAACTGACTCATTATTTGAGTTAATATTTTGTGGAAAATGCCTTTTTGTTTCTGAGGAAAAAAATGTTTCAAAACCTTCGTATGTGGTTTAATGTAGAAAATTAGTGTCCTAATTTGAACCAGCGGATTCTTAATTTAGATGAGGTGAAATACATACATACATATTGTAGGAAAATTATGGTAATTGTGGATAACATTCATTTTAGCAACAATAAAATAAATCGTAAAAAAACTATGGTCCTGTAAATAATGACAAAATAGTATTTTTTTCTAGTTGCACATGAAGTCCAAGTTTAAAGCTTGTATATGTTTTAGACCTATTGAAAATAGTTTCCTATTTTTTGGTGGAGATATTGTGACAAAACCACAGTTATAAAGCCATACATATTCTGCTTATATACCTCTTCCATATGCGTGGTAAATAATGTATTACCTTCATTACCTTTTTTATGAGAAACTTTATAACCTTGAACGCACCACTTTTTATGGGGGACTTTTCATCCCAATTCACCTACTCCAATAAAAAAAAAATGTATTTTGTACTCACAGGCATTCATATAGCAGCAATCACATTAACTTCCGGAGGAAGTACATATGACTTATGACACGGTAGATATATTATTATCCACGAAGAACAAACACCCAAAAACCTGAAATGATATAGCAACTGATATTCTAAATTGAATTATTGTAAACATACGAGTATTTATCTCGTATATTTTTGTGTTTGCATCGTTCGATGACTGCACTAGTTTATTATGTACGGTAGTGAAGATTAGTTGTCGTCGCGTTCTGTGTATTGTATAGGAATGACGCTGACGCATAGCTGTGGAGTACCATTCGTCTAGGAGATTACTAGAATCAATCAGAAGAGCAATGGACTCTTCTCGTAAGTAAAACAGAAAACAGGAAAATAAAATGTTTCGAATGTTGTCGATGAAGATGTTTTGGGAGATCTTGGGAGATCTTGCTAGGACACTATAATTTGAAAACAAATAAAAAGGGAGTAAAAACATTGACATTTTAAAATTAAAATGTGTAGAATACATTTGCAGTGTTTGGTTTACTTCACCATCATATCCAAATCTTTTTGGGTCACTGAATCCCAATTCGCAGTCGTTTAGGTCCATCAGGTAATTGTTCGTCCCTAATCTCAAAAAAGTGGTCTAAAATCTCATTTAATAAGGTTGCATCGAGGCACATAATATAGAATAGAGATACATACATATATATTAACACATTCTTTGCATGGTATATAATTAATAGGTGAACAGAAACCCAGAGTGAATCTCACAACACTATAACTCCATACTCTTAAACGCTGTGACATAATAGCCTAGGGATCTGTATGTAACAAACTAGAAACCACGTACCTCGAGGGTTCGTGAGCAGGTAGCTTGAAACCCAATAATCCCACAGCCTGAAGATCTGCAAGCAAAGACTTTCAAATCCAATAAACCTTAACGCTATTCCTCAAACCTAAGAACTGAAAGAAATACAATATATCGAGGAATTTTATTGGATTTGAGAACCTTTGCTTACAGATCCTTAGACTATGGGGTTGTTAGGTTTGGGATTGTCTATTGAACAACCTCCGATATACGTCGCTTCTAGTTCCAGATACGCAGCTATCAGACTGTTGGGTTCTAGAGTATGAGGTTATTGAGTCTAAAGATTTTGATTCTTAGACCCTGAGGGCTATGGGGTTATTAGATTTAAGGGTATGGGGTTATAGGATTGTGTTTATAATTAAGTTCTATAAAAAATAAAAAATATAAATCAACCCGGTTATAAGACGAAAGAAAGACAAAATGCCCATTGAATAAGTGGTTCAAAAATGTCGCCCCTTTGTGCTTCGCAAAAACCTAGTCTATCGTAAAACTCAGTTCTTACGCGTTCTAACTTCTAACACTTCAGGGGAAATATTATTTAGGACTTGTACAATTCTGGCCCGTAAATCATTTAAATTTCGTGGTCTTTCATGTTCATGTCCGTAAACAGTTTGTTTTATTTGTTAAATATTTGTTAGCATTTAAGGAACCGTTTATAAAAAATGGCCCAACGATGGAATCGCCTAAAATATCAACCCAAACATTTAACTTCACGGGATACTGCGTAGTGCGTACGCACAGGAATACTGAAGTGCTTATTTTCCGTAGACTAATAACTATATAATAATTCAATTCACACGTGCGCATTATAATTTATGGGCGGTGCGTCCCACCTCCATATTTTATTGCTACCCTATCAGGAAAGACAGAGAATAACGCTCATAAAAGTTTTAAAATGACATGTCAGTCTGGCAACTATGGATATAATATTTCTCTGTGAGTTCCTCTATCTAGAGTTTATTCTTTTCTATCTTTTAATGCTCGGCTTTGAAATCTTGGACGTTCCAACCCTGTATGTAATTACATATGTATAAAAAAAACTGCAACAACTCCGCAACCTGTTTCGCATCCGCAAAACACTATTTAATTGGTCTGCATGTAAATTGTCTCAATGCCATTAAAAACGTGTTTCCCAATTGGATAAAAGCGAACTTTAAAAAGTGAAAAAACGGTCCGAACGAAACGGAAAGTGTGTCTGCGTAGCTCGCAATTCATACTTGGCACGTATTAATTAGCGCGCCCGATAGAAAGAGAGAGGCGGCGAGCGAGACAGAGACGCGCGATGTGATGCAAGAGACGATCTTGGTGATGTAGGTTGTTGGGTCGGCAACGTAACCGAGGCGAACCTGCAGTACCGCTGTTACTCGGTCATGGTGTTAGAAGAACGATATTTTATGATTCTACGCATGTCGATTCACTCTTACTCTCCGCGCATATTTTATAGCGAGCTTTCGCTTATTGTTTCAACAGTCATGTCCTCCTTATTCATAATCGTTTGTAATGTCGGGTGGGTAGTTTTATGGAAAAGGTAGCTGGCTGATATACATAACATCTTCTTAATTATTATTGTTGTCTGTGGACGCAAATATTCCACTGCTCACTGCAATGAATAATGCGTTTTTTTATTGTTGAGTGTATAAAACGAATAAAGCAAATAGTAAATACCGGGTGTCCCAGAGAATTCTGACCCATTTTGATCGTATCTTTTGACAGATTTTTTAGAAGGATGCGGTTTCCGCCAGTCGAAGTTTTTTTTTCGTACTATGTTAAAAACTTGTTACATGCCCTACAGGGATTTTTGAAATGTGATGATCAATTTTAATGTAAAAAAATCCGCATTACTTTGAACACAACACTTGGTATATGTTTACACCAAACAAAAGCTGCATTCTTCCGAGTTCCAAAAATGTACGGTTTGTTACACTTTACTTTCAAAATTAGCTAGTAGCAGTGGCGGTTGGTCATATTTCAGTTAGCCATATCTTGAAAACGACGCGTGGGACCCACTTGTGAAAAAAACCGTCAGCAAAGTTTGCGAAAACATTTTCAAAAAAACTGCAGAACACCCTGGGATCTCAGTAACGCTCTGTGGAATATTTGCAGTATATTTTTTTTCATAATCTAGAAACAAATACATATAAGGAGAGGTTTTTCGATTTGTTACAAAATATTTTGTTTTTTCAAAAAAGTTATGGCCAGTTTAATTTTAATTTTATAGGAACATTTTGTTTCCCAAAATTAAAATGACCATAACTTTTTGAAAAAAAAAAAAATTGTAACAAATCGAAAAGCCTCTCCTTATATGTATGTTTCTAGATTATGAAAAAAAAATATACAGCAAATATTCTACAGAGCGTTACTGAGATCACAGGGTGTTCTGCCGTTTTTATTTTGAAAATTATTTCGCAAACTTTGCTGACGGTTTTTTTCACTATAAATTCTTTCTGTAAGATGTGTATAGTCATCACTTATAAAGTGCAGTGGGTCCCGTGCGTCGTTTTCAAGATATGGCTAACTGAAATATCACGAATCGCCACTGGCTAGTAGGTAATTGAAATTAATAGAACAAAATTAAAGAAAAATGTACCTACTTCATTAATTGAAATTTAGTCTCTGGAATTGTAATTTCTTTATTGCTATACTTTCCAAAATTAAACGTGTGGAGTGCGGTATCCAAACAAAAAAATGTATGGTCCTTTCTTTTTCAATGGAGCAAAAATGACTGGCAAAGTTTGTACTAATATGTTGCAATTTTTTCTACACTCAGTTGGAACAAGATCAAAACAACTATACGGTATTTTTTCAGTAACATGGTGCTCCACCTCGTTCGTTTCTTGCAAGGAATTTTGTGACAGAGTTTTGGGAATGGGCCTGGGCATAGGTGAATAGGAAGAGCTGGCCAATCGAATGGCCCGCACACTCACCGGAAATAACAGTGCCATATTTTCTTGTATGAAGTATATTAAGGATATATGCTACAATCCCATTCCGCAAACTCCTGAAAAGTTGCGCCGAATCATTATCAGTAATTTTCAAGTGATTACTCAAGAAATTGGTAATTCATTTATTATTTTATTATTTATATTTCGAAAGTGTATAGATGTGAATGGTAGACACTTGGAACACCATAACATTTTAACTGTTTTATTTGGTTCATTCGTATATTTTTACTTATAAAATATACGTACTTTTTTATTTCACCTTGTTAGTGCAAAAATGTTCAATTGTAATTCCTTTTAAAGTAAAATGAAATAAATGATATATTTTTAAAAAGTAAAAAAATTCATCATTTATACCAACGTGTTGTAAGCATAATACGGGTGTTTCAGCTAGCTGTACTTTTATGTTTGAATTAATGATACTCAAAATTTTCCTGTAAGGTATGTAACAAATATTTAACATAACACGTAAAATACTTTTTGAAGAAGTAAATCAGCTGGTGAAAACCACATCCTTATAAGTTAGCTCTGTAAGAGATATTTACAATCAAAATGGCTTACAATTTTCTGCAATACTGATACAGTCGTTACCATTAAATTTGTGAATATACTTATATTTGTGAATAAAATTTCGTGATCGCCGAGAGTGTAGAAGACATTTAGATTCGAATATCCGTCAAAAAAATATACCTGGTAGGGTTAGAAAAGATTAATTTTGGTTCGATTTGTGCATAATGTTTTGCGAATGTAGTCTTGCATAGAACGTGGTCGACAATATTTACTTAGATTAGTTAGACGTTTTTTGTCAAATATGTATCCCATTTTTCATTGCCTAGTAGCCATACATTGCATAAAACATATTTACAGAACACATATCAACGTGTCATGGGAACTATCAAAGATGACATACGTAAAAAATTTCTGTGGCTGACAGTGGACGAAACAACAGATTTTGCGGTAATAAGGTCGTTAATGCTCCCGATATCTAATGGGTTTTGCAAACAGCGGCTAAAAGTATAGAAATAGTAGTAACACGTGTATTGTCTTCTGTAGATGTAAAAAATAATAATTTACTGATGTTAGAGATAACAAACTTCTGTTAGTGATACAAACAACTGTGCGAAATTCGTGAAAATAATGTTCGTATTGTGTCGTCCTCTTTCCATGTGAACTATTTTGAATTTGCGCCTTTAACTTCAGTAGATGTGGAACGATAATTTTGTACAAATGTACAAATCGCTCACGCTTAACGAGAATAAATGCAGAAAGACTACTGGTCGTGGCAACGTATGCTCAAGTAGTGAGGACAGTCGGTATTTCTGAATGACACAAGCAATAGGTATGTATATACATACATTATTACCACATTTTTACTCCTGTATTGTTGATCTCCCATACTTACGTCCCATCTCCCACACTTACGTCTCCCATACTTACGGTCATCTTCCGTCAATTACATGACGATTACGAGTCCGGCCCTGCGTTACAGCACACGTTTGGAACCCTCATTATGTACTGGTAAACATTCCCTAACTTGATCGATATTTTCTGTATATGATCCTCAAGATCATTATTCTCCAATATTTTAGATAACCCTTCATCTAATATTTTGTCAAACAAAATCACTGAAATGGGTCCAACAATTAATTAAATCTGATTAAAAAGATCTGACTTTAAAGTAGTCGGATTTTGTTTACTAAAATACGCTTAAAACAACAATTCCTCAATGGGTCGTAGACAATCTATAAAGAAAAAAGATGTAACTCGTGGTTTTCTGGGATAATGCTTAAACTGCTGACTTAATTTACAGACATCCGCCTGCAACCTAAAAAAAACCTGAGGTCTACGGTCTGTACGTCACCTCGTAGCACACAACCATAAATAATGTACGCCTTACACCGAAATTCTGTCGAAAACCGTTATTACAATTAAACAGCCGGATTTGTGATACGCTTCAGGAAATCCAAACAACATCAAAGTCAGGTTTCTGACGTACATTCCTTCAGTATTCTCGGCTCTTTACAAAGTGGGAGGGACCGCAACCGGTCTATTTTTTTATATCATTTTATTACAGTAGTGATACAAACTTATGAATAATACAAAGAACTTTGTCTATATTTAAAATTTTAATCGTTGAACTGGAGTGCTCTATGGAGAGCGTGAATAGTCACATTACCTGGAATAGATGGCAATAAAACTAGTCTTTTTTTTTCGCCTCCCTCGATTTTTTAATTCACGATGTTTACCATTTATCGAATTGACAGTCACTGTATTCAATGAAGAGACTAAAGTTGGCTCATTTTGTTCAATTCAAATTTTGTGTGAGAAGTAAATGCAGTTTAATTTGTTTATTTTAAGGGGATTTTTATTTTATTTATACTTCTGAAAACGTTCTACACATACAGGGTATCTACTTTTATTTATGTATAAATCCATATATGTACATAATTCTCATTTTTAAAGATAATCCATGAAACTATTTTTTGTTTTAAAGGGAATTGAAAACTACTTCTTCTTATATAGGGCTTTTAAAATCCAGCTCAATGACCTGCTACGATTTATTTTATACCCTCGAAATTAAATATGACTGTTTAACGATTTTTTTAATAAAAATCTGAATCCCTAGCGTTAATTAGGACTCCTCAAAACCCCCTATGCAAAATATGAACGAAAAATATATACATATGTTTCTTTCTATACGTTCTCAAGGGTCAAATGTGCCATGAAGTCAATACATTTTAGGAAGAGCCAAAAAAATGTTCATATGTTTTTTCATGTCTTGTTTATGTCAGGTTTATTTTCCTGACATCCGGGCCTCATCAGGGTCCTTAAAAATGCTTTTTCTCAAATATCTCGTGAATTCGAGACGTCACGGGAGCCAAAAAGATTTGAAAAAAAGCATGGATAAGCATTCGTAAGGAGCATGGATAAGCATTCGGATGATGGAATGTCAGGAAAATTACTTCAAAAACTTATTTTGGACGTATTTTTTTCCCGTAGAATCAGATTCTACAACGAAAATTGGGGGTTCTCATTAAAAAAAAATTGGGTGCCTCAGGGCCGCAGGATGCCAGATAAAGTGCTGGATCACATGGTCAGATGCCCCCTTCAAACCAAACAACTTTTGTTAAAGTTGTTTTTAGATTGGCATCTTTTCTACAGAGTTATTAATGGGGATGTTTGAAAATGGGACAACTGGTATAAAAAGCTTTAGTAAAACTGTTACTTTATCTTGATTCAACGTAAAAAGCCGCGTAACACATTTTTTACATTTTTTAAATCGATCAAAATTAAAAAATATATAAATGATGAAGGTTCCTGTTCATTTATAAAACTAAACCTGTATAATGTTCCAAGTTTGTAGCTAGCACGGCCCGTATAATGCCTCACCTATGCTTCCTATATTTTCTGCCTCTAATCGTTGGTTGCGGTAAAGTTCAATACAAACGTCTTATTCCACACTGTACGTAGAAAAAAATCTGGGTTACGTTCCGACCTCCTTTTGACGTAATTAACTTTACTATTACGCAACGGTCGACGTCTAAGAACGAATTCAAAGAAGTCATTGCACCTTTCACCGTGCACCAGAGGAGAGTGCGTTTTCTTTTACTTTCACCGTCGGCTTGTACAACGATCTCGCCTTGACAGTGGCCTATTTTATGGAAATTAATACCATGGCATTATTACACCTTCATTACGTTCTCATTACGCGGCCTTTTGATGGCCGATAGGCCGTTGTGAAATCTGTTCATTCCTACACTGAAAAAAAAATTGCTCGCTTTATTAACGAATGCTGTTCATTCTGTTTATTGTAGTAAAATTTATTGTAGTAGTGTGTATTTCGTTATTACAAGGAAAAAACAGAATCTCTGTAAAAACCATTCCAGATGTTTATTGCCACTATGAATTGTGGTTAATGAAATCTTATTTCGTTAAGGTAATGCACTTTTCATATCATCAATCCACCACATTTATGCACACTAGAGGGCGACACTTATATGTGTCCAGCCGCATTCGTCTGGCAAGGCACTAAGCTGATACGCTCGCTCTCTGATTTTCGATGAAGTAAAACGTAAGAAAGTTTTTCATATAACGAAATAATTCATTAAATTAATGTACCATATATGTCTAAGCAGGGATTTTAAATACTTGTATCTATGAATGTGATCGTTACTTACGATGGGTCGAAACATTAATAAACAAATAATCGGCGCTACGTACAATTTCATTGTATTTATCTTAAATTTTGGTTCTCTGTAGAATTTCTCCCAAAACACTTTTTCAAATATTAAAAATTCAAAATCATCACAATATTAAAACCATTGGCGCCTCCGGCAAAAATGGAAATTTTTAATACACAGCAGCTGTTACATTGGATTCAGTTCTAAAAGAATACCCGTGTTAATTGAAGCTAAAATTAGTTACTCACGTGTATGAAGAGTAAGAGTAATGTTATAATTTGATCACTACGACATCTCATATTTTAACGTAAGTTAGTTAATCAGTCATGTTTTCTATTAAATACGTACATTTCGAACTTCTGAAAATGATGTGTATTTTAAAGTGAAAAAGGCTTAAAGAAAGCCTTTTTTATTTTATTTTCGAATAAAATTACAATTCGGTATTGCCTCCTTCAAAATAACTTCCTTGGGAAACCACACAGCGCTGGAGAGGGTTCTTCCTTTGCTCATAGCAGTGCTGGAACTTATATACTGGAATAACCTTCAACTGATCGGTTACATCCGACACCGTTTGAATGTGTTCTATGGTCCCAGAATGACGTCCCTTGAGGTGATTTTTCAACCTCGGGAAAAGAAAAACTCAGAAGGATTCAAGTCAGACGAATAAGGAGGCTGAGGACCTACAGGAATGTTTTTACTAGCTAAAAACTAGTTTACTGAAATGACTGTGTGACAAGGCGCATTGTCGTGATGCAACATCCATTTGTTCTTGATGTTTGGGATCACACGCATGACCCTTGTTCGAAAATTTTCAAGAACCTCTCTGTAAAAGTGTTGATTTACTGTTTGGCCTGGAGGCAAACTCTTTATGGACAATTCCCTGGCTGCCTGGCTACCAACGCAAATCAGCATGCATCTGTTCTTCGACTTGCTCGTTCTTGCTTTTTTGGATCTTGGAAAGCTTGAATGCCATTTCATGCTTTGGTGTTTGGTTTCCGTGTCGTACTCAGTCACCCAAGTCTCATCACCAATAATGACACGTTCTATAAAATGGAGATCATTTTCAATCGATTCCAAAAAGTCACCTTTCTCTCCTGATGTCCTTTTATTGTTCCTGCGAAAGTTTTTTTTTGGAACCATTTTTGCGCAGATTTTTCTCATCCCCAATTCGTTAGTCAAAATCTGATGGACAATGGTGTGATTCAAATTTAACTCTTCCCCGATCATTATTATCGTCAACTTATGATCTGAACACACAAGATTCTCGTATGGACATTTCGTCGGTGTTCTTGAAGATGAAGGCCTTCCGCTGCGTGGTTAATCTTCAATCGACTCTCTTCCTTTTGAGAATGCATTAAGCCACCGAAAACCCTTTGGACAAATACTGTCTCCGTAGGCAAATGTATCCGATGCGCTGTGTCCAAGTCTGAAGCAAAACCTGATAGCACACCGTTACCCAAAATTACTCTCATTTTTAAAATTAGAAAAAACCGGTTTACGAAAACAGTCACAAAGAACAAACAAATGACTGTAACGAGATCAAACTTGTACTGAAGGTGCTCTATATGTTAACCTACCGCCGTTCCAAGTCCCGTCTCCGCAGTGTTGCTAGATCGGGCGCTACGTTGCCAGTCTCATTACTTAATTTACACACCTTGTATCTACTGTTCATTAAACATTTATGAAAAATATTTTATGAGTTGAGGAATGAACATTTTTTTCGTGTTATATCTGTGTTGGATGGATTGGTTAAAACACATAAAAAAAGTATATACATTAATTAAAGGCACCATTCTGCAAAATGCAGCTATATATCACTTGAAAAAAAGTAGAGGTCTGTGTGCCGTAACTTTAATATACCTAATTAATATAACAGATATTTTAGTTTTATCGAAATACTTACCATTTGCATAAAACATTTTTTCAAGCAAGGAGTTATGAAACAGAAGCTTAAATTATTATCAACAAACAACCAACAATTTTCGACAATGCTATTTCAAATGTTGAATCTACTAGGTAAATCATTAACTAAAAAAAAACTAGAACCACATTTAAACGAAAAATTATTGTCTACTTATCTGTATTAAATCTGCGTTTAAATTATTTACATTTGTTACGTGAATCACGCGCACACGCATAACGCTAGAGAAAGTTTTATTTTGGGCCGAGACTACAAGAATATTTTCGATAGCATCTAAATAGGGGGCCTGTTAAGTAACTTAACCTGTCGTAACATTTTTTGAACATTTAAATACGGGCGATATAAGTATAAGAACAATTCAGGCCTTGCTAATGTGTGAAATAGAGCTGAATATCGCGTTAATAAAATGAAAATAAAATTAGCATACGAAGAATTAAATTCGATGATAAACAATGGGCACTATTTTGATTGCGCGGTCTTAAATTGATTTTAGTCACGTTCTGATGATGCCGACATGGTTGGTGAAATGCGTGCGTTCCAATCTCATTCCATATGGTAACATGAAGTTTCCTTTATCATTTAGTTGGTGACGTGGCATTGAAGCTGTACTGAATGTAGGCACTCAACAAAGCACAAATGAAATTATTTTCTTAACCGTGTTTGGTTTCGCAGTATAGAGAAATTGCTTGGTGAAAACTGAGGCATTTGAATCCGTAAAAATTAGTGAATTTTCCATCTCCAGTTCAGTTGACGGTCTACTATAAGAACGGAATATAAAGAGTGGGCCATCTGTTGGTTTCTTTTTAAACTGAGTGTTATTTCTACATTGCCGACACTGACGCGCTTGGCATTTGACATATATATGTGGGGTCTAACCTCCGCTGTAAGAAATGGATCATTTTATGTTTGAACAACATTGGGAAATATTGAAAAATTATTTCCGAAGTGAATGCTGTGTTGCAGATACAGTGAGAAAATTGAGAATAATTTTTGGTCGAAATGAAGCTCCGTCAGCGCCTGGTGTAAGAAAGTTCTTAAGGAAAGTTCGTGAAACTGGCATAACAGTCATCCATGTGCTCGTCCCGTGCGCACAGCTGAAATAATTGCTGTTGTCCAAAGTGTGCGTGAAAATCCAAGAACCTCAACTCGTCACAGGGCACAACAACTTAATATCAGTCGCACTTCTCTGAGGAGAATATTCCATAAAGACCTCGGATTATTTGCTTACAAGTTGCAACTTACTCAAGAGGTAAAGAAAAATGACCATCCACTTAGTTATCGCTTCTTCGTGTGGGCTTTAAATGAGTTTGAAAATGACGCCGATTTCAATGGAAAAACCATTTTTTCGGACGAAGCTCATTTTCATCTTGGAGGACATGTTAATAAACAGAACTGTAGGATTTGGGGTTCCGAAAATCCACACGTAGTCATAGAGAAACCAATGCAGCCGCGGCGGCCATTTAACTGAAATTGTTTTTCATAAATAATGGGAAGGTATACTTTCTTGAATAAAGCAACAATCATTTAAAAATATGCAACGAATTAGTTTTAATAGCAATTTTAAAAATAAATCATCTGATGGCTCATACTTTTTTGTCTTTGTTTGTGTTTGTGTTTGTTTTTTGTGTGTGTATGAAAGTTTTAATAAAAAAATGTTCTATTATCTATTTTACACAAATAAGATATATTTTTTACGTAAACTAGATAAGAGAGTAGTATTTTTCTAATAAAACTTTCGTACACACACTGGGGAAAAGTTATGAGCAATTTTTCTTAACCAAGAGTACATTTTGTAGTGCCCTCTAGCGTCTACAGCAAAGTTAAGTACGGATTCGTTTTTCTCAAAGCAGAAAACCCCCGAATCAAAATTCTCAAAGTATTTTAATTGATTGGAAATCTTTCTACAAATTTTAAGAATTTTGAATTCAAAATTTACCTTTAATGCTCTATAACTTTTTTATTATCCACAAATACACTTCTTGCTTACGTAAAAGTCTTGCTCTCTGTCCCATTAAATTTCGGGACACCCTGTATATATAAAAAATATTTTGTTGGTAAAATGCGTGAAGCATTCTGAATTCATTTATTATTTATCTGAAAAACCTGCCTCTTAGGCTTTCCCCACGTGCCACCACTGTCATAATGGTAAAATAGTCCGGCACAGAAACGCCTACTGTTCAACTTTATCTTGCATTATGAAACCCATCCGAGAGTCTGCTAGTTAGATGGTCGTCTGGCCAAATTCAGGTCAACTAAATACTAAGTGCATCAATCAATAAAGTTATTATTTCGCAAGCATTTCGAAAATGTTTAATAAAACTCGCCTGGCCGCCGCGTGAGATCCGCGCCGTTTGAGAAAATTGCCGCCTGTCCTAGAAAGGAAAATCAATAGATTCCTTTTATATACACGCACACACGCCTTGCTGTGGGAGATCTAGTTTTTTTTTTTTTGCTCTCCGCTCTATTGATAATGCGAAATATGCCGAGAGAAATACGCAAGCTGTGACATTTGCAGCGCCGAAATTGGGTCAAACATGTGGTTTGATGAGATGTGGCATCAATTATGCGACGCTTTGTATTCCTATTAATTTGGTATCTAATGCACGTAAATCTTAGTAGTATCATATAGCATTGTATAGTACTGTACTCATTCTGTATTCTGTATTCAGTAGCCTGTCACTTTTTGAAAGAAATGCAAATAAGAACAAAAAAGCTAAAGTGTGTCTTCCGACACCCTTTATGTTATCTGTTTTCTTTATAAACAGCAGTCCACGTAGACTATGCCCTAACAACCAATTTTTTTTTTTTTTCCAACAAGCAACCCGATCGAGCGTTGCTGCACTCGAATTATCGGAGTTTGGCGTTCAGACGAATTACCATATGTTGCTCCAATTACCATATGTTGCTCCTTTATTGAAACAATACAAATACACTACATATAGAGACATCAAAAAGTCATGAAATTTACCTATGAACGAGAGAGATAGAAATAGCGATTATGTCGAAGCTTACAAATGCAAAACTTTGCTGTTGTTAAACTTTTGACAAGTGGTTGTCATAATTATAAAACAGATAATGGCTCTCAGATAATGTGACAGCCATGACAATTAAATAAGGTTATAAATCTAAGAATAGAAACACGTCTTTTTTGTTCGGCCAACTTTGATGCTGTTTTTCTTTTTTGGATGGCTCATTATAAATTTGTTGTGTTGACCAATCAGTGTTTGACGGTAGCAAATTCGAATGTAGCTGGGCATAAAGTCAACCCCACTGCTTGTGGTTCTTGTATGACGGACGTGTATGTGTTTAAGCATTCTTGTTGTGTCCAGAAGTTTGAGATAAAAATGATACTTAGTTGTGTCTAGACCTCAAATAAAGTTTTTATCGACTAGTACCTACTGTCCACAACGGACAACACATCCAGATCCTAACGGAGTTACTAATTAAGGGAATTGAGGGATACACATGCAAAACTCACATTATCCACTTTTTAAAAAAATTTCAGAAAGAAGGAATAACTGATTTCTCACATTTCAAGTGACTTAAGGCTCTGATTTTTTTTTGTTGGCATTTGTATTAGAACTAAATTTGCGCAACAATATTTGACTCCAAGAAAGTGAATTAAAATTTGGATAATGTGAGTTTTAATACAACTTTTTGGACAATGGTAGTTTTGTTCCAAATTATTCTACATAATATTATTTTTTACACTAAAATTCATGAAGTTAAGCTAAGAAAATGAATTTCAGAAACAAACAACAGGTAGGAAATAAACTCAGTGGTATATCGGAGAAACACGGAACCAACCATCTAGGAAAGCAAAACAAGAAGAGAAGCAAAACTCACATTCTCCTTTGGCAGTCGGCCATATTGGTTTATCGCTTTAAGCTTTTTCATTGGTGGATAATGGATAATGTGAGTTTTGGCAACTTCAGATCGTAGGAGAATGTGACTTTTGAAACAATTCACAGATTCCACAATTTAAAATAAATACGAAAATATGAGTTTCGTACCACTTCTAAAGTTTAAAATGGTGTAGTTCAACACGATGAACAAGATAGCGTCACTAACTCCATTTCGAAAAATTATGGATACCTAATGTGAGATTTGCATATGTTCTCCTCAATTCTATTTGTGGGATTAAAACCCGTTGATAATGATGAGCCTGATGTCACTAGAGGTCACTGTGGAGCAGATCTTGGTAACCTATCGAAGTCTCAACCGCATATTAATTAAAATCACTATTGGCTAGCAGCAATTGAATAAGCTAACGTATGTATATTCCATCTTTTCTTTCCTTCTTACTTTTTTTCCTTCAAAAATAACTAGTGCAATGTTATGGCGGCACTTCACTTGGCGTAGCGTATTTGTGTTTGAGTATCGCTGTATTTGTCCAAATATTTGATGTTTTCACAAATATGATCAAAATACTCAAATAAGCCAAATATGTTTGAATATTCAGAACCAGTGAATATAGTGACGGACGTGTTGACAGCGACAGCAGCTTATTACCTGAATGCTTCTTATTACCAATACATGTTAAATCTACATAAGTACAAAGTTACTAAAAGACCATGACGAACACGGCGCTGGTGGAACCAAGTGTGGACGGTTACCGCAAATATTCGCCTTGTTTGACTTCTTTGATGTGTGACGAAAACCGACAAGAGGACGGAAACGCATATTTGCTGTTAGCGCTATTCGCGTTATTTGTACAAATAAAGCAAATATAGCGAATAGCTTCTCTACACATCGCCGTTTTTGGGCAAATACAACAAATATACGAATACGCTACGCCAAGTGAAGTGCCACCATTAGAGATGGCATTCATTTAGCTACGAATGTGATATTTTTGAAATGCCACCCAACACTGGCAAGCTAGAGTCCGGACATGCCGCACCGATAAATACATATCTATCGACTACATGTCGACGAGAGTGACACCACAAGAACAATTGTTAATTGCATTGACCTGACCCGGCGATAACATTTAGCGCAGAGCCGGTTCAGAGATTGGTTTCGTAAAATCGGTATAGGTTAGGTCGCCCATTACGGATGAAGTAATCGCCGTAATAATAACTTTATGCATGTTAATTCGTACGTGCAGAGAGCCTGCGAGATTATGTTGTGGGCACGTGCCCGTATCTGGGTCGTCGTGGAATTGCATGCGATTCATAGTTAGCGAGCTAGACTTGTGTGAGTATTTTTTTGGTTTATTTCTTTTTTTGAGTTGCATATATCCACTAAAGTATACACTAGAAACATAGAATTAGATAAGTAAACTAACCCTCAACACTCTGGAGGCGTGAGAGGGTAGTCTAGAGAAGGCCGCAGCATTTAGGCCCCATTGGACACCTTGTGCTTCCTCTCTTACGACATTGCTTAGGTGGATCTCCCTTATGATGGCCAACCTACACCCAGTATGGATTCCCTTGCTGATGAGCAGTCTCTTAGTACATGTCGCATGGTTTCCTATTCTTGCTGGAAGGCTCTACAAAGGTTTCTTTTACATTCTTGTTCTTCTCGTCTTCTCTAAGGTATCTTCTTAGCTGAAAATTTCTAGTGAGAATGCCCGATATAAAACCAAAAGGTCTTTCTGGTCATTGCCTGATATGCTATAAATTGCCAGACATGCTTTGCTGGGGAATATTAAAAGCTCCCTAACAAGTTGGCAGCTGTCTGTTTCATCCTACAATTCATTAAATTGCACACGGATGTATTTCTTAATTTGTTGAATTCTTGCTGTGATAGGTAGTGTTCCAAATCATCAGCTTTTTTGTCGTCTCTGCAGTGCGCATGTCCTTTCATCCAACAATCAGAACTGCATGGAACTACATCACCAGATCCAGATAATTACCTTAAAATATGGTCACTTGGAATTGGGAGGATGTCACGGTCTATGCTAAGAATGAGGACGTTGTTGCTGAACTGACTTTTATTTACACGTATTTACCAAACTCATCTGGCAAAATAGAAATCAAAATAATTTCATAGTTACACAAAACAACGTTTGGTTAGCACCCTAGTGGGTATAATTTAAAACGGGCTGCATTACCCAGGAATTAACACTATTTAAAGCATTGAATGCATTTGAAGAAGCTCAGGGGGCATAGGTGTGAACATTGAGGTACTCCCGATGTTGTGATGGTGAGGGCGGATGAAAAACTTGGTTTTTCTAACTTTCTCACCGCATGACGCGGATTCGCGTATTAAGCATTTTTATATTGTATATATTATTTATAGAAGACAAAACTTTGTAGTTGTTGCCAGCTTGCTGACTAAAATTTGAGAGTTAACGTTTTGTCGTTAAGCGGGTCGTTGAGCAATTTAATTCTTGTAGACGTTTTAGATGCCGTTCGCACGTATTTGCGTGTCAGAAATCTATGTGCCCACTGGTGTACAGCCATTGTCCGATCTTCAGGTTGTTACAAAAAATAAATTGCGTAAAGTGCAAGCAACTGAAATCCTACCGATTTCAGAACTGCTGATGCTGTAGTTATTATTTTTGTGGTGTGTTTCGAAATTTGAAATGTTTCAGTATGCATATTGCATATGTATATCACAATCGCGACATAATTTTTATGACGACTGGTTACGTTTTGGGATAATAACATTCTGTAGGTGGTTTACATTATTTATATTAGGTGTATTATATAATCTACTTATGCCAGAATTTTGAAATTTAGGCACCACTAAGTTTCTAAAAATATGTTAAATATTTTAGCAAGGGTTCAGTCGATAAACAAGTCAGTTTGAACATATACATAGGAATAATAGTCGCATACTACTTTAAATATCCGTGACAAACGATTTCAGATAATTTTCCTGGAAGAAAAATCCCACTTGACCATTTCGACATAAATCCGGAAATCATTCAATCTTTCTTGAAGACATCCAGGATTGATGAGCTTACTTGATATGATAGGATTAGTAGGTATTACTACTTGCACGTAAGATATCTTTCACTGTTAATGTTTTTAAAGTTTTATGTTTAAAGTATCATATGCTTTTTGAAAGTGGTTTCTGTTGACCACTGCAAGTTTTATTCGAGCAGCATATAAGTTTTATTCGAGCACATATCTGTAAATAAGGGCTAATTATTCAGTTGAGAAGACTGTACTTTAAAAGATTACTTCCTCTTCAACGTGGTAAAGCAAAATGTATTGTAAGACGTAAGATATATCTAGTTTATTAATTTAAAATGTAGCCTTAATATTTTTTTGGTAACATACCTACCTATTTAGGCACAATACTTCCTAATTATATTTGGTAATGTTCCTGTAATAAGCATACCATATTATGATATATAAAAACATATTTCTGTAGTGGAAAATATTACGTACCTCTGTCCAATTACCCACCTCCGTATACTGAACCAGACTCGGCATTAGAGAATACCAAACCATATTTTCTTGCAAGGTCTATATAACTTGTAGCCCGCAACACATTGGGAAAAAGTTAGTTTTCATAATATTTTTTTATCCTAATTTACTGCCGGTTTCTCAATTTCTTAGCATCGTACTCTATACGAGAAAAAGGTACCCAAGGTTCGTCAGAATAATTTAAAATAGTTATTACTTTTTTTCGCGTAAGTTGTTTACATTGTTTTAAGCACGCAATTGTATACCATCACGGTTTCGACTGTACGTGGTGTGTTTTCTTCAATATCTGACGCAATATAGGCTGGCAAGAATTTTTATTGC
Source organism: Aromia moschata (assembly GCA_029963805.1). Lineage (NCBI taxonomy): Eukaryota > Metazoa > Arthropoda > Insecta > Coleoptera > Cerambycidae > Aromia > Aromia moschata. The sequence goes on from JAPWTK010000193.1 coordinate 707,216, forward strand.
CACAATTTTATTATTGAACAAAAAAAATTGTTGTCAAAGGAATCACTACTTTCATATTTCTTTTAGTTGCAATTACACAGTTCACATTCCTTTCTTGAAGTATACAGTCTGTATAAAATCAACATCGGCCACTTATGAAAAAGGACAAACAGAAATGAGACGACAGATAAGAAGCAACCGCATACGCATCGAAGGTAGTGAGGGAATAAGATCGGCCCTCTCACCACTATAGAACGAGAAGTGTAGACTTTGTCCTTTTTCATAAAAGACCGATGTCGACTTTACACATACTGTATAAAAATCTGTGTAAATACAGGCAGACAGTGCAACAGACAATTTTTTTTGTTTAACCTTAAATATCGACATTTCAAAAAATTTCATGATTATTCATATCGACATTTCAGAAATCATGAAATTCATGATTTCTGAAATTGAAACTGAAACATTTCAACATTCGAAACACACCACAAAAATAATAACTACAGCATCAGCAGTTCTGAAATCGGTAGGATTTCAGTTGCTTGTACTTTACGCAATTTATTTTTTGTAAATACAATTTCACGATCATTCATCATATCGGGATTTCAGAAATCATGAAATTCATGATTTCTCTGAGGTTGCTAGATATAATTATTAATAGTTATATTATTATTACTAGTTACAGTTATAATTATTGCGTTTATACAGTGAGGGCGTAAAGTCGCGCAAAACTTCGATAAGAATTATCAAATTTTAAATACAAAATTAAATTATATTTTAAATAACTCCACAAAAAGAATTCCATGTGGGTTAGGTTAGGCGATCTAGGAGGAAACTCGAATTGACCCCTTCACCCAATCCATCGCCCCCGAAATACTTGGTTTAAATATTAATTTAAATAATTAATTAAGAGGAATGTGTTTTATATTATTTATTCTTAATTTCTGGAACTCTGGATCAAGGGCATAGCCAGGGGCGATGGGGGCGATCGCCCCCCCCCCCCTAAATGGTCAAGTTAAAAACCAAAATAGTCGGGGGGATTGCGCTTGCCGTTGCTTCCAATGACCTTTTTTTTGCTTTTTTTGTTTAATTTGCATTTGACCGCCCCCCAAAGAAAAATACTGGCTACGCCCTTGCTCTAGATAACTGTTGAGAGTGTGTTATGTCAAATACCCGAGCAAATAACTGTATAAACTCTTCTGTGTGAGTGATTTTTTAAATAAAATTTCCTTAGGTTTTTATCGAATTTTAACTTTTGATCGGTCGCCATTTTAAAATGGCTTGATAGAATTGTACTAAAATTTGGGAGCATACTGCGTGAAATAAGACCTTTCAAATGATGTATCATAGGCCATATGTTGTCATTAAAAAAATATCGCTGGTCATATCTTTTACAGCTGTCGATAAAAAAAAACAAATGAAGTACGTCAAAAATGTCGGCAAATGAAAAAATTTAATTGACGTGTCCGAGCCTTTTTCTAAAAAAAAAAAAAATATCCTTTAATTTTTATCGAATTTACGCCCTCACTCTATAGTCGCTATTCACACACTCGGCTAATGATAAACTGGTGAGAGTCAATAAAACGAATTACGCTATATGCTATATGAATCACGTGTTCATTTTTCTTTTGTTTTGGAATAATATAATTTGTATTAGGGATAATAAAAATTTGTTCAAATGTAATCACATTCGTTCACTAATATACTGCATCGCATGTAACTGTGAATGCCTTTTCTTACTTCCCATCATTTCCCACCACACGGATGACTCATTTTATTATTTGTTGATTGGAATGTAGTAATTCAGATTTAGGTCCTTTGAGACCGACGTTTGGTTTGTCATAAAAAGGCTCGTGTTATATAAAATGTGTGGTATAGAATTGTTTTAAAAAATTAGTGAGTTGTCTAAATACCTAAAGATGAGAAAAAAAAATGAGTAAACAAAAACCCTGTACTTATGGTAGCGTAAGGCATTTTTTGTTAATGTAACATTCACTAGCGGTGGGCTATAAGGTGCGCTGGTGCGCGCGCACTACCGACAATTTAGCATTAATAATTTTGTTAGTAATTAATGGCTGCATTCTTAATTTATCGCCTTTCTGCATCCCTAGCGTTAATACCATCTCAATATTATTTGGCCGCAGCGTTACGAATCTACTAGACGCTAGGTTTCTATCTCCAACGCCACTGGTTTCCGATCGCGTCACGGGAATCAACAATACGATTGTGCTTCCGTGCAATACGAAAAAGCGAACGCGTATTGTTACTGCTTGCCCCTCCACAATTAGGAAAAGTAGTGGGCGAATCCTATGATATGATGTGCGGAGTTTAAGAGCGCACGAGAGTGACATAAGTCAGAATCGGTTAGTTTGTGAATTGTTTTCGTACATCGCTGTTTTATCGCTCACGTTTTATAAATATAAACTCGGGTTTTCGGTTAGAATCTAGTTTGGAATAATGAATTATATTCAAAACTTATTAAAAACTCCATTCTCGAGCTTGAGTTTGGAGGAAAAAGTGCAAATTAAAACTCTAGGTAGGCCCACCACAAATTAATTTAAAATTAGCCGTGAAAGGAAAAAAATAAACAATTTGAAAGAACATTTAATAATGACTTATTTAAAAAAAACATTTGTGGTTAAGTGGATGCGATGTATTGAACGCAGTATTTTGTTTTCCGTGTGTTTTGTTTGGCGGAGAAACACCTTGGACCAAAACTGGAGTAACGGATTTAAATGACATAAACGAGAAAATAAAAAAACATGCAAATTCTGTTGGATACATGAATAATGTTTTGAATTTAGCCATGCTAGGCACTGCAAATATTGCGACAATGCTCGATTCTGCTCATCGACGAGTAGTGACAGCACACAATAAAGCGGTTTCAAAAAACAGGTATGTTTTAAACATTATTATTAACTGTATTCGTTTTTGTGGAAAATTTGAACTGGCCCTAAGAGGACACGATGAATCGGAAACATCATCCAATCCAGGCATTTGTCGTGGGTTGATTGATTTCAGTGCCGAATTAGACGAGGCTGAAGTATCATTTACAAAACGCGGCGGCTTTTAAAGGAACTTCTAATACTATACAAAACGAGCTACTTCAGTGCATGCTTGAAGTTTGTCACAATGAAATAACCATTGAAATTAAAAAAATCAAAATTATACAAAGAAAATTAGGTAGGTTTTCAAATTAATAATGTTAATAAGAATAACCTTAATATGAGATAAATATTTATCTCATATTAAATATAACATAAATATTTATCTCATATTAGGGATATTCTTATTATTCTTATGATTATCGTTATTTTTATGTATGGTGCACCCCCAATCTTAGGATCACGCACCGCCACTGGTAACGTTTAGTAAACAAACTAATTAACATATTATATTTAGTAATATCAATATTGAATACAACAAACATATATCTACACGCTTCAATACTTCCAACAAGGTGCAGGTATAATATTAATGACTTCATAATGTGTCTCCCTGCAGGTCATAATAGAATAAATGTTTATTATAAATATCGTTTTAAGTCAATTACGATACGAACTAATTAACGTTACTGTATGAGGCACAGACCGGACTGGCTGTTTGCACGCGGAATAAAAGGGGAATTAGACGTGGGACTCGTAATAATCGGAAATGTGTCAGTGGTTGGCAAAGAATAACACGGTGCAGTGATCAAGTAGGCTAGGTGCACCACCACGTGCTTTCGTTGCACATACCTGCGAACAACAAAAATGTCCGCTTCGGAAAAAAATACGGCTGAATGTGTGTCACAAGTCACAACTGTTGATAATAAAGCGAAATTATTGGATAATTATTTTTTTGTTTCCGATAAACGCGTAGAATGCCGCGCGATATTTATCGCCGGAGTCGAGAATCCGCGGTCACTGACAGGACCGGATTCAGATTAGATTTAACGCATATACAGAAAATGAATCGTTAAATGTACAGGGTGTCCGGTAAGTGTGCAGCAATATTCTAGGAGCATACAAGGGAGGTAAACATAAAAATAGTTATTCATAAAAAAAATTCTCTTACAGTGCCCTCTTAGTGAGATATCGTACTCCAAAAAGGTACTTTAAACTTGTCCGGCAACAATTTTTACACCGCTATGTAGATTTTAAAAATGTTTTTGTCATTTTCTGTGTATCATAAAAACACATAAAACAGTGATATTAAGAGTCGTGTTAAGTGGACTGGCCCAAGGACAAAATTTTACTATAGAAAAGGTACTCTTCAATCAGTTTAAAAAAAATGGTTATTGAGATAATTACACTTTCATCTGAACAACTTGTATTTTTTCCATTGTGAAGAAAAACTGTTTTAATCGCAAAAAATATAATTGTAATCAATTATCTGCAATTAATTTGCAACTGCAAGTTTTTAAAAATCCAAATTTGCCAAACCCTTCGTTCACGGACTGCATTTTGTCTTATACGAGTAATAACAATTTTTTGTTTTGTTTTTTATTTATTTAAGGTGAACCGTCCAAAATGTCGTGGTCATCACAAGCTACCCGAAAAAAAGACACATTTTGCGACTTTCCGTTTATTAATATTGTTTCATAAATACATTAATTCAAGTACCTACTTGAATATATGTAAGTACTACATTATTATACCGTGTGTAAAGCCGACATCGGCCAGTTATGAAAAAGGACAAACAGAAGTGAGACGACAGATAAGAAGCAACCGCATACACATCGGCGGTAGTGAGGGAATAAGACCGGTCCACTCACTACCTGCGCTAGTCGTTAGAACGAGAAGTTTAGAATTTACCCTTTTTCACAATCGGCCGATTACACATACTGTATTTTTGTGACGCAACTGTGGGTAACCCCTTAATTGACAAATCGTACGAAAAATACCTGGACCATTCGATATAAACAGCAGTTCTTCTAGCATATATTTTGACACTTATCTGTTTTGTATATTCGCATACCGAAACATAAAGCTAAACCAGCAAAAAGGTTATCAGTTTTTGAATTGACAACAAACTATACAAGAAATACAGAGTGACCGAACAGGAAAACAGTGAGGAAACCAGTTGTCATGGGATAGATGGAGTACCTACGAGTTTTAGTAGAAAAAAAATTATATAAGAGAAATAAATGGTGATTTGTGCAGCTCGCAAAATTGGTAATGTCTATTACTCTCACATACACACCCCGGAGACGAGACTTGCTAACTAACTTACAAGATGGCTGCTGTTCAAATTTGCCGAAAAAAGCGGACTGGGAACTAACCAATAAGATTATCGTCAATTATAACGCCTAAGAACTGGTCTATATTCTGTCTTTGTTTACATCTCTTCTCATTCCTCACTCTGGTACTATTTGCTAATATCACAATGGGCATTCTGTATATTTTCAGTTTTGTAGAAGCCTGCATACAGGCTGTTGCATTTTTTGTTTGTCTCCAGTATTTCTAGCTACTTTACCTTAGTACGTTCCTGTTTAGTGTCCGCGGCTTCTCGACTCCGTCACTCGGCGAACTTTGCCGGTGTAAGTGCAGCGGAGTTGATACCATAATTGCTAATAAAAAAAATCGTAAACAACCATTAAACCGTGAACTGAGTAACCTTAAATTTTTATTTCGCGGGCTACAGAACCAGACAAAAAGATCGGTTCGAGTACGATCCGCGACGACTCGCTGTTAGACACGCTAATTGCGAATTCGGTTTTAGATTAAGGTTCCGCGTACAGGGCTTTTTTACAAGTTAATTATTGCTGTTTATTGTGTCGACGGAGATTTTTAGAAATTCGATTAGACTGCTGTGTGTAATTTTGACAGGCTGGGTGGAGAAAATTGGATTGCAAACAAGTTATTATTAGAGACGTACCGAGTGAAGCTGTTGTTTTTATATGCCGGGTCTCCGGCGAATTAAGTCATCGGCTACTTGATGGCAAACTGAGGTTGAAAAGAGTTTTCAATGGGATTTCGTTACAATTGTTTAATGTGCACGCACTGCAGTCTCTTCGTCGTTTAGATTGAGAAAAGAGTAGCTTTGTTTCAAATATCATTATTTTAAAGAAAATGTATTTACAATAAAGAGCTACTCAAGAGTATTCAAAAGAATATTCATCAGATTCAAAGTGCACGTCAGAAGTCATGCTCACAATCAGTCAGGAGGAGAAGCGTTTTTTTTTTCAAATATATAATATACTTTTTCAAAAATTGTTTCTATAATTAAAAGTGTTACCTAATCCACCTACAGTACAACCAGAACATCTTTACCCACGAATTGCGCACAACGAACGTAGTACGAGGTAGAACGACCATACCCGAGATATACGTGAGATATTCACAAACAAACAATACCAAACTGCATTTTTCGAAGCGTTTACTGCTTCAACTACAAAAGAAATGGTCACAATTTCAGATTTAGTCTACTGCGGCCAAGGACAAAGTTACTGTTGCTGCACTATAATATGATTACTGAGTGTTAAGGGGTTATACTTCCCAGGCGCACTGAAAAATAAAGCTTTTTTTGTGATTTTTTTTCTATACTTATATAAGGGATCGAAATGAAATTTTAACACATTGATGTATACAAAGGTATTTTTTATTTACATTAAAGTTACAAAATGGCGTCGTAACTCCAGGTAACATGAAACAAAATTGTTCTGGAGCAGGAAATCGGCGTACACTGTAGCAATTTTTGTACACCACTTAGAAACAAAAACAATGTTTTTTCTTAATCTACATTGGTTTTTATTTAGAAGTACCTTAGTTTTTTTTTTTGAAAATTCGCAAATCGATATCGATTTTATTTGTTTTTTTTTTTCATTTCTTTCTTTAAAAAAAATCGATATTAAATTGTTTATTGCAAATCTAATTACTTATCAACCGCAAAAATCGTGTCTACTTCGATAGATAATCTATATAAGAAGCTACAATTAAAATTTCAAGTCTGTCGGATAAAAACTGAGCTAGTTACGTCGTACACCAATTTGAAAAACACAGTTTCGATAAAAACGCGTTTAGTTTGAAAACGTATTTTATTTAATCATATAAATAATACGGCTATTGTAGCGTCCTATTAGCTGCCCTAAGATTGAATAACGCCATCTATATACTTATGTATATTTCGAGAAAGTATAACTCATTTGTACCGACGAAAATTACCAACAAAACTGTAATAATACAGTGGCTTTTTTTAACGTTCGCTGAGACGTGTTCGGAAAATAAGCTGTAAAAAAATTCTAAGACCTTGCCTCCCCCGAAAATATTTTTGAATAGCATTCTTAGATAGTTTCTACATCAGAAAGAAAAAAATTAAAAATAATGGGAAAAAAATTTGCTGGGTAGTACTTACCTAGCAACATACCCCTTAATTCTTTCGAAGTTTCCTCTGAGTATTCCCATAAAAACAGAACTCGATACTCCACTATAGTCTGTTTTTTAATTAGGAAGAGTGATTAAAAAATTGCACGCAGAAAGCTTGTTATTTCAATGACTAAATGAAATCAATTATTTATTATTACATTATTACAAGCAAATCTATGGAAATTTTGACATTTCTAATTTGAAAATCTGTCATTTGTTCCTGTTGTGATGGTCTTTTATGATTCCATAATTTACTGGTCATATTTAATACATAGTACATACATATATTCTAAACAGTGTTATAATCGGTTCAAATCAATTATTTTACAAATTTTTTTAAATTGTCCGCTAAAAAGTGAGACAGTTTGGCACTGTGTAAATGTGTATTTTGCCGCTGCTCTTCCTAATTAAAAAAAAAAGAAGATTAGCCTATTAACAAGCAGATGTCGTCTTTGGTTTCCCACCCGTTGGGCACCTGTTCCGTTATCAGTTTTACCTGTCCTAGAATACGGAGTCCAGACGGACATTTTCCTTCTAGAGTGGCACTCTTGTGCACCTCTAATCTAATACCGCGGATCGGATCGACTTTCTCTGACCTTGGAATGTTGCATAACAAGTTATCGACACAAAGAAGTATCACCGGGGGTCTATTAATAGAACTGCATCGGCCAGATCACTGTGCCAGAGCGATACCGTGCGTGTACGCGCAATTGAATGTGTTCCAGTCGGCCAAAGCGGACGATGATGAGGACTGAAGGACATTCGGTATTCAATTGCAGAGCAGAGGAGTACTTGATATCCGGCACCGCCCGAATCTACGTACATACATATCTACTACATATGTACAATGTTATCATAAAGTAAGGGACATACTTTAAGTTGGTATATAATTTTAAGAAATTGAAATGATTGCAAACAGGAATTGGAATATAGTTGCCACATGTGATAAAGGCATTGTAGTGTATCTATGGAAAACAAAATTTTTGTCATGACAACTACTCACACGAGTGTTAAAATAAAGCGATTGCAGTTTAGCGAATTATTTTCAAAATAAAACTGATTTTATTGCTTTGGATTTAAAATGCGGGAGCGGAGAAGTCTTCGTACGTTTGCTCTGAAGTTTGAATCAAATCATGTTTGAAACCTTGCCCTCACTTGAAATCATCATGAAGTCCTATGAAATCTTGAAGTCCCATTCAAATCGACTGAAATGGTTATGCAGTCTGTGAAATCTTATTGCAGTCGCGTGAAGTCATATGATATCTTGGGAAATCAATTGAGGTCTCTGTGCAAAGATTGTTGAAGTTGACGAATGACGAAATCTTTTAAAATGTAAATTCTAAATTACATCATTTGGATATTTATTAACAAAAATATTTAAGTAGAACAAAATTAACTTTATAATAACTTTAGTAGCTCCTGAAAATTCATGCCAACACAATTAATGTGTTTATGAGGACTTCCACAAAATGTTCAAATTTTAACAAATATTTGAAAAACCTCTATATCGTGAGTATTCGTTTATATACGCTAATTTATAAGCTGTAACAATCTATTAAGGGGCGTACGCTACTAAAAAAATATACACTGAACGACTGAATTTTTTTCGGTTCGTATCTTCGGGTTCGTATCTTCTTCGCTGGGGTATCTATACAAATATATAAATTGGCCATCTACAAAAGTAAACATCTATGGCATTCCAATTTATTTCTTTTCGTGCTGTTTCACCTTGCTGCACAATTATTCACGAGTATTTGAGATATTATTACTAGGGTCGAGAAATTCGCAGACCATAACAGAACCGCATTAAGGAGTAGATAGAAGTGACAATTGGACGAATTAAAAATGTTCGTGTTGTCGTAAGAAAACATGGTACTCACATCATAATTTGGAGAGTGATTATTGCACTCAAATAGAAGGTTGTCATAGCAAAAACTTAAAACAAATAAAAATTGCAACAAAAATTGGAAAATATTGGTAACGACTTGTAAAATATTAGTGTTTTTTTTTCTTGCAGTTATCAAGTGAAGTATAAAAACTTGTAACTCAATTCTGTTATGAAATGTCAGAAACGAAATGCTGGTATGAAATACAAATTAGAATGCCCAGATATCAGCTAATCTATCAGCTATCTATCTATTAGCTAAAATCTAAAATCTATCAGCTATCAGCTCCCAATAATACTCTGACATATACAGCATTGATGCAAATTATTAAAGGAAACACTCACTAGAAATTCAGGAAAGCGTGGGATGAAACAACCAACTGTCGATTTGTTATATATATATTAGGGGATGTATGTTTTATCATGCTTTATAGAAACTTTATTAACGTCTTTTTTTCACTTGATAAATATAAGATTAGGGTTCTTTGTTTAAAAATTTGTATCTCAAGACTTCAGTTTCTTAGAAATTGAATAATGACACAGTGAATTAGTAAATTGTAGGTTAGACTAATATGCGATTGTCCATTGAAATTAACTACATAAATGCACAAATGTCGGTTACGTTACATTAAACGAAGGTGAGGTTATTTCAGGTTAACTGTAAATTATAATTAATGACTTGCAGTTTAGAAGCGAGTTTAATTAATTTCATTTCAATTAGCAATTACTGTATTTGTAATATAAAAACAAATTATTACATAAATAAAATGAATTATACAACGTAATAAAAAATAAAGGCATGAGTCTTCAGCTGTAGCATTCCCATATAACTATGCACGAATATAAACTAAACAATATTTTTAAATTTATCTAAAGAGTCTTTAATTTTTAAGGTGATAGCAATTCAATGTGAAAGAATGCCAGTACTTCTTCTCAGACCCTAGTTACTTTACAAGTTATGTAACTCTAAAAATCCTTATGTACGTAGAATGAACCATAAATTACCAGATGCATCTACATGTTTTTGGTAAACGTATTAGTTGAAAATTAAGTTATTTTTGAACTGATCTATATGTATACATATGTATATGTATGTGTCTGTAAGTTTGTTTCAGTTGCAGGATTGAAGCACATGTTAAATTGTATTGTTTAAAGCATTGGTGAATACTATAAATAAAATGCTTTAATATTAATAACACTCACTCGGATTTTATGCAACGATACGAATGGAATATTTTAGTATTTATTTGTATTCTTGCCCCATTGCTTTAAACAGTGAACATTAAGCGCTAACTGGAATTTGATGCATCGGAATACAGTTTTGTACAGTTCTTCTACAAATCTTTCGCAATATACGTTTTTCTAAAATATATTAAAAAGCAGTATTGACAAGATCAGTCGTACAAATAGTTCATAATACACTTAGTAAATGTTGTTTTTTATTGGTACAACTATTACTTAAATGTAATGAAATTAAACTTAATTCATATGACATAAAGTATATACAAAATATAAACATGTAGCATTAAAAAAATACAGAAAAGCATATTACTGTATTTTATAATGCTACATGTTTAAATCTTGTATATACTTTATGTCATATGAATTAAGTTTAATTTCATTACAATTAAGTTTTTGTACCAAAAAAAATTTTCAATTATATGATTTACGACTTAATAAGATTTTTCTCTTTCTTCAATAAACACATAAATAGACCTCTGATGTACCTCTGTAGAAATATTGATACTTTATACCAGTGGAAAAATTTTTATTATACCCCAATATGTAAATATGTAATTTTAATATGATGTATTAAAAAGCTTTTGAACTATGAAATTTTACAATTTTGAGGAGCCAAAAACAATACACTAAATACTTCTATGGAAAGCCCGATAGTTACAAGTCCACTGATAGTTACGAGTCCATCGATAGTTACACAGTCATCTCGTTCTGCGTTACAGTGTGCAGTATCGGCATTTTTAAATATTGTTATCAATTTACTGTCTTAGTTTTAATTGCATTAATCTTTAAATAAAGAATGACAACAAGTTTAAAACTAGTATGAGGCATCTAATTTTGAAAAATGTGTATATTATATTGGAATAGTATATTAGAATATTATATTTAGTATATTAGAATCCGATATACTGGGTTCGTAAAAAGTCTGAAACGATTGGATGTCTCGAGAATGATGATGATACCAACGTTGTCGGGCCCAAAACGATCTATACAACAGTGATCTTACATTCACATTCCAAGATTTTAAGTCCATCTTGGAATAACTTATTTTTGCTACCCAGAATCTGTAAAGCACTGAAGTTTACGTATTATACTCATAGGGTATTGTATATTTACCTTCATTTTTTATATAGGATCGATCTAATGTTTTTCTTTAATTTTACGTTTAATACGTCGAATAGTTGTCAGTAAAGTGTATATGTATATTTACGGAAGTATTGATTTTATCGGTTGTCCAAGAATACGTTAACAGACGGTATCCGTTATTTGAAAATATACGAACGTAAAAACCTGCAAATGGCACAAAAACTATCACTGTCAAAATCTGTCTTGCACCAACCCAAAAACCACCTAATATTTTTTTTCAAATACTCCTACTTTTACTGATTTTAACAAATACTAAATTTATCCCATTTTATTCCATAAACGATATAAAATTTGTATTTAAAAGTAATTAAGTGGTTATATTGTTATATTGCAAAGCAATTTACATATTTTTAACTCTTCTTAATCACAATGTAAATAAAAAAAAAAAAATACGGATTTAATCTGTAATCAGATTCATATATTTTCAAATACCGGAGATATTGGCTGCTTAACGTCATTCTGGGACACCCTTGCCTCACTTACTTTTGCGATACGAAAAAAACATGAATAATTGAAATTTATATGGGTTCTTAAAAACTACGCATTATCGATATAAGACATAAATATATTGTGTTTATTATTTAGTGTTTTTGTAAATGGAACACCCTATATAATATTTTACATATTATATCCATCATTTCGAATTGCAGAAGTCTGATTTATGAATTACTAAACCCAAATCACTCCTCTACATACATATTAGGAAATTGCACCTTTACATATTGGCGATACATGTGTAGAAGAGAATAAGTTAAAAGACACCAGTAAGGCCAGACAAAGACAGTTAGATGCCACAATGTTTCATGCTCGTACACGTATAAGAAACGTATGAGACCTGCGCGTGATATAAAGTGAAGAGAGGGGTAGTTGACACTGCCCATCACCGACCGCCTATCGCCGAATTGGTTATTGTTCTCTAGAGTCTAGACAAGAATTCAATTCACGCGTGCGCATTATAATTTATGGGCGGGGCGTCCCGCCTACATAATTTTATTGCTACCCTATTGATGTAAACACGAAAGACAGAGAATAACGCTCATAAAAGTTTTAAAATGACATGTCAGTCTGGCAACTAAGGATATAATATTTCTCTGTCAGTTCCCTTTACTTCAAGAGTTTATTCTTTTCTATCTTTTAATGCTCGGCTTTGAAATCTTGGACTTTCCAACCCTGTATGTATTTTCATTATTATAAAACAATTTTTTTCGTTTTAGCAACTGTTCGCTTGCATCCGCGATTTTGAATTTCAAAAATCTAGTAACAGATTCGTGAAGAACAATGTCAAAACTATTTCGGACATTTTCAATTTTTTTAATAATTTCTAAGTCAAGTAATTGAATTTTTTTCAAAGTGGAAAAATTTAACATTAGCGTTACCTTTCCGGACGGGAAATACAGTATACTATGTGATATAAGATACTTTTTTTTACGCATTTTCTTAGAGGGATTAAAAGCCCCGAATGCTCGTCCTCTAAAGGTTAAAAATAAAAACTTCAGAACTTGACAGGTCTAAGAATAATAATTCAAGATATGCGGGATCAATTCCACGGCATACTTTGAGGACCTTTTTTTTTATCTTACGATATTTACGTAAGTCAACACTTTTTGTTGATCATAAATCATGACGAATATAGTCAACAAACATAGTTAACAACATCATAGTTAATTCCAGATTAATTAACAATAAACACCCGCATATACACGGTGGAGACTTTAACTGGAATATATTCGCTAGCGGGGTGGTGAATGATTTTTCAAAAAAATTCCCGAGACACGTCAACTTTTAAATGTATTTACCTACATTTTGCAAGTAATGTGAAAAATATGTCCCTTCAGGGGTGGCTGAAACCACCCTCGACATGATTTTTTCAAATGCAACCCTATGGCTTGTCACCCCTCATTGTAAAGCTGGTGGAAAGAGATCAAAAAGATTTTGCACAATTTAAAAAATAAATTTTTTTTTTAAATTAAAAAAATTTAAAAATTTCCCACTCATCAAATTTTAATTTTGAGTATGTTTGTAGGGTTGCATACAATTAAAACGTAATTTTATAGTTTAATTTATTTTTAACGCAACAATTTCGTACTCATAATGTGTGTTGTTTAGTTTTGGAATGTAAACCTTACTTTTCATATGTCCCCACAAAAAATTCCAAGCAATTTTTTGCCACAACTGATATTTGTTATTTTTGGTTAGTGTTTTTACACGGCCGCAAAGAGTAATTTAGTTTGTATGCTGTATTCAGAGTTTGAAACGAAGTGTTATTTCAAATTGGTGAAAATGTCTTATTTAACTGAATCACTAAAAATCGAAATTTTGATGATGATTGGATATGGTGATAGGGCGCGAAATCAATGCGAAGTTGTTCGCTTGTTTCGAGAAACGCATCCTGACGCCACCACTAAATCAAGGTACCATTAGTAAAATTGAGGCACAATATCGAGAGATGGATTGGATGAGGGAACTTCATACTCAGCGCCCACAGATAACTAATGTGTGGGCCGGAATAATACAAGATAGAATTGTAGGACCATTTTTCTTTGATGACACTCTTAATGGAGCAAGATACTTGCGTTTACTCCAGCACGAACTAATGCCAGTGCTATGTCATTTATTTCCAAACCCCTTAAACCCTAACTTGACCGACGAGAGGTTATGGTTTCAGCAAGATGGGGCCCCACCACACTATGCTGCCATTGTTCGTCAGTATCTGGACAGAATATTTCCCGGTAGGTGGATTGGGAGGCGAGGTAATATTGAGTGGCCAGCAAGATCTCCAGATCTTACACCACTGGATTTCTTTTTGTGGGGACATCTTAAAAGTAGGGTTTACATTCAGAAACCCAACAACATAGCAGATCTGCAGGAAAGGATAAGAGAGGAAATCGGAAAAAAAACACCGCAAATGTTGCATAATGTAAGGGACGAAACCTACCACAGACTGGGATGCTGCCAACAAGTGAATGGTGCACATTTTGAACAATTGTTACGTTGAAAATAAATTAATTTTTAAATTGTTTTAATTGTATGCAACCCTACAAACATACTAAAAATTAAAATTTGATCAGTGCGTTGGATTCCTCTTTCCACCAGCTTTACAATGAGGGGTCACAAGCCATAGGGTTGCATTTGAAAAAATCATGTCGAGGGTGGTTTCAGCCCTTCCCTGAAGGGCTATATTTTTCATATTACTTGCAAAATGTAGGTAAATACATTTAAAAGTTGACGTGTCTCGGGAATTTTTTGAAAAATCATTCACCACCCCGCTAGCGAATATATTCCAGTTAAAGTCTCCACCGTGTATTTTACGTTATAGAAATCCACGTCGGTGTTCGTGCTTTTTTATGCATTAGCGGTACAAAAAAACACCGGCGAATTTTCCGGCCAAAACAGAGTTAATGGTAATGGTAAATTAGTTTGTTGACTGCCGCCTAGGAGCGTAGAACAGTGAACGTTCATGCAGCAATAAAATTGAAAGATACTTTGCAATAAACAACCGGCTAGTTGATGTGTATGTGGCCTTGAAGAAAGTCTCTCATACTATAATTAGCACAATCAACTCGCATGCATGGCTCTATGTAATTTCTGTGTTTTATTGCTGCATTATCAGGGATGTCCAACGATAATATATTTCCAACTATACGTTTTGTATGAGGAGGAAGTTGTATGAAGTTTAAAACGGAAACGGTGACGTAGCATAATTTTCTGTTACAGTTTTTTTTTTTGTATAGATGCCGGTTATGCTTTTTGTAAGCAGAAGTGACATCTTTAAAAATAGTGTTTATTAAATTATTTCATTCAATTTTATTTAGAAATAAGATATATGTAGAATTTTTCTAGAGTCAGTCCTGTGATTCTAGAGTCAGTCCAAGTGCATTAAATTATCTAGTTTTTGAAATAACAAATTTCCTAAGTATTGATTGGAGACAAAAAACTTGAGTTAAAATTGATGATGGAGAAATTGAAATCAAATTGAAACCAGCTCAGTTCTTTGTTGTACAGTAGTTTTATATGTATGGTATATATGCATGTATTTGTATACCGTATACATATTATGTATATGTATGTATTACTACTACGTGATATACACTGGATACTAAACGTTCCTAAAAATATGCATATACACATACACACATGCATATCATATATTCTTAACAACATAAATATCTCATATTTTTTTAAGAACATAATAAACATCAGCATAAAATTTGTTTTGTCTGACTTATGCATGTAATGAGAGAATCTAGAGAACAAGTGCAAAACATTAATATTATTTTGACTCCAATTTTTATCGGTTTAAACAATTCATTTTTAATTACCTATACTCGAGCCTATAACGCTTTAGTCGTACTACAGGATGAAGCATAATTGTGTCACAAACAGGGGCTGAGTTGTATTATGTAATTTTCTCTATCTTCAAAAATCATCAGATGGTATCATACTCGTATATATACATGATTCGATCGACTGATTTTTTCTCCAATTTCCGTGTATATAAAAAAGTAACAATAACAAATTTGTTAATATAATTAAGACAATTACCTACATGATCTGACAACAAATCAGTTCTCTTTTATGTATAAAAAAACTTGTTAGACAAACAACAAAAAAAATAGGTCAATTTTCTAATTGCTTCAATTTGCATTAGTTGTCCAAGACAGTTTTTATAATATTTCTGGTAGATACAAGTTTTGGATTTTTATTTAAACATTCAATAACCTGCTAATGCATTTAAATAATCGTATTTATTATAACAGGTTTGCAATCTGTAGGAATGCTTTTTTTATTAGAATAACTGGTATTTGAGGCTAATTAGGTGACAATTCTAGTCCAAAAATGAACTAAATAACGAACTGTTAGAATGAGCAAATTTTTAAATAATGTTTACCTTTTTTTATCCCTTTTGTGACTGCTTGAAAGTTTTTTTGGCGTTAAAATTTTCTATACCTACGGTACACATCGAGCGTGCGAATAAGTTTGAAGGTTGGCTGTGAAAAAATAACCCGCTAGTTTAACCAATTTTTTTCGAATATGTAATGGTTAAGTTTTTGCCGTTGATGGTCTGGGATCAAAACTCAGAAACTTATTTTTTGCTTTTAACGTGGGGACATTGAAACGTGGGTACATTGAAAAACGAAATGAGATCAAAATAAGCACTTTAATTGAAGATACATTTAATTACAAAAATTGTTGAAATGAACATTTTATATGAGATGAGGAGAATGTTATTCTCAGTTATTTTTTTCCAAAATTCTTTCTTGACGTCGATCAAGGTTAAATAGGAATTTGGAAAATTGTGTTCTTTAAGTACGACCACAAAAAGAAATCACGTGGTGTTATGTACCAGGATCTTGGAGGATATTCATGTTCAGAATTCAGTTTTACCAAGCGGCAGTCAGAATTCTGTTAAAGAAAATTGGGAAAACTATTCTCCTTCAACTGATAACACACCAAGCTATCTGCAAATTCACGTAACCATGAGAAAACCATGCTTCGTCGGAGAAGAACATTTTGTCCGAGATATCACCAAGATTGTTTAAGAACCATAGATAAAACTCTCCTCTACGAGGATAATCGACTTTCCTGAAGTTCCTGATAACAAGTTAAACAGTGGATAATAATAGATAATAACAGTACTTCCTGACAAAAGGTTAAATGCAGCTAACAGACAACATACATTGGTTATCTGTGACAAAACTTGGACAGAAGTTTTGGGAGCATCTTCCATAACTTGATGCATTCTTTCAGCCCCTCAGTTTGTATGTTGGCCTCTACTTTTCTTTCATTCCACACTCCCTACAGTTGAATACTGTAGCGAATACGTAAATGTGTTGTAATTTGTATACATAACCGCATCAGAAAGCTGTTCTTGAAGCACCAAGTAACAATTTTCGGTAGAAGTTCCTCAGAAATCTTCTTCCATTGTGCTTCAACTTTCCGTTTCTTTCTGAAGTAGAACTGTATAGTCTGAGTGTATACCATAAACGTTTTTTGTTGTTGTGTAAACTTGAGGGTTTTTTTTTGTAGAATTTATACAAAACTGTTTTGGTTTAGAATTTACCTTGACAGTTTAAAAGTTCCTGGAGTGGGTACTGGAACCGTAGAAACAAAAAAATTGGACGTTTCCCACGAAACACCGAACTATTATAGTAATTTTAAGCCTGAATCTGTCATAGACATATATTGTCTGCTCTTGCTGTTTATATTTTGCGAATCTTAGTTATTTACGTGTTTCCTTTGTTTTCAGCTGTTCGAGCGGATAGGATGAGAGGCGGCAGAAATAAATTCGGACCAATGTACAAACGGGATCGGGCCAGGAAGCTGCAGATGATGCGACAGAGGCAGTTGGCGGCCCAGACTCTCCGGGGATCGCTGGGCGGCGACATGTACAACAGTCAGCCGGGCACGTCGCCGTTCATCCACATCAAGCAGGAAATCCAAATTCCCCAGGTAGTGTTGTAAATTGTTGAATTTAAACGTTTGCGAGTACTTTTGACACTTTCGACCCTAAAAGAGCCTAGATACGAGTTTATTCCTATGTTGTTTCGCCTATAGGGGTGGCTGTATAGCCTAACAAACACATAATGAGATGAATCACCACAAATCACGATTTTCAAACCGGCAAATCGCGTCATAATCATGTTTTTTGTTTTGTTTTTTTGCTTATATCTCCCAAAACGTCGCATGCTACAGAAAATTGTATACGTTTCGAAATTATTGTATACAAAATTTTCTACCAAATTCATTGGTTAAAGTTGATTGGATGTGATGTGGTTCATATACTACGGAAATTTGAGCTTGTCAGGACTGCCATCGACCCTTAATACAGCCAACAATCGTTAACACTTCAATACTGGCTGGGAAACAACTAGGACATATGTGGGGCATTTTACGTCAACTCTCCTAGCGCCGCACGAGAGCACCGAATCCCTAGATAAGATATAGATTCTATAAATTGTAGAATTTATTTTCAATAAATTGTCCAATTTTAGTATCTGTTTACACTTTGCAATATTTGTAACAATTTATTAGCCAATTTCGACACTGCCGACTCTCAATGACTAAAACCTAAGAGTTATCATAGAGTTGTCCCTAAGAAAAATCACTTATCTCATTATGAGGTTGGTACAATGAAATAAATATAAATCGTTACTAAATATCTCTAAAATTGGCCAAGAATTTAGAGCAAGTTCTAAATTCTACAATTTCTTGTACAATTTATTGTGGACAATAAATTGGGAGCAATTTCTGTTTTACGCGTATTCCAATAAATTGAAGGTCAACTTGTACAATTTATTGTGAGAAAAATTGGTGTGTGTAAAACAGTCATTACAAAAACGAACACACGGGATCTGGCGATTAGCACGACCATACATGAAATATATGTGGGCTAACTCAGTGTTAGAACATAACGACAATTCCTAAAATTTTGCACTACTTATTAAATAACAATTACAAACTGTGATATCAGTGGACAGAACCTCTGTCGGCCGTGATAAGAAAAATTGCAGAAAAGTTATAATCCTCCATATCTCCGAAACTGTCCATTTGCGGACACATGTTAATTAAGACTTTTCTGCATATTTGAGGCCATACTGTCCACCCTCAAGGTTTGTGACACTTTTTTGAACATCCCGTATAGGACAACACGACTTACTCAGTCTGACGTTTAGCATAACGAACAAACTGCACGTCTTGAGTTGTTTGTCGATATTTAGTTTAGGTACTTGTGTTAATATTTAGTTTATTCAAATATGAGATTCTGCGTTAAGGCGTTATACGTGTTAGGGCATGCCTGTTCGATTTTAAGGTTTTAATGATACCTTGATTGTTTTACTTATGTTTTTTGGTTGCTGTTTTTCACGTCTATTATCCCAAGGTCGTTATAATACTCACAAGAATGATGTGCCATACAGGAACATACGATTCAGTATTTGACCATTGGTACTACCGAAAACTTGTTCAATAAGTGTAATATACTCCTATTATGTTTATGTAATTATATTTCAATTGTGTTGTGTGTTTATATACTCGTAATATTGTTTCTATATTCTATTAATAACGCAGACCGATTAACGTCGAATTTTAAAACTAATTTAAGGGGTGCAATTAGAATAGTAAAAAAAATACACATAAGGACAGTCTTGAATCAACTGCCCTACGAACTACTTGTGGAAATGTGTGATCCGGCTTTTAAAAGTCTGGTGAAGAAATTTGATGGACTTTTGGAACCCCGGAGATACGGATTCGCAGAACGTCGAAAGTTTTTCTCCTCCGTCAAATCCGAACGAGAGAGTGTAGATATGTGGGCATCACGAGTAAGACAGCTAGCAGCAAAATGCCATTTTGGAAACGACATCGACACATACATGAGAGACCGTTTCGTTGTCGGGTTACCGGACGGTCCTGTTTTGGATAGACTGTACGAAGAAGACGTAAGAGTTCTGACTTTTGACAGAGCAATACAAATTGCGAAATGTGTGGAGGCCTATCTTCGCACTAGCAACAAGGCTGCTGGGGAAACAAAGGAAGATTGTCATCGAGCGTTTCGGGAAAGTGTAAGCCGTGAACGAGTTGCAAACATAATTCCTTCCACTTCCTTCGGACCTCAACCTAATCCAACGAAATTACTCTCTACAGAAGATATGAAAGCGTTGTGCGGAACTATTATAGATGGGGTTAAAGAAAGAGTGGAAGGTCATATGGCAAATGCGTACGAGAATGTAAAACCGAGAAAACGGCGGGCTATAATACCGACTCAACGAAGAATAACTGGCAACGTAAGTAATAACCATTTTTTGATTATAGCACTGATAATGGTTTAAAGTATTCGAGCATAAACAGGATAAAAGCTGAATGTTTAACTTATGTACGCGGTGGCTCGTACTTACATGGTAAAGAGATACTAGTACGTATAGAAACAGGAAGAAAAAACGAAGCTAACGATATCAGAAAATACTGTATGTTCTATTGAAAACAAGCGATTGAATAAAGGCCAAAGACATTCAAGTTTGACACAATGTATATTTGCCGGTTTCTGGTATATCTACTTAACAGTAAGCTCAACCTTCCATATTCATATGATAGAAAAATTAACCACAGAACTTTAACTGTGAATTGTAATTACACAATTTTTTCTTAAAATTGAAATGCATAAATCTCGAAAATCGTTCATTTTAGAGATAGATAGTGGTTATAAACGTGGCATTCAATTAAAATGTGGCATTGGCATGTATAGTACATAGTATATCTATGTCATATATGGCATAGATATACATAGTATATCTATGTCATTAAAACGAAGTTAGTATTCACTTGTGATAAACTCGATAGTGACATAAAGTTGCCATTGTTTCAGATGAGATTATCTCTGAAAACCCCGTGATGGTACAAATTTTCAGCTCCATATTATTTATAGTTCTCCCAAAATATTTAATTGGCATGTGAAGCACCCTGTATGTATAGGTATAAAGTTTGAGGCGAACATGTATTTTGGTGCGTTTATAAGTGTATTACTATACCCCCACTTATCTCCCAACCATTTAACCGAGTCTAGTCTAGTCAGCTCTAAATCTCGACATTATACAGCGTATATAAACCATATCCATAATCATCAATATGGAAAAATGTTTTATGGGTTAAGTTAATTTTGATTTTTCTATTAGCTGTTGCTTAAAAAGTTGTGACTGACAAATAACATCCACATAATCAGTCACGTGACTTTTAGTAAGTAGAACATCAAATTTGATGTGAATTTGATTTAATTTATCAGATAAGTACACTACCTACTTTATCGATCTTCCATTAAGTAATTATCTAATTAATGATCGTCGGTTTAAAGGTAACATTATGTAACATCAAACCAATTGTTAGAAAACTACATTCATTTGAGATACGAAAAAATTGGAATAATAGGCTTGTTAAAAGGTAGTATTACATCTTTGGAACTTCTTGAAATAACTTTCTGGTCCCTTGTTTTTAAAAAATCGCAGGTTTTTTAAGACTGATATTGATTAATGAGTACCTTTAAACCGACGATATGAAGAATCAAAATTATTGTTATTAATTTCGTTTCATTGTTTTCGTGGCATTCTTAATTTCTCTTGTGTTCTAATTAATTACAAGTGGAATAAGGGTTTATCATTTAAAAAGTGCAGTACAAGGGTAATTATGTTTTTTTTTATAATATTTTTTATTTGTCTTACACATCTGTCTACTTCGTAAAAAAATCGAACAATGCAAAAAATCCCGGAGCAATGGTCGGCAACGAGCCACCGTTCTCGAGTTAGTTGAAAAAATATCTTCACCTTTGATTTTTTTTTTTTTTGAAAAAGAATGTCCTTACTTCTGACTGGATTAATATTTGTGATGAATTTTTCAAATAACGCGAGAAAGGTGGCCCGTTACTGACCATTTGCATAAAATTGTTTGAAGTTGTAGTGGTGTATTTTTCATTTTCTTACTTATTTAACAAAATGTACTTACACTACTTACATTTACATTTTCTAATGTAAATACGTTCAAAAGTGTAATATGTGAAATATTGGCCACGCCTACTTTCGAGATTTTTCATGATTCCCCAATTGGTTCTCTCATTTTTACAATTCCTTAATATGTAGGGAAACCTCCCTACATATTAAGGTATACAGTATACAGTGCGCGCCTAAAGTATGGAATAAATTCAGTAAATATGAAATACAAAATTTTTGGAAAAAATCCTCGAACAGGTCGATTTTGTTTAATAAAAACACACATTTTTGAGGGAACGTCTATTTTCAGATGTCATTTATTTGTTTTTGAGTAATGACGTCATCAGCTTATTTTCCAAATGGCAACCTCCCCCCCCCCCCATTTTTTTAATTTAATTTGAGAGACCCTTTCATTGTCGATTTAACGGTATAAAAATGTTGCCACCTTACATAACAACATTTTTGAGTAAATGACAATTGAATGTTACAAAATGAAAAAATACATTTTTCACAATAAATAAACGAAAATGTCTTTAATAAGCAAATACAATTTTATATTAAGTGTTCGAAATGCCGTCCATCAACTTCTTGGCAATATGCAAGCATGTGTACAAATTGTTCTTGTACATTCTGAATGACTTCCGGGGTAATGGATCCCATTTCATCTCTAATGCGATTTCGTAGTTCGGCTAAATTGTGTGGTCTTGTGCAGTAAACTTTTGATTTTAAATAACCCCATAAAAATAATCAAGTGGTGTAAGATCTGGGGATCTCGCGGGCCATTCTATCGGTCCTCGTCTGCCAATCCACCTCTGACGAAAGATGACGTCTAAATATTCACGAACTGAGCGCGCATAATGCGGGGGTGCTCCGTCTTGCTGAAACCAGAGTGTGTCATCTGGAATGTCAGGATCATTCTCGTTTGGGAAACTTACTGCAAGCGCTGGAACTAGATCATTTTGCAACAACTCTAGATATCGTTCTCCTGTGAGAGTTTCTTCAAAAGAAGAAAGGCCCTATTATTCTGTTTGCGATTATTCCGGCCCACACATTTAATTTCTGCGGATGTTGAGTATGTGCTTCGATGATCCAATGAGGATTCGTCCGACTCCAATACCTGCAATTTTGACGGTTTACTATGCCGTTTAGACAAAATGTGGCTTCACCGGAAAAAAGTATTTGCTGGTGTAAATTTGGATTTGTTTGACAAAGATTCATCATAGTTTCACAGAATTGCAGTCGCCGGTCGGGGGCGTCTTCGTTGAGTTCTTGCACAAGCTGCAATTTGTAAGGATGATAGTTTTCTTTCCTCAGGATACGTAGAACTGTCAGTCTAACTAACTTCATTTTCTGAGGCAACTAGTGTAGAGTTACTCTGAGGGTTCTCTTCCATATTTAACACAATGTCAATCTTTTTATCTTGGGTAATTTTTGGACGTCCTGATTTTGGTAGATCTTTAACATCGCCAGTTTCTCTAAATTTGGACTCAATCTTACTAACTGTGGATTGGGTGATAGGGTTATCTGGATATTTTGCATTAAATAAATTGCATACCTTTTGCTGAGTTCTGGTCTTATTTCCACATCCGATGAAAATCAAAATTTCATTTCTTTGGGTCACAGTTAAATGTCCCATATTAAAATTGGAATTTTTATAAATACTTACACATTAAATTAACTTCTCGCACAATTTAATTACAAATCTTCTGATTAACTGTCAGTAAAAACCATGGATATGTTAAAAAACTTATTGATAATTTTTTTTCTTAGCAGCGTACTTTTTTTGCTGTTTTATTTGTGTTCAGTTTTTTCACAAATTTTCGTTTATTTATTGTGAAAAATATATTTTTCATTTTGTAACATTCAATTGTCATTTACTCAAAAATTTTGTTGTGTAAGGTGGCAACATTTTTATACCGTTAAATCGACAATGAAAGGGTCTCTCAAATTAAATTAAAAAAATGGTGGGTTGCAATTTGAAAAATAAGTTGCTGACGTCATTACTCAAAAAACAAATGACATCTGAAAATAGACGTTCCTCAAAAATGTATGTTTTTATTAAACAAAACCGACCTGTTCGAGGATTTTTTCCAAAATTTTTTTGCTTCGCATTTACTGAATTTATTCCATACTTTAGGCGCGCACTGTATGCAGAATACATTATTTAATATTTTGCTTTGAAATTAATTTTGGTCAGAACATTACCAGCCGTCGATGCTCGCAAGTGGCCTTAATGCCCCGTCTCAAAATGTGTAATCTCTATCTGTGAAATGTGAAATTCGTATAATGCAGTCAGCTGTTCCCCAGGTATCGTCTCTGACGTCGTCGCCCGACTCCTCGCCCAGCCCGATAGCGGTGGCGCTGGGTCAGGTCAATTCCAGCCTGGTGCAGCCGGCGTCCAGTCAGCAGCCGGCCCTCCAGATCGTCGGCGTGCCGGGCGGCGCGCCCAGCTCCATGGTGATGGGCCCCGACAACAAGCTCTGGAGCCAGGCGAACTCCACCACCACCTCACCTCATTCTCTCAGTCCCAAAGTGTTCCAATACGACACCGTTATCCCGGGCGGCAACGTGCCGTCGTCCAGTAAAGTGTCGCCCCTCATCAGAGACTTCGTGCAAGCGATCGACGACCGCGAGTGGCAGAACTCGCTCTACGGACTCTTGCAGAGCCAAACGTATAATCAGTGCGAAGTGGACCTGTTCGAACTCATGTGCAAAGTGCTGGACCAAAACCTATTCTCTCAAGTCGATTGGGCAAGGAACTCGATATTCTTTAAGGATCTCAAGGTATGTATCATCTCCCTTTAGGGGTTATTCCCTCATTGGCGTCTTACGTAAACTGACACCAGCTTCAATAAAATTGTAGTTGGGCCAACACAAAATGCAAAATTGAATTGATGGGCCTGGGTTCAGTATTTACTCATATTTGACTGCTACAACTAGCGAAAAATTGCTTAATAAATTGTAAACGTTTCTCATTAATGAATCTACATTGAAAACGACGATTCCCATCAGCAACAACATATGGCAGAAGGTTATGCATGGGATCATCATCTACATTTAAATATGTACAATAATTGTTTTCCAAATCTTAATTTTTCTGACATACTGTGTTCTAAAACGTCAACTAACTAAAACAAGTCAATATTGTCTGATTAAAGCCGTTGTTTTATACATAGACTCTATGCCCAGAGCAAAATGATTTTCAAACCACAACTGTGTATACTCATTACGATCCCTAGGAGTAGTAGTATCACGAAAGTCATATCATGCGCATTCAAATTTGCATTAGGCTAATAATTGGTCCAGTGTCAGTTTTTATCGTTGCCTTTTCGTTGCTAACTCGTTAAAAAAAATAATGTGTTAGTGACTGACTTAGTAATGAAACCTATAGTAGGTTTAGTTAGTTAGGTTAGAAGTAAAATATGAGGTAAAATATGTCTAATCATACAGGGTATTCACTTTCATATGACCGATACACAACTTCGTTATTTCAAATGGAAGGAACCAGCGGCGGCTCGTGGGTGTGTTACATGGGTGGGCACAGGGTGTGTCAGTAGGATTACTCATTAGCTACCAATGGCGCCGCAGGCGAAACTTTTTAATATTTTCAAGGTCATGCGTTTTACTGACACTTCAGAATTTCAATGAAAAATTCTTTTATACAAAAATATAGACTTTCACAAGAATAATTTTTGGGAGTTGGTAGCTTTTTTGAAATAATATTTAGTCACAAATATTATAAATGAGGGCTTAAATATATTAAAATAATGGGTGGCAACATGTGAAAAAAATTTGATATAGGTATCTTACCGTTATTTGTAGAGGAAATCAGCTCGCCTGTCCTTATTGTTCACAAAAATGTTAATCGCCTTTTCATTAAAGTCCCGGATTGGTTTCACAAAATTTAATACAATTAATTATTTGGTTTAAAATATGTCTGTTTTTATCCACATTTTCATTGTGACGTCTTATATTTTCACGATAAGCATTATCAAGCTGTTGCCTTATGTCTACCTTTCCCAACACACTAAAATCAAAGATGTTATGTAAATGTTTTTCATTGTAGCTAGCATGTTTCTTAGCTCGTTCATTTAAATATTTTAAATCATTCACCCCTTCTTGAGTCCAAGCACCTTGGTTGCCACCCATCACTAAACAAATACAACAAAACAATTTGTTTCTTTTAGGACACTCACATAACCACTTAAATCTGTCGTAGACACTACTATTAAAATTTTGTGAATAATTTCGCGATTTTCCTACGTCTGTTTTGGAAATAATCAATTCGGGTATCGGCCTTCCTAACCGTTTAATTTCCGTTCGGATCTCGTATGTAATATCTTTATTAGTCAATAAAACGTCCGAATTCATTTTGAAACGTTTCACAATCAAAAACAGTAAAAACACACTTCTCAGCGAAGAAAATAAACAATAAAACTAAAAGCGGACACTCAACAAGTGTAACCCGTTCAGCTGATTTTCGACCAATTTAACGACGTTTTGTCTGCAATGGTCGCCAAACTTTACCAGTCACCGAAAAAAGCCAATTCAGGCTACGGTGGCTCGGTGCTCGATCGAGTCGGTCTGTCATATATATGTGATAAAAATCATAATTTGTGATATAAAAGGAATAATAATTAGAATATGAATAGTTTGTCGTATACAATTAATTGATATTATTGTGACAATAATTTATAGTAAATTAACACAAAAGAAATATTTTATATTGAAATTTGGTCTGGGCACGTGCCCCTGTGCCTTTTATCACCAGCCGCCACTGGAAGGAACACTCTGTATGTTTGTACAGTATTGGATATCTCACTAATTGTAAGTTTTGGGTTGGCTTTATAAACATTAACACTATATATTCCTAAATGGCATACAATCCACAAAAGTTAGAGACTTGCGATTTGGACAGTTCGGTTTGCCATGAACGATTTTCATTCGAACAAAGTGTTTTGCTCGAGCAAGGTGTTTTTGCAGTGTACGTTTTTTCAGTGTTAGATACACTGTACCTGACAATCTTTCAAGAGCGATAACTTATTTTTTCAAATTGAATGATCCATGTGTATACTATTGATAGCATATATGCACCTATGTTGCATCAGGTTGATTATACTATAATTTATGTACGAGGTGTGTATATTAAGTAATGATACTGATTTTTATATCCTTTTATTCGAATAGATTTACAATTCGGTATTGTCTCCTTTAAAATAACTTCCTTGGGAAGCCACACAGCGCTGGAAACGGTTTTTCCATTCCTGTGCTGGAGTGCTGGACCTCATATACTGGAATAGCCTTCAGCTGGTCGGTTATAGCCGATTGAATATTTTCTATGGTCCTAAAATTATGTCCCTTGAGGTGGTTTTTCAATCTCGGGAAGAGAAAAAAGTCACAAGGACTTAAGTCAGGCGAATAAGGAGGCTGAGGAGCCACAGGAATGTTTTGACTGGCTAAAAACTCATGTATGTACTGAAATGGATGTGTGACAAGGCGCATTGTCGTGATGAAACATCCAGTTGCTCTTGAAGTTTGGTCTCACACGCATAACCCTTTTTCGAAGTTTTTCACGAACCTCTCTGTAAAAGTGTTGATTTACTGTTTGGCCTGTAGGCACAAACTCTTTGTGGACAATTTCCTGGCTATCAAAAAAGCAAATCAGCATGCATTTGATCTTCGACTTGCTCATTATTGCTTTTTTGGGTCTTGGAAAGCTTGAAAAGGAAGCCATTCCATGCTTTGGCGCTTGGTTTCCGGGTCGTACTTAAACGCCCAAGTCTCATCACCAGTAATAACGTTCCATAAAATGGGGATCATTTTCAATCGATTCCAAAAGATCAAGACACATTTCTCTCGTGATGTCCTTTTCATCCTGCGAAAGGTTTTTTTGGAACAATTTTTGCGCAGATTTTTCTCATCCCCAATTCGTGATTCAAATTTAACTCTTCATCCCCGATCATTCTTGTCGTCAACCGACGATCTGAATGCACAAGATCCCGTATCATATCGACATTTTCATCGGTTCTTGAACATGAAGGCCTTCCGCTGCGTGGTTCATCTTCAATCGACTTTCTTTTGAGAATGCCTTAAACAACCGAAAAACCTGGTCTCATAAAAAAAAAAACATTGTCTCCCTAGGTGTGTTGAAGTTTTGCAAAAGTTATCATACAATTGAACCATGGACGAAACCGTGTTAGTTGGGACACACTGTATACACCAGTATCAGTTTTAACTTTCATGATGTTAGTGGAATTTTAGTTGAAAATTATTATGACAAAAATATTTGCCGTCATTTTTTTCGGCGTAGAAACAAAAAACTGGACATTTTCCACAAAACACCGAACGACTATACTTTTCTGGACGCGCGAGAAATATACTTTATTCGCCAACTAAGTTGGCATCTTCAGGAGAAGATTAAAACTTCTAGATTAAAAATAGTTTTATTAGTTTTAATCGTCTCCTGAAGATGCCAACTTAGTATAGCAGTTCGGTGTTTCGTGGAAAAAAGTCCAGTTTTTTTTTTACAAAATTATGTGTTAAATATACCTACTTACGTTTATTAGATATCATTCTTAGAAGTGTCTCCTATTTATACAGTAGAACTCCAATTATCCGAATCAATTGGGACCGGACCCCATTCGGATAATAAAAAATTCGGATGATTGGATTTTTTTTTGAAAAAGGTTCTATTTTAATTAATTACTGTATGTATGTTGCAAATGGGAGAAAAAAACTATTTTTAAAGAAAAAGAGCTTTTAATTAAATAAATGAAAAGGCAACACTTTTACATGTTAAGCGTACTTACAAGTGCTGTACATTAGTACTGTATGTATACAATTTCCATTCTAAATTGAAAATAGGTAGAAAAACCAAGGTTGTCAGATATATTTTCTAAAATTGCTAAGCTCACTATACAAGTATACTTCATACTTCAGTAAACTGTTAGTTCGTGACGTTCTTAGAAAGCTAGTTTGGAAATATTTAAAAAAATAGATATAAATTTATTAGTTAGCATTAAAATAAAGCGTTTAAAATTGCTGGAAAAAATAATTATAAATTAAAACAACTTTATGTATATTACTATACTTTTGAATTATAATACTAAATTTTGAAGAGCCGGCAACGCCGTGCCGTGCCGGCAACTGGAATGCCGATCCAGTATACTATTGTGCTTTGTATTATCTAATACATTCCTTAAATACTTATTCGGTCCACTGTGCCATAAAAATTTTACGACGTCGTTAAAATGATTTACGACATTTGGAATTCTACTTGTTTAAGACGCCAGTGACGTGTATTTCAGCTAGGTTTATTACCACAGACAATTTTTTGAGATTGTCTGGCTAAATTAGCATTATTATGAGTTTTGTATGCAGGCTAATTTTAATCTTCTATATTGATTTGAATGAAAAAAATTATTTCACAATTTTCGAATTTATAAAAGATATATGCACGCCCATGGAATCATAAAGTTGCACGGCTTTTTTGTTCCCCAGGCGTATTTATCATTTTCAATTAAAAATAGAAGGACTATATGTACCGTACTGTAAATGAAAGTCATTGCTTGCAGAACATCTCGGTCAAAGTACGTTTCCCTCTTAATTTTTTTCTGAAATTCTGAAAGCGGTTCGGATAATCAGCGACTCGGATAGTCGGAGTTCGGATAATTGGAGTTGCACTGTAATAAAATTTATGTCTACTGATGTCTAACTAAAAAACGAGGTTTTACTCTTTTTATTGGTTATATCACTGGTTTCAGTTGTAAATTAACTTGTTAAGGAACTGGAAATATACATATGTATAAGTACATACATACATACTCGTACATTCAAGTTCCTATACGCTTTTAGGTGACAGACGTTCGTAAATAGCAATAATATTTTCGGTTTAAAAAACGCCGGAGTGGGATATGTGTCCCAGTTATAAATCGTTACAACAGCTTACCTACAATTTAAACAAAATACCATGTAGATTTCGTTATTTGTGCCAAGAACGAGCCGCGATAAATATACGCGTTACAAAATAAACCTTTTTTATATTATTTTGAAATTGGAAATTAACGTAGAAGCGAAAAAAATGTCGACCGTGGAGGTGATCAAATTAAGAACGTGGATTACTTGAAGAATTAATCGGATAGTATGCAATTGTCGACCCAGATAGCAAACCATGTTGAACGTTGTAATTGAGCAATTCAACTTTACCAAATTGAGCGGTATTTAAATAATTTACTGATGCCGTGCCTGTTTATATATATATAATGTTGGATTATTGCTCAACATATCCAACCTTCGTAGCCAACTTTGCGCGGTTATCTAGGCTCTGCAACAGAACAACAGCGTTAAAGAAAGGTTCCAAACAGAAGGTTACAATGTAGAAGTAGATGAAAGCAACCTTGATTAGAGTATCTTGCTCAAAAATAATAACTAATAATTATTATTAAATTTTAATTTAATGTAACCATGTTGTTTTTATTTAAATTTCATTTTTCATTAACTTACATTGTAATGCATAGCCAGTAATGTTACATAGTGTCAATTATCTTACTAATAACATGAAAAAGTAATCGATTTTGCAGACATTTTAATACGAACATAAGCATACATATTTTCATCTTACTCTCAAGGTGCATAAATTAATGCGGACATAAGTCAAATAGGAAAAGTAAGAAGTAATGGTAAACAGGCTAGTCCAACACTGACTTTTCTTCGGAGTACATCCCAATTTCTGGATACACGCGAAGTAGATACAAAAAATCGGTAAATATGCATAAATATGTAATAATAATGGAGTAAGAAAACCTATTTTAAATAGAGAATAAAATTACACAAGGATGATATTTGTAAGATATTTTGACTCCTCAGTTAGCGATATTGTTTTGCTTTCTGAGCTTAATGGAAGCCTACACATGTATCTTACATGAACCCAGGAAATGTGTTAAAATACTGGATAACGTTGCTCGCAAAACACACCAGAAAACAAAATACATATATTTTATTTAAGCGAACAGTTTCACTGTGGTTAAAGAATAATTAACTAGGAAGCAAGCCATTAATATCTAAAAACTAGTAACAGGTTTCAGAAATATATCCTACTTAGTAGGCTGGTGCTACAAAAAAATGTTAAACACCTTTATTAAAAGTACCGAAACGGTATGTATTTGTATGGTGTTATTCAGGGTTTAGTGGGGTTTGTTCGAATTTTTTTTTGTGTTTAATGTAATTGAAAAATGCAAAAGATAGTAAGCAGTAGAAAATAAATTTGATATTCCCTAGAAGCTATAAACCATTACAATAAGTTATTTACATACCTTATATTCTATTTTTATTTATCTATTTATAAGTCATGCAAATATTTCGTTGCGTATGTACACTACTCAGGTAGGACATTTCTGGTTATTTTTTTTGTTTTGGGAATTTTACAGAATACATTAAAATGTATGCCTACTTAAGTACTTACATATATTTTGTATGTAGGTTGTGTTGTGATGATGTCGGCCGGCTGGGGAATTTACTAGATGGTTATCCTAAGAGTTAATAACTAAATAATTTACGTAGCGTGTACCGGATGTTTTTCGAGTATTCCTCTAATTTTAAGCTTACATACATACATATTAGGGCTAGAACCAAATGGTACATGCCAGGGTCGAACTTGAGCATGCATGCTGCAGTGAATAAATAGTGACTTACTAAGTAGTATTGTTTTTCTCTTACTTTTCCCGCATCTGTTGTCACACTCTTACACCTCGTCGTCCTCATATAGGAATTCACTTCTTGGGATTCCATTTATTTTATTTTCTCGGTGTTTTAGCGACTTTACGTGCTTTTCACATTGTCCTTTTCTGTAAACATGTAAGTAACACTTGTATATTTCACAGTACACAGTGGTAGCTTTAACACTTCAAATCTGGAAAACCCTGCACAATTTTTTTTAATTGATAAGCAAATGGGGCTGGCGTTTTAACCATCGTTATAATATCAATTAAGTATAACAATCAGTAATGCACAATTACAGGCGCGCGACCTTTAAGGGACTAAATAAATACGGAACCTGTTTCGCGTCGCAGTCGTCCCGGCCCCCGCCCCGCTGGCCGAGCCACGGCCACCTGGAATACGGGATACCGATACGCGGCCGCCTGGAAGACGGTCGATATCCGAGAATTTTGTTCTAGCCCTAATACATATATAAAAATTGTTGCAGTTAGTAGGTATTTACGGAAAGGAACAATATATTTGTATTGAATTCATTATTACATGAATGTCGATATTTTTCTACTGAAAGTCTTGCATTAGTCATTAATATTAATTATATTTCCAAATAGTAAGGCATGCGTTTATATATTCACGTATTTTTTTAGGGGTTTTTGTTCTTTTTCCGAAAGTCAAACAGAAAATTAATGGATGTTAAAATAACCATGATAAAATTTGATACTTAATTATACATACATGCATATGTAGGTACATAACTTTTTAAATTTTAACAAAATTTCCACGATCTATTAAAATATAATTTTCTTTATTTATTTTCTATATAAGTATTGGGTAAAAATCAGCCTTATAGCCGGTTTTCGCAGATATCTATAGTTCTCAATTTTTTTTATATTTATTATACAGTGGCCGCCAAAAAGTTTGTATTATTTTTTTTTGAAAATAAATTATGCAAGTAACATGAAACCTCTGATGTGGACATCAGCTCTACCTTGCGATATTTTGTTTCTTTGAAGACAATTCGGTTCTTTGACGTGGTCAAAATAAAAAAAAATGGTTTTATCCAACTTATGATTTATGTTTTTATATACATTTCCCCTATATTAATAATTTATTTAAATTTATTTACATGCATAAAATCTATTAGGTTCAATTTTACAATTGGCAATTAAAAGTTTAATTAAGTAGTTGAAATCTTATAACATATTGTGAATCAATATTCCTTGAGTTTTAGGCCCAGATTTTTTATAGATTATGTGAAATTAGCTAATTAAATACTAATTTCTAAATGTGAAACATGAAGCAATTTGATTAACAATTAACATAAGATTATATTATTATTTAATTAAATAATTGTAAAACTGGGCTTTCTCTGTAGAAGATATCTGATATCTTTAAAAAAAGGCACCACTTACCTGCTCACTAAAATATTCAATATACTCATCATGATATTGAGGAGCTGTACTTTTTTCTCTCGTCATTTTCGATCAAGAAAAAATAATCCGTTAGATAACGATATATATTATTCATACTCAATTGTTAATGAAATTGTTTTTTTTTCAGTTTTTTTTTAACGCGCATTGTCTAAATCACAATTTCGAATACAGAATGCGAACAGAAGCAACTATCATTTTTGGTTATATTAATTTTATTATACAAATATTTTCTATTGAAATTCACAAGGAGTGAACTTTACTTCGTCAACTTCAGAAATTATATTGTTTCAGGTTAACTACTTATTCAGTCTGTGACAAACATAATGACTTAAAACATGACTTAAAACTGCTGACTCATTGGCCGTGTTCTAGGATATCGAAACGTTTTGCGTTTCGCGAAACGGTACCCATTTTTGTTGTGCGTGGTTGTGCGTTTATGAACACCGTGGATAGCAGCGAAACGATTTGTGTTTTGCTGTTTAGAAATTAAGTGGGCATATAATAATAAAACTTAATGATGTTATGAAAAAGTGCTGCTCCACCAACTGTTTTGCACTACATTATCCATTTTTCATAACCTACTTTGTCCCATCAAAACAAGCCATGAAGGCCATGACAGTGTTTCGCAATATGGCCGACCGTTTCGCGAAACGCAAAACGTTTCGACATCCTAGAACACGGCCAGTGTGTCAGCAGTTTATTCATGGCCAATGACTAAGCTAGACTGATTTTTCCATTTTGTTGTGCAGTCTACAGTTTGTGTAAAGCCGACATCGGCCAGTTGTCAAAAAGGACAAATGCTACACTTGTCCAACAACAAGCACAGGTGGTGAGAAGGCCGGTCTTTTTCCCTCACTCTCACTACCTTCGATTCGTGTGTGGTTGCTTCTTATCTGTCGTCTCACTTCTGTTTGTCCTTTTTTATAACTGACCGATGTCGGCTTTACACACGCGGTATACTTACATTACTAACTAAGTTTATGGCAACAAACAGGTTTACAACTTGGTTGACAATCAAGTTGCTCGTCTATGGACCGCTTTACATTCACAGCTCGAATTTTCTCGCGTTGGGGCTAGACGGAGGTACCGCATGCGTCATTATCTTCAGTATATGTATGGTACGTGCATCGCTTCCGCAGTAACGCAGACACCAACAATATTAATATCAATAAGTGCGGCATGTAATGCACATTAATGGCCGCGTAACGACGTCGCAGAAGTGGCGGCCGCGGATGTGCCCCCACCGCCGGTCCGCCTCAAGTAGGCCATTGCTAGTGGGTCAAGTACGCCACCAGTTGGCTATTACGAAACTCTGCGCCGCCGAGCAGATTCTATGGCAAAAATGGAAAGTGTTCCGAATAGCGAGCGGCGCGGGAAAAGTTTGTTGTTCCGATTCGCTTTCGATTATTGTTATTTAATTTCGTCGAGGCGCCACCATTATGTTACGATACGAGCTGCCGCCGCCGGCCGGCAGGCGGGGAGTTACCGTAACGCGTGCGGGCAGGGTTTTCTGTTAATGAAAGTTGGCAACCGCAACGTGACATTGCACAATTTAAAATGGAAGCGCGCTCGGCTGCACCCGGCACCGATTTATAGTAGAACCATAGATAAAAGAAGAGATAGATGGAACTCTCTAATACAATTAAATGAAACCGTAAAGCGCCATCTCTTGAATTGGTCTCAAACTAATTTTAACTAATATGGCGGATGGCGCTATATTCAAATTCAAATAAAATACAGTTTGCGGACTCTAAGAGTTCCCATTACGGACAAAACGTATGTACTCATATATAAGAATAGCATAATCATATGTGGTTACATAAACCTTATCTAGAATATACTAAATATGATTATGCTATTCTTGTCATATAATATATACGTTTCGTCCATAAGGGAACACTTAAAAAAGTCCACAAACCGTATTTGAAACCGTTCCTCAAGAAATTATGTCTAAAAAATAAATTTTAAAGATATGCTGTGATGAAAAAGGAGGATATTTGAGATATTGAAACCATTAAATACCAAAATCAATTGTTTTAGATGTAAGATTCCTTTATTCACAACCACATTATACGCATTCACAATCACATTTATACACAAGACACAATCACATTTAAGTATAAATTATTTGAAACTAGCCATTTATATAAACTAAAAAAAGTAAAGGCATAACTTTCTTTACATGAAGTTTCATGTATAACACACATCCGGTACCAGTTCTAGTTCTCCTTCTTTTAATGTAATATTAACTCAACTAATTTCAGTCTCAAATAAGTACCAACTATACATAACTAACCAATCTGGTTGCGCCATCTATAGAGTTGGTCTCATACTAAATATCACATTTCAGGTAGGCTCATAAGAGTGAACAGCCCCTGAGTAGAACCACCGAAAAGAGAGTGATAATAGCAACGGCGTATTCAAAACTCATTTAAGGGGAGAAAATCTGATTACTTACTAATAGTCGAGGATATGGCGCGTAAAAAAATACATGAACCCTAACTGTCTGCCGTGTGGTAAATAAGCTCCCGAGTCAATGTGGAGCATTTTTTCTCATACCACAAATATATGGCACGATTTTAATTATGAAGTGAAATGTGAAAATTGATTATTTAAATCGATAGAAATAAGGTTTATCGACTTTAATATACTTTAATCATTTTACATGTTATCCCTTTTGGGGTGGTTTTGGGGGGAGGGGGGAAATGTCTGCCAGCAGTATGTAACGTTTGTGCGATCGTTAGGGAACATACTTGGCAAGCGACAGAAATTTTTTTCAATTTTTACTCATTTTATACTATTTTACAGCAGTTTTGAGAAATTCTTCTATATGGATTGCAAATTACCGTCATACTGCCAGTCTGCGGTGTCTGCCCCTATTTTTCCATAAAAGTGCAGGTTGGAACAAGAAAATTGCACTTTGGTAGATCCGGTTAGGATCCATCCACTTTTTTTCCGGTTTTCGTCAACCCCACCCGCCCCTCCGAAACCGCCATAAAGTTTTGTCTGCCACTACTTTTTCCGGTTTATAAAAAATGGATACTTTGACTTACCGTTGCTTCCAGACGGTTAGAGTCCACCGTTTTTCCCAGATTTCCACCTGTACCAATAACTTCTTCTGTATCAATTATTATTTCCTATTTCCCTGTGTAAAAAGTGTAACTTTTTTTGGAAGGGGGGGGGTATACCCATTATATCTTCCCCGTGGCTACACAATTGGTAAGGACAGGACCCGCTCGAGGGGTGGACAATCCGGATACTTGTATGTGGCGGCATTTTATCAGCGAGTGTGAATATATTATGTCACAAGGGCAAATACAGAGTAGACATTGGCAGTCTGAGGCTTTGTGCTTATGCTTGTGTGCCATATAACAGTTGTTCGTCTACTTTCAATTAAATCAAACAAAAAATGCGAAACATGTTTATTTTTATTTCAAAATAAAAAATATATATACTTTATATATATTATATTTTATTTTATTGTAATATAATTAATGTTTATGGTTCACGGATACAATAATTTATAATAATATTAAAATTCAGAGGCATATGTTTGATGTGCTAGGATTGTGATTTATTTCTATTACTTCACTTCTTAACTCTGGTGGTATGTATGAAAATTATTTAAAATTATGTGATTCATCAATACTGTCACATATATTCTCTATTTTCCAAAAAAAATTTGAAAACGCTTTTTGTATTTCATGCAAACTTTTTGGCGAACACTGTATGTATAAATATGTATATAATCCACTGATTCTCCATTGTATCAGAAATCGCCTTAAAAAGTGTCTTTGCAAAAATGTCGATTGCTTGACAGCTAGACCATAGCTTGACTTCGACCAATCACGTAAAGGCATCCCTCTCACAATTTCACTTTGCGGCTATCTTCACTTTTGTATGCATTGAGTACTTAGATATATGGAGACATCCAAAAAAAAACGTCATCTACTCTGGCTATGAACGGAGAGATGGAAATAGCGGTCATGTCTAAGCTTTTCGGTTATGTCAAACTTTTGACAAGTGACTGTCACAATTTGTAAAATAAACAATGGCTGTCATATGATGTGACAGTCTTGACAAATAAATAAGGTTATAAATTCGATTAAGAATAGAAATACGTTTTTTTTTCTCGGCCAACTTTGATGACGTTTTTTTTGGATGTCTATACTTATAGCAGTATTTTACAATTTTCAATTTGATCTCATATACCATTAACACTTTCTCGGTTTGTTTCGAACGTACACATGTTAAAAAAATGACTATACTTCCATTTTTTTTTTCATCGTCATACCTTAAATAACTTACATACATATATTTCTTAATAGTAATACATACATCTTAAGCCCGTACTTTTTTATGGTACTAAAAGGATGCAACCCGTTCCATAAATTTAGCGGGTGACACCACACTTTTGTTATACACATGTATATCTCTCATTAACGATTGTATATCGAAACTATACGCTTCCCTTACGCAACAACAGATGGCAGAAGATAATGTGCGACTACTTTCTACATTTATGTGATCTAATTGCTCTCCAGAAAAATATATTTTTACCTTACACACTGTGTTTTATGCCACCCACATAATTTTTATTTGCTGACCGTACAACATATCGTACTCTCACACACATCTGTTTAGAATATCATGGAGGATTTAAAAAATAAAAACAAATGAAAGCGCAACAAATCATTTGAAAACTACATATTATGTATGTATGTACATATTTTGTTTTATTGTTAGCTGAAGCGCTCATCCAATAAATATTTTGCAAGATGTAAAAAAGCTTCGGAACCATGGTATTGAATAGCCTATTCAATAAAAAAAGGGATCAAAAAAGAAAAGTTAATTTTTTCCGGAATTTTGAGGCCCTCTAGCGGCTAAACGAAGCAACTTTGGTTATACGTAAGTTGGCCTAAATCGTTTTCTTTTGAGAAGAGGAATCTGGTATTACGTTAACGTACAGTCAATTCCCGGACACTCTGTATACTGCAGTCCCCGATACCCCTGAGACCCCTGCCTCCGCCATTTTTAACAAAATGTACCAGCCCCTCCACAATTTTAAACGAAATTTTGCCTTGCAAACATGAAATTAATTTTCTCGAAATCAAAATGCGAGGTCACAATTTTGTTAATCAGCCCTCTCCCTCTTGTAGATATATGAGCAGTGTTTAAATATTCGTGAATGTTTTCGTTAAAGCTTCCTTTTCTGTGTATTGCATGAAAGTAATAGAAATTTATTGATCATGTGAAAATAAAAGAGGACTAGTTATTTTTTGATTTTTTAATTTCGTCCCTGGGGAGGGACTTTTCCCTTTCAATTTTTTTTTTTTTTTTTTTTATTTTTTAAAAAAATTTTCACTCTAAAAAGTTTTTTTGTGTTTTTTTAAAAAAAAAATTTTTTAAAAAAAATTTTATTTTTTTTCCCTTTTCCCCCCCCCACCCCTCTTTTCTTTGGGGGGGGTTTTTTTTGTTTTTTTTTTTTTTTTTTTTTTTTGTGTTTTTTTTTTTTTTTTTTTTTTTTTTAAAAAAAAAAAAAAAAAATTTCGACTTTGTTCTTAACACTATTTGTGTGACACGTTGTGTTTAAACACAATGTTAATTTACACAATTAATTTGTTATTCCAAGTTATTAAAAATCAATTACGAATAATGATTATTGTAATATATTTATAATGTATAATTGTGGACAAATATTTGTGCAATACCGTTAGCAAAAGGTTAGTACCATTAATGTTGGAATCTTATAATCAAGTAGTAAGAAGTAGACGGTAAAAATTAACAGTTTCCAAAAACTTGTCAATACAGATTTGTGTCATATTATAAAATGATGCAATCAATGACGTTAGTTTTGCCAAGAAAACATTTGTTTTGCTATTGAAAGTACTGTCGTGGTCTTCGTCTGATTAATTTATTATGACTATCTCTCCTTTATATATCTACATAATTGCTTAATACATTTTTGTTCATTGTTATTAAATATGTACATATTTGTTCAGTTTGTTCGGCTTGTATTTGTATATGTATGGTAAACGGATTTAGCCATGGGGAGTTAAACAAAATGACATTTTGCTTAGGTGCAATAATGCACTTAAGCAAGATGCTATTAACTTTGCTGATAGCTTCAATTCATCACAGCAAATGCTAAAAGTGAGTGAACCAATAGGAATTATTGGAAGTTGGCTGAACATTATGTCACAGAAGCCACTATCCACTAAGATTATTGTTGACCATAACCACACCTACTCACTAGTTTACTGTTTCTATTGATTAACTTGAACTGACGCAGTCTGTATATGAAATAATATTCTTTTAATTTCAAAATGAATATTTACGAACCACGTAAAAAAATATTAAGAAATAATGTATCAATGTATCTTTCATGAAACTAATTTGGAACATTTTTTTTCATTCATTCATTTAGTAGATAAATAATTTATGAAATTATTAATTACTAGCGTAATGAGCAAAGATGAAAATGTAATTACAGTCGAGGTAACAATGGAATTATTGTGAATCAGTTCATTTCTTGTTGAAGGTCTTACATTTCTATTATGATACTATGATTTACTTACTAGTTATTGTTATTAATATGGGAAAGCTAAATTATTACCATATAGTTTTTTATGAGGAAAAACCTTCAAAGATACGGTATGTGATGCCTTTAGTTAATGTTTCCCATATATGTATGCATTACAAATGACTAAAAAAAAACTACCTACGTCTCAATGGCTCTTTTCAATTAACTTACATATTTGTAAAATAAAAATTATCATTTTATCATTTATTAATTGCAAGAGGTCGCAATAAATAATGTTTATAAAATCGGACTGGTAATGTACATATAAATGGATATTTTAAAACTTGTTTTCCGTTGCGTGACGGAGAGAGAAAGAGAGACGACGCGAGAATTGAAGAGAATAGAGAGACTGTGTGTAGTAAGATTGTGTAAAATTAGCAAATAATCGAAAGTGAAAACGAATTGCAAATTTAGGCCAAGTTCAGTAAGTCCGGTGCGATCTATCGTTTGTTAAACAAAACGATGAGTCACGCTTTTATATTAGAAATAAATACCCTGCCGTCGCACAAACATGGTGACGTAGTAATTAACAAATAATATGTTTGTCTGTTCAGAGTGTTCAGCGTCATTAAACTAAAACGACGAGTCCTGTCTGTCGGAATTATTCGTCATTTATTTTATGTGTAAAATCAATGAAAACTAGATACATGTATGAATAGACAATTTTAGATGTAAAAAATATAGATTTTAAGTTGTTTATTGAAACTGTTTTGATACGCACCACAATAGCAACATTCTTTGAGTATTTACGAGCAACGAGTGTTGTTAAGAGATGGTGAATTGTGGAATTTGAATTTTTCATAGTTCTTACTACATTACGTACATAGGTACATATGTATATGTATGTACATACATACATACATACATATACATACATACATACATACATATACATATGTACATATGTATGTAATTAAAACAAAACTTGCGAGACAGAATATTTTTTATTGTATGAGCCCATTAAACATAATCTAAATATGTAGGTACTCGTAAGAATGCTAGAATATTAGTTAAACAAGAATATAGGAAAGGGTTGTGCAGAAAAATGAATACAGCGGTGTGCAAAATAATATATATATAATATAAATATAATATAAATATCATTTAAATCAAAAGAATAAAAGACCATCCCATATTTTTAAAATAAATACCACAGTTCAGCGGCAAGGCATTGAGTTCACTAATTTGTGACACGTTTCCGCTGGAATATGTGCAAATGAAACAAGTGCTTCCCATAATCCGTGTTCATTCCTTTTATTATTATAGTTTTATGTGTTATAACTCTCTTGACCTCACCCCATAGGTTTTCTATGGGGTTAAGGTCTGGCAACTGAGTTGACCATTTTTGACCGTTTATTTTTATTGAACTATGCCTTTAGCTGCTTTAGAGGTGTATTTTGGGTCGTTATCTTGTTGGAACAACCACAATAATGGGATGTTCTCCTCACAGTAACATGACATTCTCCAGAATGTCAACATAAAGATGTTTAGTTAAAGTTTGTCGTATCCAATGTATAGGCCCTGGACCAAGCCACAAACATGCTAACACTATAATATTTCCGCCTCCGTGATTTGTTGGTTTTTTAAAGCGTATCGAGGTGAATATTCAGACTTTTCGAGACGACTTACATACATGTCGCGAGGATCCATCAGGCCCAAACAAATTAATTTTTGATTCATCGCTCCGGACAATATTCCTCCATTTTTGTGATGGTCGTGCAATATTTGGCAAATTCTAGTCATAGAATAATGGTGGGTTCATGCAGAAATTTTTAGTAATAAAATAAGAATAGTAATAAGCATAAAAGTTAAACCTTCGTTTTATAATTTCATGCAGCAAATCCTTATTTTTAAAATTATTACTAAAAATTATGTTTACTACATGAACTGGGTCATTATAAAACGAAGGTTTAACTTTTATGCTTATTACTATTCTTATTCTTATTACTAAAAATTTCTGCATGAACCCACC
The DNA here is from genome assembly GCA_029963805.1 of Aromia moschata. Lineage (NCBI taxonomy): Eukaryota > Metazoa > Arthropoda > Insecta > Coleoptera > Cerambycidae > Aromia > Aromia moschata. The sequence goes on from JAPWTK010000193.1 coordinate 748,979, forward strand.
ATAAGTGATGTGATGTTTTTTTGTACACCACCATATGTAATATTCAATACAATTAGAAAATATAAACCTGTTTAAATTGATCGATTTAGATTCAATATTAGCAATCCTTCCTAAAAAATATGTCATATTGCCTGGTATATTATTTTACGCATAATGTTAATATATAGTTGTCTTATGGTCGGTTCATGCAGAAATTTTTAGTAATAAGAATAAGAATAGTAATAAGCATAAAAGTTAAACCTTCGTTTTATAATGACCCAGTTCATGCAGCAAATCCTTATTTTTAAAATTATTACTAAAAATTATGTTTACTGCATGAACTGGGTCATTATAAAACGAAGGTTTAACTTTTATGCTTATTACTATTCTTATTCTTATTACTAAAAATTTCTGCATGAACCCGCCATTATATACAGTAGTTGTAATCAGAACAAGCGGATCCATTAAACAAAAAGATACAGGGTGTTCCACTTAAAAAATACATATTAATTAAACAACATTTTTTCTATCAATTGTTTTTCTGATAGCATGTTCCGGAATTTCAAGAAAAATGAGATATCTGTAAAGAATTGTGTTTGTAGGTAACTAAAAATAACGGATAAAGAGGGGTGGCAAATCTTCCGAATTCATCCTGTACATATTTTGAAAGCAACAATTTTTTTCTTATTCTACAGAGCAGGCATGTTTGTAACACTCGGAGTTGATATTGGATTTTTGTACGAATGCCATTATAATATCGTTATTGCGTATTGTATTCATTCAGTTTTTATATTATACTGGTATATCAATATCAGCCACGCAACTACATTAATGAAAATACAATATGGTACTTGAACGTTAATTTATATTATAACCCAATTATTAAAAAAAATACTTTTTCGCTATTCCAAACCTTTGAATGAAAATGTTTAAGCTCTGATACATTTTACGAGTATTGTATTTAATGGTATATTAATTTATTTTTATTTAATCAGATATGTATCGTTTTTTATAAACGACAAAATCTGATCCTTAAATCGATTTAGGGCGTTTTTAATTGTAATCACAGAAGAGTAAAATAGGTTCAAAAATTTGCTAGGGTCAATCTAGGAAATACTTTTTTATCATTCAATTCAGTAAATTCGTTTACTTTTAGTTGCAACAAATGTATCATAAAGTGCGCAAAAGTTGGATAAAGGCTTCTTAGAATTCACGCCAGATCATATTCCTCACCCAAACTGATGAGGAATATGATATTCTCGAAATTAATGATATTCCCATAATTTCCTACCGTTATTTTTTTTCAAATCAGGGTGGCTTCATCAAAACTGTTCATTATTCATCATCAGGTTATCACCACAGAAGGTCATCTTCAAATGGACACGTAATCAATATTCCACTGATCATTACATTGCTTTCTAATTTTCTATTAAACTTCCAGGTTGACGACCAAATGAAACTCCTGCAACATTCATGGTCGGATATGTTGGTTCTGGATCACATTCACCAACGTATGCACAATAACCTGCCCGACGAAACCACCCTTCATAACGGCCAGAAGTTCGACCTTCTCAGTCTAGGACTTTTAGGAGTTCCGAGTTTGGCGGATCATTTCAATGATATCACGGCTAAACTGCAAGAGTTGAAGTTTGATGTTAGCGATTACATTTGTATTAAATTTTTGCTGTTGCTTAATCCAGGTAATATATATGTTCTTAAATTGGTACTAGATTAATAACTGCTTTAATTACGGCTACTAGCTAATTAGCTTTTAATTTTTACACGTAATATTCAAGGACAACGTAGATACCAACCGAAATATTGCATATATTATATTATAATTTATAACATAGCTAATGCCAACCTAAATATTTTGTTGGTATCTACTTTGGCCTTGACTATTTCATGTACAAATTGATGTAAATTATGATCATGTAAAGCATAGTATCATAACTATAACCTACAGGTGATACATAGGATATCCACTGTTGGCAACAATATATACTTCGTCTGTAATTTGATGTAAGTTCATTGGTTAGAGGGAAAAGCTACAAATTACAGTGTACATTGGATGACATATAGTACATAATGTAAAATATAGCCCGTGAAAGTTTCTTCAGATGAGTAGATATTGACTATTTTATATCCTCCCTATTTGAGCAAAAATTTAATATCATACTGACTATGTTCCCATCCCAATCTGAATACCCAGTTTTAAAAATGCACCAAATATTCAACGAAAACATTTTCGTTCTCCCTCCAACATTTTATGTACAATATATGAGAGTTCTAGTGTTTTAGAAATAAATGTTACATATAAAAATATTTTTCTCGATGCTGTTAAGTAATGGCAGCTGGTGGAATTTGATATTTGAATTTGAAATCGTATTTTCATAAGGAAGTATTGAATCCACAATAGATTTTAGATTATTACTGGACCCAACTGGAAAGTTAGAACAGCTTCAGCTAGAAAAACTTCAAACGAGACTTGCAAAAAATTTTGGCACCACCAAAAGGCTGCATAATATTTGAGAAATATTTTTTTTAAAACAAGTAAATACAAAGTATTTTTATTCTTGTGTCTTTCATTTCAAGATTGGTTAAAGTTATGGACATTTGAATTTTTATTTGGTAGCAGATTCTATTTAGTAGCAGTAGATATTGTAATAGCTGTAACTGTAAGCTGTAAAGAAAATTAAAATTTTGGAAAAACCATAATGAACAAAAAGTTTTATTTTCAGATGCGAATTATGAAAAAAAAAAATCACAATAATATGTTTTGCAAGCTTTTCTGGGAGTGCTACAGATTTTTTGCAAGTTCTATTCTAGCCTTTTATTTGGGTCATGGTCCCTTTACGAGTTATTTGCTTATTTACTACTTATTTTAACCATTTCAAAAAAGATATTCCAGTCAGTTTGAATTTATATATTTAGTTCCTTATGTTGGTATGATGTTGCCACATAAAATGTTGGTAAATTAAATTTTGCTGACTCACTCGTAGTATTTAAGTCTTGCATGTCCACGGTCTAATTCATTCTAATTCCCCGTAAGTGCATATAGCAACATTTTACATCGGAAGGTTTTTTATTTTTTAAGTGATAAAAAATTATAAATATTTTTTGGCCCTTTGTATTTCATTTAAAAAGTAGTAAGCTAAGATACCGTATTTGTAGATACCGTATTATTCCACATGTCATAGGGCATGTGGCATAGTCCTTCTTTAGCAGTTGGCGCGAAAAAGTGATTTTTTATTTTTTTGCAGATATGGGGTTTTAGAATTAGACTGTCGATGTGTTATTAGTTATTACTTGCACTTGTGAGAGTATAGAATAGATTATAGAATAGTGAGATTATATAATTCCTACTGTGATAATAGTTATGGGATAATAGTTGATGTCAGTGGCGGTACGTGATATTTCAGTTAGCCATATCTTGAAAACGACGCATGGGACCCTCTTCACTTTTTAGGTGATGACTATACACCTCTTACAGAAAGGATTTATAGTGAAAAAACCGTCAGGAAAGTTTGCGAAAAAAATTTCAAAAACACTGGAGCACTCCCTGGGTTCTCAGTAACGCTCTGTGGGATATTTGCAGTATATTTTTTTCATAATCTAGAAACAAATATAAGTAGACGTTTTTCGATTTGTTACAAAATATTTTTGTTTCAAAAAGTTATGGCCATTTTAATTTTGGGAAACAAAATGTTCCTATAAAATTAAAATTAAAATGGCCATAACTTTTTGAAAAAAAAATATTTGCAAACAAATCGAAAAACGTAAGAGGTGTATAGTCATCACCTAAAAAGTGAAGTGGGTCCCATGTGTCGTTTTCAAGATATGGCTAACTGAAATATCACGCACCGCCACTGGTTGATGTACCTGCCACTATGGTGATATAAGAAAGAGTGAGTGACCTGTAAGTTTATTATCATCGTTCATCAGTTCACTCATGAATGAGAAAATTGTAAAGCTTCTACACACATACACTCATATATGTATATATATATATATATTTTACATAAATAATAATGGTATCTACTGCCTATCAGTGTTGCTAATATCATCTTATATATATGTACATATGCACAAAGAAAGCAAAATTTGAATAGTTTTGGCAAAGCTTTTTGAATAGTTACGTACCTAATAAAATAATTATGTGTCATCACAATAAATGTTAACATGTCACTTCTTGATTTCTTAATTTTGATTGTTGTTTAACATGATGTATACGTTTTATTTTTTTCCAGATGTTCGAGGTATCACAAATAGGAAACACGTACAAGAAGGTTTTGAACAGGTCCAGCAAGCTTTACTCGAATACACGGTGACATGTTACCCACAAGTCCAGGTAACTACGTATTTATCTCTGGGTTCCTGTGTACAGAGTGAGTTTGTGAGAATTCCCACTCCCTCGTTCTCCGTTATTTTTAGAGATATGAAAACATTTTTACGCAGGGGTAACTGATTTTTTCTGAAATTTCAGAACATGCTGTCAGAAACACAATTGAAATAAAAATGTAGCAGCTGTTTAATTAATTTTTTTTTAAGGGAGCACCATTTTTTTGTTTATTGAATTTTGCTTGTTCTAATTATAACAATATAACATATTATATTTTCTTCCACAGTGAAACACGCGTTTTAAGAGCTTTTAATGAGTTTAACATGTTTTGCAAATACGTATTATATGAGGTAAAATACCTCAAATGATTATTTAAGGTTGCTACAAAAGAAAACATTTAAATACGTTGTCACTTTTGGGTGCATTTTTTATATTATTTTATATTATTATTAATGTTGACAGAAACGGACCGCATCACAGGGGTGTACGCATCATAAGTAAAATATAATACTCGAAAATAACTAGTATCGCAATAACTAATTTCGCAAGTTGGCCATATTTTATTACGAAATTATATCACACTACTCAACGTATTGCGTATAACAGATGTTGTAGAACAGCTCTAGCTGCCACAGGACTCAATCAAATCAAATTGAGGCAACCCTTATCACATGCTACATGAGTTGCATATGTGTTGCGTTGCCATATGGCAAGTTTCATTATTATCTGTATTCCGATAAAATAAATATTTCGTAAAATTACCAATAATCATCATTTATAAAAATATGTTAAACAAATAATTAATACAGCTTAAAATGTCTGTTACACAGACATAAGCAGCAAAGGAATCAGGACAGTCAATTTTGTGTTTATTTTTGACAACAAAGAGTAACTATCCACGGCTTATAAATTACATCATTTTAGCAACTATATTATTTTTTATAGGTATTCAATGCATATTATTTCAAAAACCTGTGGAGGAAAGTATGACATCTGTTATATCGTTGTAATCATAAGAAAAAACGGAATTCAACAAATACAAAAAATACAGGATGTTGCATTTAAAAAAAGTTATAATAATAAAACAGCTGTATGACATTTCTTTCAATTGTTTTTCTAATAGCATATTCTGGAATTTCATAAAATATATGTTATCCCTGTAAAAAACACTTTTCGTAGCTCTAAAAATGACAGACAAAAGTGGGATGAGAATTCTCATGAACTCACCCTGTACATGGTTTGCGATTGATTCAGTGTTCTCATAATGAAAGGAACATAATCAGTATAATTTTAATAACTTGCTATTGTCAAAACTGTTAACCGAATTTGCAGTTTTTAATTAACAAATTTTTGCATATACATTAAGTCAGTTTTATGTAGGTGTCACCAATTTTGTTATTTTAAATACCATATGGGCTTGGGATATAAAACGTCATAAAATTACATTTTCAATAAATCTTCTGAATTGAAATTTATTAGTAGATTTTGTAATATTCAAGAAAATTGGAAAGACAAAGGACAAAATCAGTGTAGATTTTCAAAAGAGTTAGATGTTTATTTATTTCTATATTTAACAGATTTTATTTAATAAATACACAGGTACTTTTATAAGAAAGAAAATCATTTCTAACTAAAATGTTCTGTGAATTTACGGTGAACAGATAATCGTGATTGGCAATAGTCTCGAAGATTAACTTACAGTATTTCTTAAACACTTCAAGTTAAATACCTGTAATGGATAAATGTCAAAGTATACTTCACATGTATTAATTTACCATACAGTTCAATATTGCTTGCAAACTATATTTAAAAAAATCTGTTTCAAAAGCCAATCCGCCATTACCTAGGTAAAAGCTTTTGTGACTACCAAGTTTTGAGTGTGACATGTATATGATGTGGTTCTAAAAATGGTTTTTGTGATGAAGAGTGATTTCTAAATGTTTATGAAAAATGCAATTCTGTAGAGCAGTCAGCGAAAATAGAACAGTGACAGATTGTCCGCACTTTAATAGTTTGATTTCAAGATTGGGTGATCTTATTCAGTGAGTTTGGTGATACTTCATCTATTATTTGTTAGGCAACATATGTGACAGTGGAAAGATTATTCATTAACGAAAATATGATTCCCTTACAAAACCACATATGGCAGGGGAGAACATTTGAGAAGTGATTAATCAACGTAATAAATCCACTTGAAACAGTTTTGAGTAAATGGTGAATACATTTTGAACTGCTTTGGATTTATTACTTTTTGATTGAATTGCTCACTTTTGGGGTTACGTTTCAATTGGAATATTGCATTTTGACGGATTCTGATGTTACCCATGGATTTATCTCATACTTTTAATAAGCACACCATGCCAGTCTTAAAAAAAGTGAAAAATGATTCTATTGCATTTTGTTTAATCATTCTTCATTTTATACATAGGGGAGAACCTTCTATATCAGTTTTATGAAATATAATTTTTGGATTTTAATTTTTGTTTTGTCCTGAGACATTATTATTTATTATTATCAGAAACAACTGTTCTTAGCAATAACCAGTTTTTTAAATTTTGTATCCTGGGAAACCTGGAAAAGTACCTAGGAAAATTTGATTTTTATAAATTGGTGGGAAGAATACTAAGAAGCAATATCAGCAATATGTGCTGCTTTGTGAATAAAGACTTTAATTATGTTCAAAACATTAGGATTGATCCTGAAGATCAATGGCTAACGGACGTCCAAATCACGGTTAGTCATTAAGATTAAAATTGGCGTCTTTAAACTTTTTCATCAGTTAAATGCTGGAGCATGTTTCACAGTACCATCATCGTTTGCTTCGCCTCCTTATGCATATGACCCGGTTTGGCCTCAACTGCAATATGACCCAGTTGAAACTGAAAAGCCCAAGTTTACGGATTAATCAAGTTTTAATACCCATTTCTAAAGTTGATAAAAAGATTAAAGAATAAGTTGAAAATAACAATAAATACATTATCTAATTTGTCAAAACGAGAGGTTTTTTTATTCCAGTACATGAATAGGGTGGTGTTACTTTAGAGGTAGCAACTTCTATTGTGTTTAAATGGAATGGAATATGTTCTGATAGGTCCAACAAAGACAATTACCAGATCTCCTTTCCAAAAGTACCTGAAGCTCATAAAAAAGAAAATTATTTACTATTTATTGTAATTCATTAACTGGAAAATAATTTTCTTTTCATGAACTTAATGGATTTACTGTTAGGGTGTGCTTTTTGGAAGGACATATGGAAGTTGTCGATTTTGTTGGACCTGTAGGAAGATGTCTAGTCCCATTTAAACACGCTAGAGGGCGATACCTCCAAGGTAACAGAGCCGTATCCTGATCATAATATATCTGACATGCTTGTTCTTCTTTATTTGCCATCATATATGTTACTAATGGCGAATACTGATGAATGGATGGACATATTACATGAAGGAAAAACATTTTCATTTACCAGAATAAATGAGTACAATAGAAAAAGTATAGAAAGTAAAAACCATCCAAGTACGCTAATATTACCATATGGATAACACTGCTGATAGTTAAGAAAATTATTTTTTTTGTAGGACAAATTCAACAAGATGCAGCAGCTCCTGCCTGAAATCCACAGCGTCGCCGTCCGCGGCGAGGAGCACCTGTACCACAAGCACTGCAGCGGCAGCGCCCCCACGCAGACCCTCCTCATGGAGATGCTGCACGCCAAGAGGAAATAACGGCCGTCCGCTCCTCCTTTCGTTACCATATCTGTGTGCAATACCGGCTTACACTGTACATAGGTTACTGGAAATCTCATAGTAGTTGTTGACATGATGCCTTTATGAAGTACAAAGAGCTAGGGGCGGTCCGGCCGCCGTGCCGCAACCACATATTTTTTTATGATGATAGAGAGACAGGCCACAGGACCCTGCTCTAGTCATTTCGTTGTTTATTTATGTTACGTTGATTTGAGTTGATTTTTTTATGACACACACATTCCATGATGTGCTCCCGAGGGATTCAAGGGCATCCTAGATTAGGCTAGCATTTTTCAGCTTGTGATTAAAGCGAGTTTGTGTGAATGTGCACCGCACTAAAACGTGTTAATAACTGTAGTATGTGTAGCTTAACCGTGGTGATGGACTAACTAACAGCTGTAATATTATGTAATTATAGAATTATACATACAGTTTATTATTAGTTACTAAGTTTATTATTATATATTATGTTAAATATATATATATTATGAATGTTAATAATATCCGAGAGCAAGGTACTGTGGCTGTTTTTTGTGTTGTTGTTATCAGTTAAAGGTAAAATACTACTCATTGTTTACTATGCAGGTTACCTCGGTGGTCATTTTACGCAAACAGATCAGACCTGCTTATACTTTTGTGAAATAAATTTATATACATATATATAATACTTTATTTTTTTTATGCGTACACTGTAGAGGGGATAAAAAAAATACATCGAAATTAACGGTAGATTTGGTTGGTGCCGCAGACTCCGTTAACAGTAGCAACACTCACAAGGAATCACCTACCGAAGTATCGCTACTGTTCTGAGTGATGCGTTATACCAAACACATCTTGTGTATTTTACGTAGAATTTTAACATTACCATTGAACCGTACGTTAAATCTAACCTCTATTATTGTTATAAAGTTGTGATATTAGAAATTGTATATATTGTAAAGTAACGAATAGTTGTATGTACTGTTGGTTAAGAGTTAATAAAACAAAATTTTAAAACATTAAAATTATTTTTTACATCACATTGATTATTCTCCTTGTCGAACCCTGGTAAGCAAAGGCATAGATACAGAAAAAAATTATTTTTGTAGAGGAATCTATTTATGTATGTAGTAACTGTGCGTATAAATTTTATTAACTGCACATCGTGAATGTAAGCATATGTATATGTATATTTTTTTAATGTTACATCGCTATTGTGAATTTTTACATCACAGAAGTCGATGTGAGGCAGTTTAAAGAAGCCGCGAGCCGATAATTTTGGAGATATTTCTAGACGATAAAGAAATGTTTTCTTATTTATTAGGTGGCTAGTATATTATTTTGCTTTAATTTGTATCGCTCAATTAAGTGTAAAATATGGTGCTAAAAATTATATGTATACACACTAAATTATCTCCCCGTTTACACCAACCACAAATTTTATTTGAAATCACAATTTTATAAATTGTTGGACATACCATTTAAAAAAAAGTGAAATCAAAAAGTACGGTTTCCATTGTAATATTTGTATATACACACTTGAAAGATCTTGTTGAATTGTTATCTGTTGATGTGTTTGCATAAAAGAGCCATAAAGTCTCCTCGCAGGGGGGCCGCTGTGCGAGTCCCATTGCGCTGGTATCACGGAGTCTACTTATTTATTTCTAGTATCTTGCCGTGTGACACGCATAAGGCCCAGAGCTTATATAACCTTGAGATATATATATTTATATATATGAAAAATACGTACACTTATTTAAGCAGTGTGATTGAAAGGTTGTAAATATAATTTATGTGGATCAAAGTGACTTGTTTGTAGAAATAAATCACCGTCAAATTAATATGTTGTTTATTCTTACCCTGCCTCCGTTTTCCAGACTCGGGTATACCTGCTCTTCCCAAAACCAAATTTCCAGTGGGCATTTATCGAACATACATTTTTTAATCATACCAAAATTTTGGGTTGATATGCAAATACGTCAAATTATAAACATACCAAGGCAAAATATTCATAATCGGGGAAAAGCCATAGGTACTTAACACGTTGACTGCAGATGCCGATATGTCGTCAACAACGCTTGTCCCTTTCCCTGTGCGGACGTCGACAGGGTGTCGACACTGGTAATGGAATAGGTAAAACTTTTACAATCTATGTATTCAAACAAGAGCACCAAATGGATGTTTGACGTGTAAAATGATGCATATTTACCGTTATTCACGCGTTTTTGAAAAGAAAACACTTGTCAACTCCCGTAATAATTTGGGAAGTTTTTACTTATCCTTATTTTAAAACATACAAAACTAGTAAATTTTGTAAAAATAAGTATTGATATGTATGTGCACATTAGAGCATAAGAGACCATTTCGACAAAAAAAATGGATCCGCATTTTGGATCGATCAAGCTCGTATCCATGTCGCAGTCAATGTGTTAATACCTGTTAGGATTTTAAAGATAACGGACACATTAGTGCATAAGACGAATATTAGTTTCTAACAAGTGCGTTAAGTGCCATATGTCGAGGCGGAAACACTTGAGATGCACCCCGACGTAATACGTAAAAACAGACATTCTGCATAGTTCTACAAAAATCTTGATACGACGAAGTCAAGGAAAGATTAGCACCCCGCTTGCTGTCCGACGATACAGTAAGTGTCTAGTTAGGTGTTAATTTGCATAGTTGTAAGCGAAACAACAAACATTTTTAATACAGTCCACTTTTTTCACTGTAACACATGGTTACAATACCCAAAAAAGGGAACATTGTTTTGGGAGTGTTTCATACTTTGTTTCCCTGGCTAAGCCATACTGTTGGCACGAGGGAAAACTAACCAACCACGGATTTATCAATTTTTTTTGAAATTGAATTTTATCGTTTATACGACTTAGAAGTATTCCTTTACCCATATAATTTGCAAAAAATGTTTATTTGTGAATATCAGTATAAGTAATATCAAATATGGAGATCAATATTCATTTAAGAATTTGCCTCAACTTCTTAATACAGTAGAAACTCGATCATCCGAAAGCACAATATGCTTTTTTTTTGCCAGAGGGGAATAATGAGGAAATTTGGTGAAGGAATGTGGGTGCACGAATGCAAAAAGAAAATAAGTGACTGTGCAACAAATCTGTTTAGATTAAGTGCATTATGTAAATATCTCAAAATCATGTGTATGTAAATCATGTTCGACTATTCCAATTTTTGGTTATTTGAAAAACCCTGGGTTCCAGTTAGTTCAGATAATCGAGTTCCCACTATACTTGGCTTATTTGGTTAATCTGCCTTAAACACACATTTTATATTTTCGCAACATGTATTTGTAATTTTGTTTTGTATTCAACAAATCAGCTCCTTTATTTAATATCTGAGTAAAAGAAAAAAGAAATAAAACTCAATCAATAGAAAAACCAGGTAAAAGAACAATAAAGCAGTCACAAACAACACTGTTTCAGTATAAAGTGCTCTTCGTCAGTGCAATGTAACATAAACAAGTTAAAAAAAACACACAAGATGAGTCCACAACAGGGAAATACAGTAGAGAACAAGCATCTTGAAATTGAAGCAAGCTAATGTTTTAATTTTTGGATTTGTTAAACTGCATTGATAAGGAGTAATACCCCTTAAGTAATAAAATACCCCTAAAATCTTCATTGTCTCCTTTCCTGGATTCTCATTGTTCCCTTAGTATATTTATAGTTTGCTTCACTATTTCCAATCGAACTCCAGATTCAAAAGTAAAAACAGCGAAAATTAAAAATTGAAGCAATTTTGAATCAAAGTTTTAGAGTATTGCTCCTCACCAGTTTAGTCTAATTTAATAGGATGAGAAAATGGAAACTACACAAAGTGAACATGAAACATAGATATGCAGCAAAGCTTAGTCCTGTTTAAAATTGTGTGTCCTTCAACTTGTACTGTACTGTATTTACTATACTAGTTCTATTCGAATCCAATATAATCTGCCAGGGAAACTAATCGGTCCACTATAATTTTGTATATGGATATTTTTTTATTGGTTATTGAATCATTCCAGAGAATACGATTTAGTTGTGTTATAGCTCTTCTACCCTGACCAATTTTATTAGCTATATCTTTACTACTTTTACAATCCAAATAAGATTTTTCATCAGCTTCGACTACTATGTACTTTGTCTTTTTCAAGTTTATTGCTAACCCCCACTTCTGATACTCCTCTATTAATTTTCGTAACATATAGCTTGAGTCGTTGGTATCAGAGGCAATAAGGACACCTGGTCATCTGCGAATAATAGAGTGTATATAATATGTCATCCCTACCAATGTTCATTTTCTTTCCATGATTTTAGGACCTCTTCTAAGTAAATTTTAAACAAAAGCGAGATAGTTTTTTCGACTATTACACCTACGATAAAGATATTTTACTGCTTTGACATAAACTTAGCATACACTTTCATTTTCTAAGCAAAACATTTTTGGTATACATGATGGTACGGTATCGTATGCTTTTTCTAGATCAACCGAAGTGAGATGAAGAGGTCTTCATCATTCTACCCGTTTTTTTCTTTAACTGTTTAATTGTAAAGATGCCATATACACATGATCTATCTGCTCTAAAGCCATTTTGTTCCTCTGATTCTCTCATTTGATCCTCTATTCCTCTAATTCCTCCTTCACCAGGGCTTTGCCATTTTTTTTATTTCGCCTACCCTATTCCATATTTCTGCCGCTGTACTGCAATATTTATTTTCGATTCTTTGTGTGTGGAATCTTCTTGGAATTGTTCCCTGTCTTCAGTTAATAGTCTCTTATAGTCTATAAGAATAGTTTACCCACTCTCCATATTTTCGAGGTGTATTCTTGCGCTATCGCTGTTCTGTGTTTTCATTTAACTTTCCAAGCTTTATTTGATATAGTGTTTCCAATACATTTTCAATTATCTTGATACGTTTGATCCCAGTATCAATTGTCTGTTGCTTTAACTTTATATGTCACCTCTTTTCTGCTGTTTTGATATTATATTCGATCCTTCTGAGTTTTCGTTTGTAACCATTTCCTGTAGTGTTTCTTCTATTGCTTGACTAAGTTTTCTAGTTGGTGATTTCACCAAGGACAGTGGATTATTATACGCGATTTTTTAATAAGAGCTTCTTGTGCAGCTTCGTGCATGCAAGTTTTTAACTCATGATACATAATTTCTCGAATATCGTCTTATCAATTAATCGACTGAATATCTCACTTTTCTTCTTTTTCTTCTATTGTCCCAACGTTTTCTGTGTGATTGGAAAATACATTTCTGCAAGCAAGAGATGATGATCGGAGTCGCATTTTGGTCCTCGTTTTGTACTTACATTTATAACTTTCTTTTGGATATATTGTTTAACTATGACATAGCCTACGATCGATCAAACCCCTTAGTCTCCGAGTAGGTTGTGTCCAACTAAATATGTGTACAACCTTGTGTTTAAAAAAAACGTTTGTTATTCTTAAGGAGTGATGTTGGCATAGTTCTATCAGTCTGTCTCCATTATTGTTCTTCTCCGTACTGTCCTATTATGGTGTCATTTATGCGTTTCCCAGTTCTGCCATTCAAATCTCTCAGAAGTATGATTTGTTTTCGGCTGCTAATGTTTTCTATTGTCTCTAATATAATTGGTCGTAAAGTTCTTGTGTCTTCTTAGCTAGTGCGTCTTCGTTTGGGGCATAAAGGAGCAGTGGTGACTGTTTTATGATTTTTAATTTCCATCTCCACTTGTAGGATTCGTTGATTTACTTGTTCCCAGGATTTTATATGCCTATGAGTTCCTTGCCAAATCTCGTCGTTGATTAAATCCATCAGGTTTCGAGACCTTACCGGTGAGAAATTTTGCATATTAAAAGTTTTCTGAGTGACGAGTTGTAAGCCCATCGACTCAACCCCCAACCTAGAGGACAGAGTAATTTTTATTCTAGGTTTTCTTTTGAAAGCTGTTGAAATAACATGTCCGCCGTTAACCACTTCTTCACCTAGTTACTCTAGGCTGAGGCCCTACGTGCTCTCATCCGAGCAAGATGAACCAAGCAAGATGATGATTATAAGGCGAATAAGATAAGCTAATATACACAGTTCTATTTAAAATAAGGAAGTTGATAAACAAGATGCTGTTACATGTCCCCTGTGTCACTCCATATATAAGTCCATGTTATTAGACCGCTTTTCTTTTTGTTTAGGGAGCCATCCCTAATGCCAGGGGCAATGCAGCCACACTAGTCTTAATGTAGTGCGGTCTGTCAGTTCTTTGAGTGCTTCCTGGCATTTCAGTACCAGTCTAGATCTGACCTTGCAACTACTCAGAGCTGCAAGGGTTGCCTGGTTATTGGTTATTATGATTATCCTGTTTGTACAAGTTTTTTGGTCCTTGCATATTGTAGAATGTATACTTGGGCCTGAAAGACCGAGATGTGTTTTTCAATCGAGAAAAAGCATCATTTTGCATATTAAAAGTTTTCTGAGTGACGAGTTGTAAGCCCATCGACTCAACCCCCAATCTAGAGGACAGGGTAATTTTTTTCTAGGTTTTCTTCCTTTAGATTGGCTGTCGCCCAAGACTTTAGAGACCAATCTTCCCTATATATTGTTTCTTCTACCTTCCAAGCTGTTGAAATAACATGTCCGCCGTTAACCACTTATTCACCTAGTAACTCTAGGCAGAGGCCCTACTAAGATGAACCAAGCAAGATGATGATTATAAGGCGAAAAAGATAAGCTAATATACACAGTTCTATTTAAAATAAGAAAGTTGATAAACAAGATGCTGTTACATGTCCCATGTGTCACTCCATATATAGGTCCATGTTATTAGACCGCTTTTTCTTTTTGTTTAGGGAGCCATCCCTAATGCCAGGGGCAATGCAGCCACATTAGTTTTAATGTAGTGCGGTCTGTCAGTTCTTTGAGTGCTTCCTGGCATTTCAGTACCAGTCTAGATCTCACCTTGCAACTACTCAGAGCTGCAAGGGTTGCCTGGTTATTGGTTATTATGATTATCCTGTTTGTGCAAGTTTTTTGAACCTTGCATATTGTAGAATGTATACTTCCGTCTGAAAGACCGAGATGTGTTTTTCAATCGAGAAAAAGCATCAGTATTTCTTATCTCACTGTATATTTCTGCTCCTGCCCTTTCCTCAGTCTTTGCCTCATCTGTAAACCAGGCCTCGCCTCGAGAAAGAGACCAGTCATTCCTTTGAGGTATTACTACTATTATTAAGACGCTTAAATGTTGGACATTGTATAGAGACATCCAAAAAAAAAAACGTCATCAAAGTTGGCCGAGAAAAAAAACGTATTTCTATTCTTAATTGAATTTATAACCTTATTTACTTGTCAAGACTGTCACATCATATGACAACCATTGTTTATTTTACAAATTGTGACAGTCACTTGTCAAAAGTTTGACATAACCGAAAAGCTTAGACATGACCCTTATTTCTATCTCTCTCGTTCATAGCAAGAGTTGACGACGATTTTTTGGATGTCTATATATTCCGTGCATCATTAGTAGACTTAGCACCCAGGTTTTCCCACAAGATTGTCTGGTCATCTATTGATGGCCAGACGATCTTCTGGTGGTCTCAAGATCTTGTAGATACTTTTTTCAATTGCTGTGTCCATGTTCGTCCCGAGTCTATTATTACCCCGAGATACTTAACATGCGACATAATTGGTAAAAGGTCTTGGTATCCAAAATTATAAATAAATTTCCATTGATACGAATACCAAGTCATCTGCATATTCCAAGACAATATGCTGTTTTTCTTTAAACTTGATTACTGGACCAATATATGGATAGATCATTGTTTTTTTTTTAATGAAGAAATATTTCAGTATATTTAAATTGGGATACCCTGTGTATTTCATTCAGTGTCATATATCTTAACTTAACAAATACTAAAGGAAAATAACAAGATTCTTTAGAAGTGTTTTTCACATACAGTGTCCTCCAAAAAGTATGCACCATAAGTGATTTCTTTTTTTATCCATTTTTTTTTTCAAAGATTATCTTCGACGTTGATCTCTGCAGCAATTTTAACGAAGAAAGAGTCAAAGAAATATCAACAGCATATCCACCATTTAAAATTCTCGATTGATACAAAATTCTATTATTAAAAAAATATAAAAACTGTTTGTATTCACGTTAATACGTTAAATACTTAAGTTTGATGCAAAAATTCCTGCTTTTTTGTTTTATTTTTTTTTGGTTTGATTTTTTTTTTAAATTATCACGGCGACACTATTTGCAATTTTTTGCATTTGCAAGTGATTTCATGAAATATAGGTAAATATTTTTGTATTAATTACTAATACAAACTTATTTTTTAGGAAAAACTGCAATTTTTAAAATAAACTCATTTGCAAGGAAAATCTGTAGGATAATTTTCGACTAGTTTTTCAAATTCGAAATTTTCAAAATCTTGCTATTGAATAATCAATCAATGCATATTGAAATATATTATACAAAAAAATGTGTACAGTTTGTAATTTAATAGAAATGATGGATGAAAAGCAGTTATTTGTTATTAAATTTGGGTAATCTTAAAATAAAATAGATCATCACCAAAGAACAGTGCTTTTAAAAGAATTGCTGTGGAATTTCACACTTATTTCTCTAAATGACAGTCAAATATTTCACAGTAAAAATTCGGAAATTTATAATTAATCCAAGGTTGTCTTAAATATTTTCTTCCCAAATGACTGTAATTAAAATAATTATTTTTCTCCTAAAAATAAAGCATTATTATATTATAATATAAAAATGAACTTAACTGAAATTAAGAAAATCTCAGAAAAAACAAGTGGTGTTATTAAAAAAAGTGGTATTATTAATTTTTGCATGAAAATTCGTATTTAACATTACATTTCATATTACATTTTTCTATTTTACCAAATAATGGTACTTCCTGATATATCTATTGGCGGGATTTTGATAACACAAATGTGTTTGGGCTCTCATTTTGTTGGCTCTTGTTAATGGAAAATATTATATTGTGGGACATATATTTTTATTTTGATATTTATCTGATACTTTGGAATTGTATTAATTGTATGTATTGCCAATTTTGTA
Source organism: Aromia moschata (assembly GCA_029963805.1). Lineage (NCBI taxonomy): Eukaryota > Metazoa > Arthropoda > Insecta > Coleoptera > Cerambycidae > Aromia > Aromia moschata. Next base: position 766,102 of record JAPWTK010000193.1, read on the forward strand.
ACAGCTCTTAATCATTTGTTTGTAAAAAAAGTGTCTTTAACAAACACACCAGTTGAATATTGACCGCAAAAAAGAAATATTTGCAGTTTTTCAACTAGCTCCTTTTCCATTTTTTTACGGTGATTATTGGTTCCTTACTAGGAACAATAGTACAATTCCTATTTTTTTCCTATTTTTAGAATGAGGTTAAGAGTTCACATAGGCATTTTCTCTTTACTTGATTCAGGGTCGAATCCGAGATGTTAAATAGGACCTAAAATAGGTAGAGAGGGCAGTTCATTCATGAGATATCCGTGAACCAACTTGGTACAATGATACTTTTCGGGTTTATTTTGGTGGTTATTTTAACTCTGTGGTTTACCTTGGGCATGAACAAACCAAAAAAAATATCCACCAGGTAAGGATGCTAAATATTCTGTATTACAGATTTTTTGTAAAATATTTTGTAATGTAAATTTTTGTTTCCTTAAATGAGTTAAAAGTACAGTAAGAATTATTTATGTAGATGTTATTAGTATGTATAGCTTTATTTAAACAATAACAGAGCACTGTTTCCTGAGAACAGTGTAAAAAGTATTTGTTATACGTTAGACTTTATATGTGTAACAGTATTGCTATTTAGTTTTCAAAAAATTTTCATTCCGTTGGCACATAGATTTGCATACTTTTTTTTCTTACGTCATTAATAAATATAATAAAATTCAGTATGTACGCTTTTTTAATAGTGGGTAATACCTAATTTTTCAGTAGGTACTTTTTGGTATATATATTTTTATTTTTTTTTGAACATATATTTTTGTTTTATTTTTGGAATATGTTTATAACATATTTCCTTTTTCATTATTTTTTTCATGCATTTTTTTGGTGCTGTACGCATCTTTCTTAATTAATGTTGACAATACTCAGAAGATTATTTAAAAATCAACAGACATTTTCAAAATAATATTATATATCTGTTATAAAAAACATTTTTATGTTCAATTTTTATACCGATAGCTCCTTTTCATCTTATCAAATGCACTATGTTACATCTGCTAACTTTAACGAACTCATTTTATATATTATATTTTGGATATATGTATTTGGAACAACTTGAAATAATGAATATCAGGAATTAAAATACTTAGCATAACATATAACGTAAATTGGGTTACTTTGCACCTTAATGGGTTATTAAATAGGTCATTCAGATACAACTGAGACAAAAAAGTCCGATTTTTGAAGGTTCCAATATTGTAAAGTATGCGTGCAATCGACCAAAATGTGTTAAATAGTGTGTAGAAATATATTTTAATTGTTTTGTGGTGTCCTTAAGGAAAAATGGACAAAATGTTTTAATTTTTAGTGTTACCTTTTAATCTTTATCTGACATTCTTTTTGAATGAAAATGAAAAATAAATGAATGTTTATTTTTCAAAATTAAATGAAAAAAAATGCTGGTTGATATTAAAAAAAATGCATTCATGGTGTCATATCCGGATCATGGTTAAAAATAACATATTGATACCATTTTATAGCCTGTAGCTGAATTCGGTTGTTAGAAAAGCATGTAACTCATCAAAATGACTTAAGAGCACGAATATGGAAAAAGGAAAATGGTGTAATGCGCACCAAGGTGAGTGACTAAGGATACGATTTTCCTCTTCTGTAAAATTTAGACAAATAGAGTTACATACTTTTCTTAGTAAGGTGATGATGTTTGTCTGTTAGTTCAAAAAATGTGAAACAAATAAATAAATAAAATAAAAATGTATCTCGAGAACCTAGTATTTTTAAAGATATTTATTTTATTTAATTTTTTTCGCGCACAATATTTTATCATTATATAAGGTTATCATATAATAAGGGATATATTTCAACTTATTGTACAACTTCAACAAATTAAGTCAAAAACAAAAATTATTAACATCTGAATTTCTTGAATAATATAATTTCGTATGTTCAACATTGGTTTGCCGTAATTATTCAGTAAAAACAACGTTTGGACAATTTCTTAACAAATAAACACAAATACGCGTGCGTGCAATAAATATTGCTGCAATTTTTCTTGCCGGCAAGAAAAATTGCGAACTGTAAAGCGCAATAAATTAAACGCAGTAAAACTAAATTCCCTGAATAATAGGATTTCTTATGTTCAACACTGCTTACAGTAATCGTTCAGTATGACCTCCATATTGGTAGTTTAAAAGTACCAAATTTTCATCCAAATTATATTTCCATTTCTGGTTGAATTAGGGAGCAAGTTGCTGCAACTTGCTCCCTAATACTGTCTTTTAATTCTTCCAGCGTTCCATCGGTTGTATTCTAACACATATTTTATAAATAACCCCAAAACCAAAAAATCCGCTGGGTTTAGACTAGTCGATCTAGCTGGCCATGAATTTTCAAAATATCTGCATTTCACCTCGAAAAACAGCAGTTAACAAGTCTTTAACTTGTTGGTAAATGTGTGGAGATTATGCATCCTGCATGAAAATTATGTTATCAATTACGTATTTTGCATAATGTCTTAACATTTGCAGATATCTTTAGAAGGTTTAGCTATATTCAATTGTAACTAACTAAGCTAACTGCTAGGTAACAGTTACCTAACCTAATAGTTACGACTGACTTCGTCATTCTGAATTTCCTCGAAAAAATAAGGACCAATGATGAAATTAGGTATGAAATCTTATCAAACGGAGGTTTTCTTTGTCATGAGAGCATTTCTGAATGATTTCATGGGGATTTTTTTATTAAGTATATGCGTCAGTTTTGAGTATTGACACCATAACTAAGAGAAAAATGGGCCGACGTCCCTTGCCCATAAAGGTAAAATAAGGTAAAATAAGGGATAACCCAGGAATAACCATTAGTGTTCAATTTCAATTTGAGTTAATATTCGCAAAGAAAAAATCGTATCTGATTACCAAATCTGCCAGCTTCAAATCAAACAATAGTTGATTTTATAAGGATGCATTTTGGCATGAAATTTCCTAAACCCTCGCATATGGCATTTGCAGTGGTTGTGATTTTGCATTATTATTACTCATTGCTAACGGATTAGTATTGGTCATGTTTTGATTTTTCCTGAAGAACTGCAACTTGGACATTACTACTTTTTGGTCTTCGTGATCTCGAAAGGTCGATTACAAACCTTATTCTTTCTTTGCTAATCACTAATCAAATTACGACACGTTGTCATTTTACAGGGGTCTGCTCATAGACTCCAACGAAATCTGCGTAACTAACATTGTAATTTCTACCACATTCATAATACATTGTACTAAACTTATTCTTGTTTGTAGATCTATTTCTTCTAGAAAGTTCAAATCGTTTGAATTTACATTATTATCAGTTTTATTTTGATAATAATTCACTAAATTGCAATCGGTTAGTTTTGACACTTGTTCCAGTAGTTGTCCTAACGTACGAAAACGTTACTATAACCTTACGAAAACATATTATAACCCTAGTTATAGTAGTTTTCCATAGTTATATTGAAATCCCATTATTGTGGCAACTAGAACTGAAATATTCTTGCAATTACTTTAATTTCCTAAAACTGTATTCTTATACAGTCTTAGGTTATACGAGTACTTTAAGATCATACTTGTACATTTACGAGAACCTTGTATTTTACTTATGTAAAATAACTAGACGTGGAAGTTAGGACCTTACCCCATAGGTTTCATGACCTTACCCCATCCCAGCTGTATGTCGCCCAATCTTTCCCAGTTCAGTAGGTCCGTGATCACGACGTTCACGATGTTTAAAAAAAACATTAATGACACTGTTAGCCCGTCCTTACCTGGGGCAACACGAAACCAGTTGAACAGAAATATTATATCCCCCTGCCCGATACCTACCAATGGAGCAACATTAATTTCACGTTTGGTAGGTCCTCACTTATTTACTTTGGAAGTTACAGGCAGAGGATATCATATTGCTGTTGAACTGGTTTCGTGTTGTCTCGTGTGCGGACGGGCTTCATGTCAGCATCTATTTATGCAGGTAAGTTGATCGGTAATCTGTTTTTAGGGCCAAAATTCCTCCCCATAATTGGAAATTATGCATACTACAGGAAGCGGCTGAAGGCAGTCGGCTATCACCATTTAGTTTGGGGAGAACTATCTAAGAAGTATGGGGAAGTGGTAGGGATCAAGTTGGGAAGAAACCTGGTAGTTACGGTTTTGGTGCCGAGGCCATCAGTCAGGTATTGAACAGAGAAGAGTTCGATGGAAGACCCGATGGATTCTTTTTTAGATTGAGAACTTTTGGGAAAAGATTGGGTAAGAATTATTATGTTTTGGTAGGTAACTTTTTTATGGTAATACTACATATAGCTTGTAACGTTTTAATAACACATGGGCGTAGCTAGGATTTTGTACAAAGGCAGGGGGACGAACTGGAAAATTGGAAATTGTAGTTTTAATAGAATATTTTCAAACAATATATAGTGTCGTCATAATGTTCGCAATATATATAAAATTCATATAGGTCATACAGGTCATAAAAGTCGCAGGTCACGGTCACGGAATTTCTAAAGTTCATAAAGGTAATGTTTGTCAAAAATACTACATAAGTAACAGAGGTCTATCAATCATTCATAAAGGTCGTAGATTTCAGAAACACTAGAAACGTCATAAAGGGCATAAAGGTTATAACTATCTAAATTTAACATTTTGAAAAATACAAACTATTATAAATACATATATAAAAAAATGTTTTTTTGTTTTTAGATATTTAAACTGATCGATTGTAAAAAAATAAAACAGAAGTAAAAGTAGTGGTTCCTTAAGGAGCGGTTTTTATTTGTTGAATAAAACTTTTTTATTTGTTGAAGCGGATATATATAGGGTGTCCCAGAAATGAGTGTATAACACTATTAAGTTATATTACGTTCAAAGAATTTATGATATTGCATCGATTCTTCCATAGATCCAAAGTAAAATGTTTTAGGTCAATTTGAATATAGCTAGTATAGCTTGAACTTGCTTCGTTTACTCGATAGAATGCGTCAGAATTACGAAATACCTATGTATTGGTATTATTAAAGATTTTTTTTGTTTAAATTCTCTCTCGTTTAAACTCTTAAATGCGACGATCATTTTTGACTATTTTTGGGATATGGCTGTAGACGAGAGGTCCCCAAACTATTTTGTCTCGTAGACCACTTGCCATGTTTTTTGGTTTTGGGTAGACCCTGCGTAGCTAATATTACATTTTTTGAAAATTCATCAACTTCAAATATGTTTTGACTGATTTCTAATTGTAGTGAGGTGTAGAGTGAAGAAAATAAAAAAACATACTTTAATTTTCATATATTTGAAAATGAAACTTAAATTAAAACGAACCAAAATAAAATTAAATACCTATGTATTACATAAAATTAATAAGCAAAAATAAACGCTTTTTAGTGGTAGGGATGAACTTGGTGCTTTGATAATAAAGTGATGCATGATTTTATTCACACAACTGAGCAAATAATTCCGTATTCAACGCATTGCTTCGAATTCGGTTTACTGCGTTAATGACAAATTGAAGAAATTCATGCCATCTAGCACTTAGATTTTTGGCAATTAAATGTTGTCGATGGATTCGCCGTGGTCGATGTAACGCAGTGTATTGCTAACACCCCGGGTATATTTTGTTTTAAGTGGCTTACAAATCCACGATAGCGCCCAACCATGGCAGGTGCCCCATCCGAAGCGACTTTGATAAAGGGATCGCTTTTTTTCATGAAGTAATCCTTGAAAACATTAAATATTGGTTCGCCTTTAGTGTCGGTTGTCAAAGTTCTCGCGAAAAGCAGCTCTTCATGTATTTCTTGATCGATAAGAAAACGAACATATGCTAATAATAATGCTTCATTACCAGGTAAGATTGACTCATCCAGCTGTAGAGAGAAATAGGTCGTTTGCAAAAAATTACACAAGAAGCTTTCAATTTCATAACTCATTTCATCAATACGCCTTTGAACTGTGTCGTTGTTTAAAGGAAGTATTTTAATGACATCAGATATAGGTTTGTGCAATACAGTTTTTAAAACTTCTTCAATGGCTGGCAATATTAACTTTTCTCCGATAGTATGCGGTTTTCCGGATTTTGCTATAAGTAGCAAGATATTGTAAGACGCACGCAACCAGCATCATCTCTTTGTGAGGTTGAAGTGAACATTTTGTCCACTGTAGGTCTCTTCTCGACTTTATCTTTGAGTGTTTGAAAGTTTTTCAAATCTTTACCTATTTTATCAGGGTGACATCGTCTTAAATGATCCTCCAGCTTAGATGGTTTCATAGCGTCATTCCTTAAAACTTTGTTGCATAAAAGGCAAATAGGCAATTGGTTGTCCAACAAGGAAGGAATGACGCCAAATTTCAAATAATCAACACTGTATTGTCTACATTTTTTTTTTAGATGTTTAATGTCAATTACCTGTGAACAAAATTGAGCTATTTAAAAGATTTATTAGTTATTATATTAGTTATTATATTATTATATATTAGTTATAGAAATAATGTAAAAAAGACCGGACGGAAAAGCTGCGCAACGCCTAGTAAATAATGTTTCACAATTGTTTTGTTTGTCAAATCAACTTACTATTATTTTCAAATTACGTTACCTTATTACCAGGTTGTCTGTTCCAAGATAAATTAAACACACAAACTGATATAATAGATTACCATACCAAGGGAGTTTCTTAACTACCAGTAAAAAACTAAAATGTTAAAAAAAATATATGTATTTACTTTCTTCTGGCACTCCCAAACAAAATTACATTGATTCACTTTAATTCGTTTGTATTTAATTAACTAGTTTATACTTTTAAAAATATTTTCTTAATAAGAAGTCGTTTCTTTTTCAACGCTTTGGAAACAAATGAACGCGTTCGTTCCTAACATTACTTTTTATTGATTGACGAATTAAACAAGTCAGTGCAAGTCAATCTTTCTAGTAGTTCCTATGCTGTATTTACGAATGTCTGACAAGTATATGTGGAAATTTTTACAAGTTCAAAGTTTACTGCGACCACAAAGCGAATATCCTACTAACTTACCCAATTTTATGAGATGTATTAATTCGCTACTAATACATATTATAAAATTGCGAAAATAAGTTTGTTTACAAAATGTACAACAGTACAATTTAGCACTAATCGTCGTCGGTTTGTTATGTTTTAAAAAACTAAGCAACAAATCATCTTTGTGTGTGGGTTATAACATTAATGGAAAGTCAAAATTAAAGTCGTGACCTGCTTAAATGAGATCCACTATTGTGGACCCCCGTTTACATCTCATAGACCCCAATTCTATTTTTCGCTCAGATAGACCCCTGTAGGTCGTCGTCGACCCCTGGGGGTCAATATAGAATACTTTGGGTATCATTGCTGTAGACCTACAATTGACATTTTTTTGGTGCAGTACGGGGTGATTTCGCAAATATATAAACACCTGATAATTAATATTGAGAGTTCTGCTTTACTCATATACCTACTATTATTGCAAGAATAATGGCTACCGACTTATTTTTTATTAAATAGCTGACTTGATTCAGAAGCTTTTTTTACCTCTTGCAAAATGTTGGTTAGATGAGCATCTTACTCAAAAAAATTCAAATGACTATGTGTTCAGATAGTTAATAAACATATGTAGTAACCAGAAATACTAGGAAATTTTGCCATTGTCCTCTAATGCAGTAATCGATTAAAATTTGATAACTTATTTTTTGCAGTGTGAAATTCAAATTCCACCAGCTCCCATTAATTCTAATAAAATCATTGTTATCAGTAATTACAAAACTATATTAAACAAATGAAGCCTGTGTTCCATAAGCAACAAATTCAAGCTAGCAATTTACATATTTATTTTTCACAAGGAGTAACTATCTGAGTACCCAGCTTAATTTACTGTCATTGTGTCATATTGCCGACATGTGTGTTATTTAATACATACATACATACATGTATATTCTATGCATTAAATTTTAAAAACCTGTAGAAGAAAGTACTATGTGTGTATGTAATATAGTTGTGATAAGAATTCAACGAATGTAAAGCATACACAGTGTTTTTTTATTGCCACATTATTTTTCAGTTTTTTCTGATAGCATACGAGTTTTCTGAAATTTTAGAAGGAATAAAGTACCGCCTCATACTTTTGTTTTTCATGACTAAAAATGGCTGGGGGTGGGAATTCTCACGAATCCACCCTATACATTGAGTTTTATCGAATTTGCATATTATAAAGTTTAGTGATGAGTAACTGTTAAAATATTAGTTCTACAAAAAAATCGTTAATAATAGAATTCCAATAACACGTTACATACACAAAAATTGAATAGTTATATCTACGATGTTGTTTAACTCTCAAGTTTACATACATACATTTTTAGTATATCGCCACTAAGGGTCATGATCTCTACTTCAAAGTAAAACACTTTTTTTATGCAAATAACCAAATATCTACTCTACAAAAATAATGTTTTTGTCACAATGCATGCAAAGGTTGCCATCGACGTTAACATACATATATCCAATAGTAGACATTCTGTAGGCTATTTGTTAACGTCGAAGGCAACTTTTTATTAACCACGGTTTACAGAATAATATCATTATACATATTACAAAACTGTTAAGTATTGTAGAAGTTGAAAATCATTTTGTTACTGGAGTGGGTACTGGGACCTTCGGCGTAGAAACAAAAAACTGGACGTTTTCCACGAAACACAGAACTACCCTACTTTTCTCGACGCGCGTTTCCCCAACTAAGTTGGCATATTCAGGAGAATATTAAAACTACTACCAGTTTTAATCTTCTAACTTTTTTACTTAAGTAAATAGTTTCCGAGATGCAGAGATTTTCTGTTGCTCGAGATCGATATTTTGTTCTGAATTTTCCTCTTCCTCGGTCTTCATCAGTAGTTGTACAGTAGTTTCCGCATCTTCATCATCAGAATCTATTAAAGTTTCTGGAACGTTTAGACATGAGACTCTATTATAAAAAGCACATATTATAACAGAACACTTTAATTCCAGTTTCCTATATCCGCGCGCTATCAACCTTTTGCGAGATCTGTAACAGAAAGTATACTTAACAGCCCTATGCGATGTCGCACAAGTTCAACTAAGGTATGATAGATCGACAAATTTAATGCATAGGAATTGGGATGGAAAAAGAGTAAAATTGGCCATATTCCAATAACAAATGTAAAAGAGCGCTCACTGGAAGCACTACTAAAATTATTATTATAGTGCAAATGTACGAAAGGGTGTGGTTGAGCAGATGTAGGAAACTGGGAGCTATATTATCAAACGTTCATTGATTAGACTTTGGCAGTAATGAGGTGAGGAACTCTTGCCGTCAATCAATTATTCACTACAGAAGTGAGCGATAATACCACACAAGATGAGACCGAGGAAGAAGAAGATTCTCAACAAAATATTGACCCCAAACAACTAGTACATCCAACAGATTAAAAAAAAATACTTCAGACAGTGCGCATTGTGGATTAGGCCCAGTAGGGTTGTTTCCCTACTGATTTCCTTACTGGCGAAACCATATTAAAAAAGCATGTTTGACTTTACCTTCATGATAGTGAAAAAAAAAATAGAACTACAATATTTAATTGAGTGAAATTTAATTTAATTTCAGGTGAAAAATGGATTATTCTGAAAAATTGCAAAAATAGTCCACTTTACTTTAGTTAAAAAAAGTTTCATACAAAACATGTACAGAATTTAATGCCTTATATTTTTTGATTAGCTATATGATAGCTATTTTTCACATAAGTTGTACCGAAAAGTTAGGGTTTCCATAAAGGGTTTTTAAAATTCAGGACAAGTGAGCCCTGAAATCCGGACAAAATCCGGACCGAAAAATACCACAATGCCATAAATTTGCTTATGTACTTTAAAGGTCAAATAAAATTATAAACAGTTAAGAATTTATTTGTTTTATTAGAAAATACGTTTTAACGCAAAAAATACATAAATATATGCTTATTATTGAGGTAAATGGTATATCAATATCATAAAACACAAATCTCTCTTCTCTGGTAAAAAAATAAAACCCACATTCTTTGGTAAAGAAAACGCAGTTGGCAAGTTGTATAAAAATAACTAATCTACGTGATATTTCTCTGATTTCTGAACTTCGTTCAGGATGGAAACATTTTCCGGTGACATTAGTCATAAATGATGAACAGGCATTATACTAAAGATGTGGCGTCGTAGCGATTAAAATATTCAACAAAGCTGTTTTTACGGAGTCCAGGTTTCCCGGACATTTTTTTCAAATTCCGGCCGGACTTCCCCGGATCCTTAAAAACCCAAACATGTCCGGGTAAATCCGGACGTATGGAAACCCTACGAAAAGTAGATATTGGCAAAAAAGTGATTTTATCCAATATGACTGCGCGGCAGCGTCTCAAGGTCGAAGAATTAGGGTATTAATTACCACGTAAAACTTGAGAATTATAGCAGAGATCAACTTTTGCATGGTAAGGCCCTTTTTATGTCTCTATTTATTGGGTTACCATGTCAAAACTGTAAAAGCAAACAATGCATTCCTCATGTGTAGTACAGTTCGTCAATTACGCATTGTATTTTAATAGTCCTTTAATATATGAGGCGCAAGAGCGTTTGGTGAGACATAGGTCAGTGTTTTAAGATTAGGGTATTCGTTAGCGATGGAGCAAGTGAAATTCTTCGTTACAATAAAAAAGGAACCCGATATAACCGGTCCACTTAACTGTTGACTTGTTTTTATGTGGTTGATCGTCCAGAATTTTTTGGTAAGTATGGCCCGTTCGGTCACGACCTCTCGGCCATTGCCTGTCTCGTTCAAAAGGGTATTGACATTCCAAAAATATATTAAGCTTTTAACCCTTTGTTGCAATACAATATACTCGAACCCCTCTTAATTCACCAAATCCGTGCATCATCACCTCGTTTAAGTAGCGAAATTTAGTCTCGCTTAAGTCGCGATCATAACGTCAACTTTTTCGTGTTTTATCTGCAAAAACAAATATTTAGAGATATACCACAGCACTTCTTATAACGAAAAAATGAGCCAACTGAACAAAAAAAATAAACATAAGTATACCCAGTCTTGCGTGACAAAGTTCAGTTTTCCACTTGAATGAATATTTTAAAGGTTAAATATTTTTAAAAGACACCTAACCTATTTTAAAGGTTAGGTGTCCAATTTAATGTATTACACAATCATTTTTTTTCAATAAAAATTGTATACATGCGAGAATCCAATTTCCAAACGTAGTTCTAAAACTTTTACAGGCGGCAACTTAACCGGGACGGTTTCGCGACATAATAGGGGGAAACGTGGTGAAATAAGAGAGGATGTGAATTAAGCGAAGGTGAATTAAGAGGGGTTCGAGTGTATTTAAATGAAAAACGAGCAATAGCCACAAAGGTCTGTCAGTAGAATTTTTAATCCTATGGAATCCTGCGGTATTTTATTAAAACTGGGTTCCACAGATCGACACAAAATCCGAGATGATTGATTAATTTCTTCTTCGAGGATAAACAGAAAATTGGTACACGACATTAGTAAAGAACGCGAATAGTATAGAGATATCCTTTTTCTTACATTTTATTCATCTTCATGTGCGAAATCGCGCACAATGGAATATTTCTGACCATTTCTATTATATTTATGTACAGTGAAAGTTCTCCGTACGGACAACTCCAATATACGGACTATCCGGAAAATCCGGACATTCTCTCAAGCGGACAAATTTAGTAGAGCTTCAATAATTTGTACCTATTGTGTATGTACTCCCCCTTTGTTATTGTAAAGTCACTGGTATACTAAACTGTATTTAAACGAAGTGTAGAATACAGCAAACTTGTAGTTGTTTTTGTACTCATAGTTTTGTTTGAAAAATAAGGTTTTTAATTGAAAAATAAATGAAATTGTTATTTCACATGATCGATTTGTAACTATGAAACACATTGTGACTAATTTGAGAGTAAAAACAATGATCAAATGATTTAAAAAAATGTAAAACACTAATTCTGCAATATCGACTTGACTAATAAAGCCATTTTTAATTTTTAATCTCAAATTAAAATTAAACTCAATCTCCTTTTTTCTTCTTTTCAATCTTAATGCAAGGGAAATCTAAAAAGCGTGATTTTTATTATTGTTACTGATCTTAAATATACACATATTTTACATAGGTATATGTATAAGCTGGTAGAGATCGCTTTCTGAGGCATTTTGATGAGTTTTATGTTTTTATTAAAAATATACCTTATCATCCTTATGCAAAAAGGTACGTATATTTTAAATATCGTTCAGAGTAATTGTTATGGAGATATTTGCGTTTAAAGTACCTACTCAGTGAAACCCATCATCATCTTTTCTGGTTAAAACATTAACAAAAAACAGAAACAATGCCACGGAATTTTGCCTTGAAATATACATTGTATTGAGAGGAAATAATTCGTTGCGGTACTTGTAAACATAAAAACTGTTTGTTGGGTTTTGTCCTGGCCGTGGAATGGGCAATAGACAAATCCTGAAATTGTTTCTGGAGCTTACTTCTGTTTAACTGTTACAGGCACAAGTTTATATACATTATAAAATTACGAGGAGAGAACTTCTTAATAGTATACATGAAAGGTTGGGCTTTCATACTCACGTGTTAAAACAATTAGCCAGATATTTTTACCTCAGCAAGATATATTAATTAAGTGTACATGAGCTTATCAAACATTTTCGGACCCCAAGAAATATTTATACGAAATAATAATTACTATTCAAACTTATTAATGTATGTAGTATTTTTCCAAATTACATCAATATACAGGGCGTGACTACAGATAGCGATGCAACCAGACCCTATTTTTTTTTAAATTAACTTCCCATAAAGTGCTTCTGACATAAACTAAAGTAATTAGTTGAATAATATTATTTTCAATTAAAAAAAAAATAATTAATTATATTTCATAGTAGTTTATTACTTACCTATTTTTTTTCTCAGATATGGAATGTGGGGTCCTCAGTGCATTCTGAACAACTTTTCTTTATAAAATTTTTCTATAGACTGTTTTACACATACCAATTTTTCTCACAATAAATTGTACAAGTTGACCTTCAATTTATTGGAATACGCGTAAAACAGAAATTGCGCCCAATATTTTGTTGTCCACAATAAATTGTACAATAAATTGCGGAATTTAGAACTTGCTCTAATTTCTTAGCCAATTATAGGGATATGTAGTAACTTTTTATATTTATTTCATTGTACCAACCTAATAACGAGATAAACGATTTCTCTTAGGGACAAACTTATGATCACTTTTAGGTTTTAGTCATTGAGTTGGCAGTGTTGAAATTGGCCAATAAATTTTTTCAAATATTGCGAAGTGTAAACAGTTAGGTAAAAATATCTAAAATTGGACAATTTATTGAAAAATAAATTCTACAATTTATTGAAACATAAATTGGAATGTGTAAAACAGTCTTTAATCTTATTAAGACCCATTTTTTCGGTACCACAGTCAACTTTTTTTAATATTCCACCAAATCGCTGATTACTGATATACGCTGATATGTAACCAACTTTATGGAGGGCACTGTATGATTAATAAGTACTATACAGCCTGTGTAAATTATTTAATTTGCGTAAAATAAAGTTTATAAATGATTATTAATACAAGTTCTTTTTTGTTTGAATCGAAATTTATTTAACACAACGTTCCCTGGCTTCTTTCCCCACTGAGCGGCGATCTGATTTAATTGGTGGGAAATAATGGTAGTCCATACATTTCATCATTTTTTATCAACTTTCCAAGTTCACGGAGCCCAAAGAAACTTAAAATTTTATTGAAAAAAAAAAACAAAAAGATATTGTATATTTTCTATTTTTTTTTTTTGTTTATATGCAATCTACAGACCTGTGAAGTAGAGTACATTTATCATAGATGAATCATTCAGAAGATATAAAGGAATGCAAATGGGGCGTATGTATTATAATTATATTGAACATATACAGTACTCGTATGTAGGTACCTATATAACAAACATCGGTCAACTACGAAATTTTAAGCCAGCTTGCTGTAAAATTTACAAATTTGTTATACGCCACTTTTTGAAGACGGGGACGATACGCTGCTTATATATACAGTGAGAGTAAAAAGTAAGAAAAAGGTGCTTGTAAAATAAATATTCGCTTGGAATATTTATCTATGAAAATGTTCTAACAAAAGTTTTCGATCGTATTATTTGCCATAAACTGGCGACTTTCGATTTTTCTTACGTAAACAGGTTTGTTGGTATGGCAATTGACGTTACTTTTTTGAATAGAATGACATGATTTTGTTTGTATGTTTGGAAAGGGTTACTCTTCTTGAATATACATATGTAGATAGGAATTATAATAGTAATATTTTTTTCTTATAAAACCCCATTATAATTTTATGATCCCATATCCAGAAAGACATGCTCTTTTCCAAAAATACAAAGAAGATGATACCACGCCATTCAAAAAAAATAACGTCGGTTGCCATATCAACAAACTTCTTTACGTCACGAAAAATCTAAAGCCGCAAATATATGGCAAAAACACGCTTGAAAACTTTTATTAGAATATTTTTTTAATATAACAACTATTTCAAGAAATACAAACACCTTTCCTTATTTTTTTCTCTTGCTCTATATATACATACAGTTTTTTTACGTTTGTGTGTTATTTAGTTTCTTTGTCACTTTCGTAGGTATAGTATTCTCGGAGGGTCAGTTTTGGAAGAAGCAACGAAAATTCTCGGTTCAACATTTGCGAAACTTCGGTTTCGGTAGGAAGGAGATGGAAACGAGGATAGAAGAAGAAACCCGCAGCCTGGTGGAGAGCCTGAGCGGCAGCTGCTCGGAGCCGGTGTACATGCACAGCATCTTCGACGTGTCCGTCCTGAACGTGTTATGGGCTATGACTGCGGGCGAAAGGTTTGACATCGACGACAAAAGGCTCAGGAAGTTGTTGCAGATTATCCACGACATCTTCCGGTTGGTGGACATGTCGGGCGGTCTGCTGGATCAAATGCCGTTTTTTTGAGGTACATCGCACCCAACGCTTGCGGCTACAACCAGATTATGGCGGTGTTGAATAGGATGTGGCAATTTTTGGAGGTACAGAATATAATCTTTGCGAAGTGGCCACCAAAATATAACAAATGATTAAAACGAAACTGTGAGCAGTTAAAATGTTAGCCTTTTTTTTCAACATCACGGTCGTTTCGCCACACGGTAGCTCATGTGAATGAAAAACAAAGCACGAAAATTAGACATACTGGAATCTTTTACTGGAGAGATTAATAAACGAAAAAAGACTGATATTTTGTTAAATAATCAAATTGAAATTAATTCGTCTGTGTTAAATTTGTTTTAGATACATATTAGTTTTTAGTGACAGGTGCAGCTTAATGTTATTTACTTCCTTCATTTTACCTCCTAGGGTTAGGCCTAATACTTCGAATATCAGTATATTTTGAATTATAAAAATTAATCCTATGACTCTGAAGAAGTCACTGTGTGGCGAAACGATAGTCACGTTGAGGAAATAAACATGAAAATTTCACATCTACGAGGTGTGTCAATTAAGAAATGAGACTAAGATTTTTTTTAATTTTATTATTCGACTAGTATTACAATTCACTATTGTCTCTCAAAATAACTTCCTTGGGAAGCCACACAGCGCTGGAGACGGTTATTCCATTCCTCATAGCAGTGCTGGACATATACTGGAATAGCCTTAAGCTGGTCAGTTACGGCCGTTTGAATGTTTTCTGTGGTCCCAAAATGACGTCCCTTGAGGTGAATTTTCAATCTTGATAAGAGAAAAAAGTGATAAGGACTCAAGTCAGGTTAATAAGGAGGCCGAACCTTTCTGTAAAAGTGCTGATTTACTGTTTGGTCAGGAGGCATAAACTCTTTGTGGACAATTCCTTGGCTATCAAAAAAGTAAATCAGCATGCATTTTATCATCAATTTGCTCATTATCATTAATGACACTTTCCGTAAAATGAGGATAATTTTCAATCGATTCCAAAAAGTCAAGACACCTTTCTCTCCTGATATCTTTTTTGTTCCTGCGAAAGGTTTTTTGGAACCATTTTTGTGCAGATTTTTTTCATCCCCAATTCGCTACTCAAAATCTAATAATAAGTGGTGATTCAAATTTGACTCTTCCCCGATTATTCTTGTCGTCAACCGATGATCTGAAGGCACAAGATCCCGTATTCTATCGACATTTACATTGGTTCTTGAAGATGAAGGCCTCGACTCTCTTCCTACTGAGAATGCCTTAAACAACCGAAGAACCTGGGCTCTTAAAAAAACACTGTCTCCGTAGGCTTGTTGAAGTTTTGCAAAAGTAGCCGTTGCGCTGTGTCCAAGTCTAAAGCAAAACCTGATAGCACACCGTTGTTCAAAATGAATGTCACTCATTTTTAAAACGCATTAGAAAACACTGGTGTACGAAAACAGTCACAAAGAACAGACAAATGACTCTAACAAGTTCAAACTTGTAAGGTGCACTACATGTTAACCTACCGCCCTTCCAAGTCCCGTCTCCGCAGTGCTGCTAGATCAGGCGCTATGTTGCCAGTCTCATTATTTAGTTTAAACATCTTGTATATCTTCAAACCAATCAGATTTTAGCAGTTACCATGGCAACGAAAAAAAATCCGAAAAATTTTGATCTGTTGGGTACCTTAGGTGCTAGTACACTGGAATCTGGAATCAAATGTTGATGCGATATTGGCCTAACGTTTGATTTTATTATTAACGTACTATTTTTTATTTCTACATGAGCAAAATTATAAACAAATATTATATTTACTACCTACGTAAATAGCCAAATTCTAAATAGAAAAAAAATATATTTTCATCAGTTATATCATACTACAAATGTAATAAGATCAGTTAAAATACACAATAATCGTCACGTATTACGAAATTTTTCTATCAGCATACCCAATATATCATATTGTATTCTATAACAGAAATGTTAATAAAACGTCAATATTTCTTAATTATATTTAGGTGTGAAATTTTTTTACCTAATCTTCCACGTGTTTGTATTAAGCTGAGTATTATCTAGTATGATATTATATCTATTATCTAGCTGAGTATGATATTCTAAGTGACTAAAAAGTATATTTTAAGTACATTATTTTTTTCGATTTATTTATTTCATTTTTATATCTTACGCAGGTGTGAAAATGAGGTACTAGTAGGTATTTCATGTACCTGCTTGTTATGAACACTAATTTCAGTGCTGGTCATAGTTGGTTGTTCATTCGAATGTTATTATTAATTTAATACAAAACATACAATAACATATCGCTTGTCCTGAAGAATAGCGACACGTCTCGAAAATTAGAAAGCAATCGAGTTATTACCTCACTGAGCAAGTGCAATATAATTATAATATAATATAATATAATATAATATAATATATATAATATAATATAATATAATATAATATAATATAATATAATATAATATAATATAATATAATATAATATAATATAATATAATATAATATAATATAATATAATATAATATAATATAATATAATATAATATAATATAATATAATATAATATAATATAATATAATATAATATAATATAATATAATATAATATAATATAATATAATATAATATAATATAATATAATATAACATAACATAACATAACATAACATAACATAACATAACATAACATAACATAACATAACATAACATAACATAACATAACATAACATAACATAACATAACATAACATAACATAACATAACATAACATAACATAACATAACATAACATAACATAACATAACATAACATAACATAACATAACATAACATAACATAACATAACATAACATAACATAACATAACATAACATAACATAACATAACATAACATAACATAACATAACATAACATAACATAACATAACATAACATAACATAACATAACATAACATAACATAACATAACATAACATAACATAACATAACATAACATAACATAACATAACATAACATAACATAACATAACATAACATAACATAACATAACATAACATAACATAACATAACATAACATAACATAATATAATATAATATAATATAATATAATATAATATATAATTTAAAAAACTATTGCTCAGCGAAGGATTAGAATGACTCAATTGCGTTTCTTGACAAGTTCTAATTTTCGAGATGTGTCACTATTCTTCCGGACAAGCGATATATACAATTTAATACGAAAAATACATTTAAACATTTGCAATTTACGCACTTATCTTTTTTTGTAGGAAACTATATTAGAACACCGAAAAACAGTTTGCTTTTCGCATCCGAGAGATTTAATAGACGCCTTTTTGCAAAAAAATGGACATGGAAACCGATTCATCGTATACTGGTAAGTAGCTCATCCAGAGCAGATTCAGAAAAATTACTCGAGGTGCAAAGAAGTATTGGGCCGATAGTGCCGGGTTAACCATTTAGAGGCCCGTAGGCAATAGAAGTGACGGGGCTCCCTCACAGATCAATTTATTTATGTCTTCAGACTTATTGGGCCCTCTCGGAGCCCCGTAATACCTCGGGGTCCCTAGACAACTGCCTACTTTCCCTAATTGGTAATCTAGCACTGTGGGCTGGTTGCCATTCTAAAAATAAACTAGTAGTTATCTGTTAATACATTAGTTTTTAATCATTTACACCGACTATTTCCAGATAGAAATCTGTTTTATATAATTAGTTTTTAATAATTAGTACATTTCCCAATTTTTTAGTGAAATTCATCCTTTTCCGCTAACACCGAAAAAGTTTCTTACACTTAACGCGCACGTTTTCCAGCCAAATCTGAATCTAATTATCTATCCTATTTATACCTACTAAAGTTACGATGTTACGATAAAGAGTCGGTGAATCGTAACTTTTTGTCCTTATTATTTAAGCAGAACAGTGGACTGTTAGGTATTGGTCTTTATTAATACTGTTATTACTAGGGTTCAGAACGTATACTGTAACGCAGGGCTGGACTCGTAATCCGTTATGTTATTGACGGAAGATGGCATGTGAGAGATCACAAAGTCATAAAAATTGCGAACTGTAAAGCGGCCTTGCAACTGTGCTTAGATATGTCCCATACGTTAGATTATCCCATTCAGGGGGATAAAACAGCTCACCTAAAGGCCCCATTGGGACATATAAATCCCAGTGGGACATATAAGTCTCACATCTAGTGTTATTTACACATTAACTAAAAAAATAAAAAAAAAAGGTTGAAAAAGTGGTAACGACAAGGTTAGTCTGAATTTTAAAAAATAAGTCACTCTATAGAGATGGATATACAGGGTGTCACAGAATGACTTATACAAGCCATAACTCATCTACTAATAAATATATCTAAGTGAAACAAAAGCGATTTCGGTTTGTCGTAGAAGTGTTAAGCCAATCAGCATTGAAGTAAGTGCCACCCACAACTTTCTTTTTTCAAATGACACCTTTATTTTTATATTTATAGGTGAGGTGTTTATAAGTAATTAACAATTACTTCTGGAGGTATTGTCAAGTAATGAAGTGAACTAATACACAAATTTAACATAAATTTTTGGCACAACATAACTTTTAGAGGTTTTAAATATGTAGGTACATAAGTAAATTTTAATTATACAATTTTGTAATTATTTGTAATCATATCATTCGAATTGACTAGACTTACTTGAGGATCCCAACTGAAGTTTCTGGCAAGAGACCTGATAGCGAATTAGTTCTAATAAATCCTGTAATTTTTCAAAACATTCGGTTTCGATTATTCAGTTTTATTCTTTTTGATATGTAAATAACTATGCTTTATTTTGCACATAAAATACGTTTCGAACTACTCTCTCTGTTGCTCTTTTTTTTTTAATAAATTAATATGTAAGGTTGGCTTACGACGATGCGACACTTAGGCAACTCATCCAACATGTGATGGGGGTTACCTCAGTTTAATTTGATTGCAGTACTCCTGTGTCAGTTGCTGCTGTTGTATTACCTCCGTTGTATGCAATGCGTTGAATATTATGATATAATTTCATAGTAAAATATGGCAAACGTGTGGAAGGTTATTAGTTAATTTTGTACATTACATTTATGTTCCGTACGCCTCTGTGGCGCGATTCGTTTCTGCCCACTTTATAATAATATGCAATTTTTTTGTACCACATAGATAAGAATAGTTTATTTCCCTTTATTTAGACGATCAACTGATGTCGTTATGCATGGATCTGTTTATGGCTGGAGCTGAAACGACGAGCAATACTCTTGGTTTCGCTGTGCTCTACATGATCTTGTATCCGGAAGTTCAAGATAAAGTAAGAAAAGAACTGGACCAAGAGGTTGGCAGAAATCGATGGCCAACATTAAATGATAGAGTGAGGTAAAAGGTAAAACATGTATTTGTATATAAGTAGTATGTCTATTATAAAAACTATTTCGTATAATACAAATGTTTGCTATATTTCAGATATTCTGAAATTATTATTAAACAAATCTGGCGGCTGGTGGAATTTGAATTTGTCGTATTTTTTTAAGAAAGCACGGGACACGCGAAAATGTTTAGGGGTTATTACTAAATCCAAATAGAAGGATACATTAGCAAAGAACTTCAAACGAAACTTCAAAAAATTCTGCAGTACTCCCAGAAAATCTTTAGAAATTGTTACTTTTTTCATCATTACTATGTAAATACCTATAAAATCTTTCTATTCATATGATTTTTGCATTTAGATTTTTGATATAATTTCTGGTTTTTGAGATACAGCGGGTTTTTGAAAAAGCTACCATTTACAACTATCTCTATAGGGGTCACAATTTGAATAACTAATATTGTTATACATAATAGTGTCCCATAGATTTTTTAATTCAGAATTCAACTAGTTCTTATCTGTGATTAACTATTTCCGAATTATGGACCACTACAATTATTTTCATCTGTCCACTTTATTATATTCATCTGTTAACAATTACGTATTTTAAGATTTTTTGGATTTCTAACATCTTCACTGACATCTGTCTACCAATCAGACGCAAGTTTATGATCATATGCACTGTAATTTGTTGTTGTTTCGTGCTTTCCATTTTGTGGGAATTTTAAACATAATATTTTCTAGTTTTCTATCATTTCTATTAACGTAACATATTTCTGCTAATGTACCATTTATATTAACGCTAACACTAACACTGTTTTGATAGAGTAGTAACCATTCAAAATAATACAAAAAAGCGATATAAGGTTTAATGAGCTTATAATTTATGGATATTTGCAAAAAATATATATTTTACAGAGACACATTGTGCAAATTCGGAAACGGCACTTTTACAGAATATAGAGATGTGTAGTTCGTGACCGAAAAGTTCGAACGAACTATTCACTTTGAGTGAACTGAACGAACTATTCACTTTGAGTGAACTGAACGAACTGTTTCACTCTCTTAGCAGGTTATAGTTCGTTTTGAACTGTTTTTCAGTTTGAAATATTTAGTTCGCCGATAGATTGGGAATCAACAGACCGGATGGGAAACGTGAAATAGAATGAACTGGTTTAACAGTGAAACTGAAATAAGTGACGAACGCCGACTGTCATAAAAAAAGTTTTATTTTTCAAGGCGGCACCGGTGAAACATGCCGAAATGGAACTTAAATAAATGGACTACAAACAAATAGAAACACTTCGTGTATATGATATGCCGCGCTGACATTACTGTTGTCAGATTATTCTTATTATATTTTCGATGACTTTTTATTATTTTGAGTTTAGTACAGACACGCCACTGTTTAGTCATACTGAAATATTTATGATAAAAATATAGAATAAACATAATTTTAAACCAGTTCAGTATTATTTATAAACAATATAAAATATGCGTAGAAATACAAATAATAGTTTTGTGTTTAATGACACGAATGACAACATATTTTTATTAATCATTGTTATGTACTGGGTACTAGTGTGTACTGTTGTTTGTAGCTGCCGCTGCCGAAATTTCGGTCCTTGTGCGTTGATTGTTGACTACCGCGTTCGTAAGCATCACGTTCATTTCATCGTTTCACAAGAGAAATGTAGGAACTAAAGAACTATAGTTCATTTCGAACTGTAAAAAAGAACTATTCAGTTGGATGAACTGTTCGGTACGAACTATTCATCAAAATGAACTAGAATGCCCAACCCTAGAATATAAGTACCGATAAATTGATATTTAGTTTTAATTTGCAGCACGTTAAAATTATTTATAAATATATTATTATACTTATATAAAATCATCATAGCCTGATATTTGGATTTCTTTTACATTTACATAAGTTAATAATATAATTGTATCCTAATCAAGTAAATGATGACACTTTGAGTTTCCTTTCTGATTAAATAGCGGTGACATATAGGAACTACCATCTATTGTGCATAAATAGAACGTTCCTGGCAGCACACCGTTAACGGTAGGTCCGTTAAGCTCAAGTGTGATGAGAATAATTCCTGTTCACTGTTATACGTATCAGAAATCAATATCAAATTTCGACCTTATTAGGTCTCAGATGTACGATAATATACATTTATCTGACAACGAACAACAATAAACTAGGGCCTCGGCTTATTTTCTCGCAAGGAGAAATCCGAAATATGATTCCTAATGACGTAACAACAATGAACAGAAATTATCATCATTATATCTGATTAAATTCCAAATTAAAAGTGAACTGGACATTTTTAACTGGACAGTTTTAACCGGCTCCTGATTATACCAACATGGTTAAAGAAACGCACGTGTTGAGTATAAATATAGTGTTTCGGTTTTCGGTAAAAGGTTCACTTTCAACAAGAGCACCTACCCGCGTACCACCAACCTTTGGTTAGATATTTTTTAAATTAAACTTCTTGATAAGTGGGTTAGTGACAGAGGGCTTATGAACTGAATGGCTAGCCCGTTCCCCTCATTTCTTCCACCGAATTAATTTTTTTAAGGTTATGTGAAATACCATGTCAATAAAAATCGTCCCTGAAATTTAAATATTTAAAATTGTACATACCTATCGCTTCTTCGAAGAAACCATGACGTAAATGCAAACACGTGTTTTGGGAAATCACACTTTCTAAAAATGTGCCAACCAATAATTATGATACTATTTGAATTAAAAAGTTATTTGGAAAATGTATCTACTGAATATTTATAAGACACTTTACACATAAAATTTAGATCTTCCGTATTCGTTTAAATGTAAATGAATCCTTCGAATATACTTAAACTACGTTTATGTACATAAATAAAATATATTTATAAGTACCTATACATATTACATACATACACAAATTGTACATACAATTTTTATATGTTATATCTTAATTATACAGTGAGGGCGTAAAGTCGCGCATAAATTCGATAAAAAATAAAGGTTATTTTTTTTTTAGAGAAACTCTCGGACACGTTTATTGAAAACTGGCAAATAATGACGTCATCGATATTTTTATAAAATGACAATACCTACATATATGGCTAATGATAAAACCCGGCTAAACAGCCCGGCGGCCCACAAAGTTTTCAGTGTTAACAGTTCAGTAACAGGGTAAGTTTAACACATCTCTTTATAAATTGCAACACTGTTGCAATTTATGTTGAGATTGATATTAATAACCCTGTTATTTACGTTGAAATGTCTGAATACTTTATGCCCGCCGCCCGGATCTGCCGGCTTTACATGATACATAATTTGAAAGGTCTTACTTCACACAACATGCTACTAAATTTTGGTGCGATTCTATCAAACCATTTTAAAATGACGACCGATCAAAAGAAAAACCTATTTAAAAAATCACTTAGACATAAGTTTCTACAGCTATTTGCTCTGCTATTTGACATAAAACACTCTCAGCAGTCATCCAGAATTCCGAGAATTGAGAATAAATAATATAAAACGCATTCTTAATTATTTAAATTAAATTAATTATTTAAATTAATATTTAAACGAAGTAATTGCGGGTCGATGGATTGGGCTCTTCGGCCAATTCGAGTTTCCTTCTAGATCGCTTGACCTAACCCCTATGGATTTGTTTTTGTGGGGTTATTTAAAACATAGCATGTGTGTAAATAAGCCTATAGATGACTTTAAAAATAGTATAAATTACGAAATGATACGTGACATGGTTGAAGAATTTGAATCGAGGCTTGGTTACTGTCACTGACCAGATTAGGACAGGTAGTTTTAATGGTGTTATTTTATTGTCCTGTTTTTAATAAATAGGTTTAGGCGCTTTATAATATTTATTCTCAATTTCTGGATAACTGTTTGAGAGTGTGTTATGTCAAATAGCCGAACAAATAGCTGTAAAACCTCTCGTGTCCACGTGATTTTTTAAATAAATTTCACTCATTCTTTATTCAATTTAACTTTTGAACGGTCGCCATTTTAAAATGGCTTGATACAATTGCGCCAAAGTTTAGGAGCATACTGCGTGAAATAAGAGCTTGCAAATGATGTTTCACAAGCCATATGTTGTCTTTTAAAAAAATATCGATGACGTCATATCTTTTGACAGATGTCAATAAAAAAACAAATGAAGTAGGTACGTCAAAATGTCGGCAAACAAAAAATTTAATTGACGTGTTCGAGCGTTTTCCTAAAAAAAAATATCATTTAATTTTTATGGAATTTATGCGCGACTTTATGCCCTCACTGTTATATAAGTATGAATTCATTCTTACTTGCTTAGTAGGCAATTTTAACAGATCATTTAAAATGGACTTTTAAATTACACTAAATCGTTAATAATATCATGTTTTAAAAGTGTGATATTTGAATATGACCTTTATGGCTTATAATAACATTATGGCCTTTATGACCAACACGACCTATATGACTATTTTGATCTTTATGACTCATGTGACCTGTACCTAATTGACATTTTTTGACCCATATAACTGTCATAACCTATATCACCTTTATGACCACCATGGCGGTTGGTGATATTTCAGTTAGACATATCTTGAAAACGACACATGGGATCCACTTCATTTTTTAGTTGATGACTATATACCTCTTACAGAAAGGATTTATAGTGAAAAAACCGTCAACAAAGTTTGCAAAAAAAATTTCAAAAAAACCTGGAGCACTCCCTCGGATCTCAGTAACGCTCTGTGGAATATTTGCAGTAAATTTTTTTTTATAATCTAGAAATAAATATAAGGAGAGGTTTTTCGATTTGTTACAAAATATTTTTTTTTCAAAATGTTATGGCCATTTTAATTTTAATTTTATAGGAACATTTTGTTTCCCAAAATTAAAATGACCATAACTTTTTGAAAAAAAAAATAATTTGTAACAAATCGAAAAACCTCTCCTTATATTTGTTTCTAGATTATGAAAACAAATTTACTGCAAATATTCCACAGAGCGTTACTGAGATCCCAAGGAGTGCTCCAGATTTTTTTGAAAATTTTTTCGCAAACTTTGTTGACGGTTTTTTCACTATAAATCCTTTCTGTAAGAGGTATATAGTCATCACCTAAAAAGTGAAGTGGGTCCCATGCGTCGTTTTCAAGATATGGTTAACTGAAATATCACCAACCGCCACTGATGACCACTATGACTTTTATGACTGATATGACCTTTATAACCTATTATTGTTTTACCATTTGTTCTACCATTTATATCAATGACAAATGGACTTAATGATCTCTATAACCTTTATAAAATATACTGGATGTCTCAGAATTATGTTAAAAACCGATATCTCCGTTATTTGAATGGGAAGAAGTTATGAACGGGAACAAAAAAAAAAGTACAAAACAAACACTTTATTCCAATTACAACCATATAACATACTTTTTAATTAAAAGTCATTTTAGTGGTTATATTAAGTTATATTGCAAAGCAATTGATACATTTTTATACCCTCCTTACAAAATTAGATGTAAATAACACAAAAACGATGGGTCAACGTGACAGTTTTGACAAAAGCACATTTCATTTGATCAGTTTCTAAAAAAGTGCACAGTATTTCAATAATAAACAAGTTATTATATCATATACGTTATATCGATTTTCAATATAATGATTTTTTAAAAACAATTTTACTTATTGTTACACTTTTTTATTTTATATTTCAATTTTGATTCAAATTACAATGTTTAAATTTTTAACGAGAGTGAGCCGTTGCCGAATAGCACTAACTGGCTAATGAACGAACGCGTCTCACGACTTTTCGAAACTGGTATGACTTCAGAATAAGACCCACCGCAGACGACCGAATATAGGTCACCTTCAATTTTGTCTGTATGAATGTAACGTATACATTTAAATGAGACACCGCAGACGGCCTGACTAAAAATTTGGATTGGTCTGCGATGCCTTCCTTCAAAATAGTCGGTGACCGACTGTCTGTCGTGTAGTCTGTCTGGTGGGTCTTAAACTATCAGTACAGGCGTGTGTTGATGCAAGTCTAAATCATTTTTATAATTTCCTAAATGCTGGTCTTTTCAATAGATTTCTTGGAGACGTTTATAGTAATCTTACAGGTTGGCAGTTCTTGCATAAAATTTGCTAAAACTGTATAAAGTTTCAATGATAAGGGTAATATGAGCTTATCTCAACCTTGAATGTTATCTATACAACATAGTTGCATCATAGTTATTTCATTATAGTCGGGGTTATATTCTTATATAACAATTCCCCCCTATTATTAAAAGTTGGTGTTATATGTACAACAACTTTTAACAAAGCGAATTTTTAAATATGAAAATACAAAATTGAAAGTAGAATATGAAACATTTAAAATTATTATGTTGAATATAATTAACAAAAGGTTAAATATGATTATTACAAGTAGAATTAGTCATTGATTGAATCAAAGTCATTAAAATTTCTTTTCACTTGGTTTTAGTACACTGGCACTGAACTAAACTGAATTTTTTAATTTAATTCGATGTCATCTTCTTCTGAGACAGCGATGTCTTCGGGATGAATGGATGGTGTCCTTCTGGGTAGTATTGAAGAGAAACGCAGCTTGCTGAATCTTGAGGGTCCTGGTGGAAGTGGTGGAGAATTTGAAAGGGCGATGGCTAGTCTCCTTTTTCTTCGGCATTTACAAAAAATGTAAAGGCTGGTAAGAGTGATTATTAGAACAATGGTAAAATAGATGAACCAAGAAATGTGTTTGGTGACAAAATGTTCGTTAATTAGGTCGTTGAGGGTTTTTGAATATTCATCTAATTTGTGTTTGGCGATATCGAGGTCTTCAATGTTGAGGTCGTTTAGTTTTAGAGGTTGTAATTTAGGGATTTGTCTGGAATATCTTCACAACAATCAAAAGGAATTAGAATCTGATGAGGGTCGTAGTTAGCGACAGTGACGTCATTGGAATCGGCTTGGACTTTTTTGCTCCGATGAATGTAGTACATCCAGGTTGTACAGTATTTGAGCTTCGCATATGGCGTTTTCATCAATTGGATATCTGAATAAATTTGAACAAATCCTTGTGCAGGGAAATAATGGTTTGCATTTGTTTAGTCTGACAGCGATGCACATCAAGGAATCGTCATCACGCGCGATATATTTTTGAGAAGTTGATATTACATGATATAAACCAGTTCTGTTGTTTAAAATAGGAATTGGGAAAATTCTGAATAAGGTTGTTGGTCGATTAGGGATATTTTTAATACAAATACTGAATTTGGATCTGTTTGGAATGCTTCTAATTCAATTATATCTAGATCTTTTGCAACGTTAGATAACTTGATTATAAGAGGTAAATTGTTTTGATGTAAATTTTGAGAAATTTCCTGAAGTGAAGTTATCAGGTTTTCAGGATTATTTTTAGTCGCGCAAACGTTATTGAATTTAAAACATTATTTAACTGATCTTCGATATACAGATACTTCCATGAGCAGTTCGCATTTTTCTAAAATTTTAAGTTTGGCTTCGATTTTTTTAATTTTATCTACCGTTTTGAAGATTGAATCTGAGATTATTTTAACGTCATTGTTAAATGTGACCTCATCGACTTGTAGTTTTTTGTATAGTTGCGTTAAAGTTTTTGATAACACGTGGTTACCGATATTTGATTTTTTTAGTAAGTTTTCTAATTGGTGTTCATCATTTTTGTTAATTTGTTCATACAATTTATATGATATTCGCCATCTTCTGAATCTAAATTTCATGCTATTGATTTGAAAATTGTTCCGATGCCGTTTAGAGTTCCACGTTTGTAACTTTTCGTATCAAAGTTAATTTCTTGTAGTTTTTCTTCGATTGATCTTGAAATTTGTGTTAGTAAGCTAACGTGTATTTCTACTTGTCCCTTGAATAAATTCATGTTTTCTAATTTTGGTTCAATTGTTTTAATTAAATTGTCTAATATTTTTTCATTGTGTTCGAATGCGAGTTGTAGTGCATATACATTTTTTGTGTGCTAGCAGAGTCCATTTTTTGTTTGTTATTCTGATTTGACTGTCTTGGCGGTAGTATATTCCGATGGTATTGTTGATAGGTGAAATGGTGTATCGTGAAATTGCTGTTCCGATCAGCAGGTACCTGAAAGTAAATTTAGTTTTCAAAATAGGGTTTCATTCTGTCGAAATTTACTTTAGTTTTTTTTATTTGTTTCGAGATTTAAAAGAATTGCTGAATTTTGAAAAGTTTCAATAATTTCGAAAGGACTGTTAAATTTATTTTTTCAATTTGTCCTTAATTTAAGATTCTTTTATATAGACTTTATCTCCGATTTTATATTCTGGAATATTTTCTGATACGTGTTTGTCAAATCTGGCTGTAGCTTTTTCTTTTTGTAAGTTTGTTTTTGTTCGTGCGATTTTATAATAATATGAAATTTTGTTGTTTAAATTTGGTTTTATTGTTTAAATTTTGGTTGTATAGCGTTTCAGGAGGACGACTAGACGTATGTCCGAAAATTAGTTCATATGGGGTAAAACCATGAGTTTTGTTTATTGAATTATTAGAGCATATAACAGCATTGGTATATGCTATAATGATGGATCTGTTAATGGATCTTCGTTTGGATTTTCTAATACGTTTACTCTGATCATTTCTAATAGTGTAACATGGAATCTTTCGACTGATCCATTACTTTGAGGATGGTTAACGCTTGAGAATTTTTTTTGAGAATAACCAAGTTAATTGTCTGTGATCCGTAATCAATTTGAATTTTCTTCCGAAAAGATAGGGTCTGAAATGTTTGACTGATCATACTATGGCGAGAAGTTCTCTTTCTATAGTTGAATATTTGGTTTCGGCATGACATAGGGTTCGTGAGGCACAAGCAATTGGAAGATCTTTTCCCATTGGGCCTTGTGATAAGACGGCTCCTATAGCGTATGAACTCGCGTCAGTTGTTAAGATAAATGTTTCATCGAAATTTTGGTAAATTAAAATTGGTGAAGAGGTTAATAGTTCTTTTAATTGTTGATTTTTGACACTCAGAATCGAAATTAAATGTAATATCTTTTTGAAGTAATTTTGTCAATGGTTTAGCTAATTTTGCAAATTGAGGAATGAATCGTCTATAGTATCCTGATAGTCCTAAAAATGATTTAATGTCTTTTTGATTTCTTGGTTCTGGAACATTTGCGACACAATTGATTTTTTCGGGGTTTGGTTTTACTCCGTCGGGTGTTATGTGACCTAAATATGCAACTTCTTTGCGTAAAAATTCGCATTTGTCAGGTTGTATTTTTAGATTTGCGTTTCTTAAACGTTTAAATACTTCTTATAATCTAGAAATGTGTTCGTGAATGGTTGGTGAATAGACTATGATGTCATCCATGTATACGAGACAACTTTCGTTTTGAATACTGAGTAAAATATTATCCATGACTCCTTGAAATGTAGCTGGTGCACTTTTTTAATCCGAACACAACGCGTAAAAATTCGTAATGTCCGTTTTCTACTGAAAAAGCTGTTTTTGGAATATCTTTCGGGTTTCATTCATTCATTCGAATTTCAATTTGGTGAAAGCCTGATGCTAGGTCTAAAGTAGCATTTTCCTAATTGATCGAGTAAATCTGAAATATTTGGAAGAGGGTATTTATCTCCTACGATTACTTCGTTTAACTTGCGGTAATCAACGACTACGCGCCATTTTTGTTTTCCGGAGGCGAGTTGTCCATTCTGGAGGAGAGGTGTGTCCATTTTTTGGGAGAACCCATACAGGTGAGAGGGATGGTGAGGACGGAGGTGGGACGACCATGGTGAGAGGGATGGTCTTATTATACCTTGTTGTAACATTTTTGATAGTTGTTGCTTTACTCCTTCTTTGTGAATTTGAGGGTAATGGTACGATTTTTGTGAATATAGGTTTTGCGTTTTCTGTGTCTATTGAGTGTTTAATTTCGTTAGTAAAAGTTAAATTATCTCCTTCCAGATAGAAAATGTCTGAGGAAATCTAAACAAAGTTCGGTTATTAAATCTTTTTCTTCATCGTCTAAATGTTTGAGTCTTAATTGATTTTAGATTTCTGAATTTTGTGATGTTGATGCTTGGTTTTGATTGAAATTTGAAAAAATTTGAAATGGGGAATGCTGAAAATTATTTTGTCTCATACGGCATTCATTTGTTGTATGACCTATTCGTTTACAATTTGAGTATGATTTTTGAATGTTTGGTTTTTGTTGGTTGGGCCTAAAAGAATTACTTTGGTTTGATATTGGTTTATTTCTTTGTAGTTTTTGCGTTTCAAAATAGGATAATTGCAATTCGAGTTTTATTCTACCAATAGCTTGCAACATATCTCGAGGGTTACTTGCTCTAATGATAGGGGCTAATTTTGGATCTAAACCTGTTAGTAAGGTGTTTAGTGTCATTGTTTCAATTAAATTCGATGGTGCGTTTTTTTGTTCAGGTGTTAAATGTTGTTTTTGTATTGCGGCGTGCATTTTCACATTATGTTCACACACTCGTTTGAATGTTGGCTAATGCGTTGGAGGTCTTGTATTAAGGAAGTGAGATCCCTTGAATCTCCGAAATGAGTTTACAATTAATTTTTACAACAATTACAAACTAACAATTTTTTTTATTTCATCCCAGGTGGATCGGTTACGTGAATTAACAAGTTCCGCTGCTTTTCCGCGCAATTTATTTTTGACATGGAGAGTTAAAAGTATTCGTTGATTACACAGGACCACAAATTTAAAAAGAAAAATGATAAGAACAAGACCATGATTTCTATATATAATTTTGGCCGTAGAATCCGAATCCGTCCAGCTTTTTTACCCATCACGTCAGGATTTTTTTTAAAACAAAAAAAAACTATCTAAAATCGTTAAAAACACAGCCCCACAAAAAAATTCGCTTCCATCAACGAAACCTAGTACACCCTAGGTTTTTGAGGACGCTGAATCCGAATCCGAGGTCGGTTTGTCAGTATCAGGTCACGTTAAGGCCATTTCAAGGTCAAATCATTAGATTTCGACAGAAACATTTGAGGAAAATGCGTATATAGGTTTTTGAGGTCGCTGAATCCAAATTCGAGGTTTGTCGGTATCAGGTCGCGTTAAGGTCATTTTAAGGTCAAATCATTAGATTTTGACGGAAAAATTAAAAAAAAATTGTCTCCAGGTTTTTGAGGTCGCTGAATCCAAATCCGAGGTCGGTTTGTCAATTTCAGATTGCGTTAAGGTCATTTCAAGGTCATGCGATTTTTTTAAAATTTTCCGTCGAAATCTAACGATTTGACCTTGAAATGACCTTAACGCGACCTGATACCGACAAATCGACCTCCGATTTGGATTCAGCCACCTCAAAAATCTGTATACAATTTTTTTTTTAAATTTTCTGTCGAAATCTAATGATTTGACCATAAAATGACCTTAACGCGACCTGATACCGACAAACCGACCTCGGATTCGGATTCAGCGACCCCAAAAACCTAGGGCGTACCTACTAGGTTTCGTTGGTAGAACCGAAATTTTTTTTGTGGGGCTGTGTTTTTAACGATTTTAGACAGTTTTTTGCTTTAAAAAAAAATCCTGGCGTAATGGGTAAAAAAAGCTCGACGGATTCAGATTCTACGTCCAAAATAATATATAGAAATCATGGTCTTGCCCTTGTCATTTTTTTTTCAAATTTATGGTTCTGTGTTATCTGACGGCATTTATGAATGTTTGCAAGAATATTTGGTTTCCGTCAAATTTGGGGACGATCGAGAAGATTTCGGCTAACTTATCAGGTTTTACCGAATTTTCCTCGGCTTCGTGTTCCATTTTGTTTTGATTTAATTGAATTAATTAAATGTGATTAAAAAAGATCTAGATAAAAGAGATTTTTTTTGAATTTTAAAATTTGTTTCACGAAATTTGCCTAAAGGGTTTTTTATTTCTTTTTGATAGCTACTGACTAGAATGGTTAACGAGGTAAACAGAATCTTGGTTTGTATCCTGTTTTTTCTCAACTTGAAATTAATTAAAGCGCGACAATGCAAGCGAGATGATTCTTTGACTTACCACGCTTTCTCCATACGACTCGGCTTCTCTAGGCGAACTAGTTAGGCAGCTCCTTGTTCTAGAGGGACTAGAATGCTCGAAGATCGAAGGCTTTCCGTCTTAAGAGAACCACAAACAGTGAGGACAGGTGCCGTGTTCTATCTGCGATTTACCCTTGATTGGTGCGATTGATTTTTCTTGAAAATTCTTCTTTCTTGGAAATTGTTTGTTTGTTGAAAATGTTTCTTCCCGTTTCTTTGGGTTTTCTTTCTTGAAAATTCTTCTGCTCCCCCCAGGTTCTTCTTTCACTGAAGGATTGGAATCCCACGTCACTACTTTGGAAAGTCCGTGTTCTAATAACGCGTGAAATCCGCACGACTGCGCCAATTTGTTATATCGATTTTGGATATAATGATTTTTTAAAAACAATTTTATTTTTTGTTACACTTTTTATTTTAGATTTCAATTTTTATTCAAATTACAATGTTTAAATTTTTACCGAGAGTAAGCCGTTGCCGAATAGCACTAACTGGCTAATGAACGAACGCGTCTCACGACTTTTCGAAACTGGTCTGACTTCAGAATAAAACTATCAGTACAGGCGTTTGTTGATGCAAGTCTAATCCTTTTTATAATGTCCTAAATGAGACGTTTATCGTAATCTTACAGGTTAGCAGTTCTTGCATTAACAGACACCTTTGTTTCAGCGTTGAGATAAGGCGCGTAGCTAAAATTATATGAAGTTTCAATGATAAGGGTAATATGAGCTTATTTTAATCTTGAATGTTATCTATACAACATAGTTGCTTATTTAATTATAGTCGGGGTTATATTCTTATATAACATACATATCTGTATTCCGTTGCTTACAGTCTATTATGCAATATCGAGATTCCCTTAGCAAATGAAAATAATATAAAAGTTTTAACATACTTTGCTTACAAAACCTACAAATATGTAAATTTAAAACTTTTTTTCGCCTCAAGTCTATTTTACTGGTGTTCCAGAATTTACGATCTATTTTGTATGTGATCACAATCCTATATGCCCTTCTTAGTGTTTTGAGAGATTCTGGGGCTACAGTAAAAAAAAACTTGACCGAAGAAATGATTAAATTTAAAGATTTGTGGGTACATGTACAAGGGTACATGTGGATTAAAAAAAAGTGGATCAAAAACCAGAGGGACAGTGGCGTACCTACATATATTTTTTTTTTAGAAAAATTATATTTTTTATAAAATCCACGTGCAAAACATGCCTTATATCACGGTACCTAAGTGACAGATATTTAAAAAGAAAATATTATTCCATTCCAGTTTTCCGAAAAAAAAAAAAAACTAAATAAAAAATAAAACTTTAACATTGTGCATCTCACAAACTAAGCTACAAGGAAAAAAACATATGACTTTTCTGCATGAAATTAGGACGTGTTTCCTTCAGTTTTTCAGACTAATTAGGAAACACCCTGTATTGTTTGTTGAGAATAATATTTTCTTTTCTCGTTATTTACATCAGCAGTCTATAAGTTAATATCTTGTAGATTGAAGTATACGCAGGCCGTTTTGATGGAGATTCAGCGGCGAACCAACATTGCACCTTTGGGGATAGCGCATCGAGCTACAAGAAATACGCAACTACTTGGATACAACATACCGGAAGGAACTATGGTGCTAACAAGTTTATATAGCGTTCATATGGATGAGCAATTTTGGAAAGACCCATTCGCTTTTAGACCCGAAAGGTTTTTAAATGAGGAAGGAGACATACTATTGAACGAAAAATATTTCTTGCCGTTTGGACAAGGTAAGGTAATTTTGATATTTCATAATTATAAGGTGATTTTGATGATTGATTAAATTGAATACAATTATTAAATTTTATCATTTTATATAATTCACATCTATCATTTTTCCATACACCCACACTGTGTATAGACAATGTGATTAAATAAAACGGTTTTAAGTTAGTATTAAAAAAGAGAATAATAAAATAAGGCGTGTAAATAGGAATAATATTTTTTGCATTAATCTAATGCAAGGAATATAAAAACCTTTACTGGATATACTTACAAATAATACCTACATAAGTATGTATCTATCTAATATACATAAGTATTATAATTAACAAAGGCTCTAGAGAGTTTTTATTCTTTTTTTCTCGATGACATACTTTATATATAGAGACTCTAATATTAGTAAATACGAGTAAAAACTCAAATATGGACAGGTATACGTAAATTGTATTTTATGTAACAATATGCGATTTACATATTATTATGCATAATAAACTATGAACGTATTTTTTTAAAATCACTTGAGCTGAGTAATAGAATTCAGGAACACGATCAAATTTCAGATTTATCATTTTAAAGATAATAAAATTCCAGTTGAGCTCGAAAGAAACGAAGTTTTCTTCAAAGCATTGTAGAATGAAATTGTAAATTGAACACCTACGTATAACGTTAAATATGTCATTTGATTTGTTGATGTTTTCTAAACTTGGTAGTGTTTATTTCAGAACCGCAAAACATTTTAGAATTCGTTGAGACATGTCGATTTTTGTTCTCGGGGAGAACGTGTTTGGTAATCAAGTCGTCTTGATATGTTCATCCCCATAACCACTAGCAACCAAAACTTTAAAATCTACATAAAATGGAACTACCCCATTTGTGATACATCGTTTGAAAGCCCTTTTCGTTGCAAATACATTATTGTGTCGTTTTTGGGAACCTGTTCAGATTACAGCAAATCCGACAAATTTATTGACAAAAAAACGACAGAGTTAACAAAAACTTTATTTACCTTCTGATTATTGTAAAAGCAGTAAAGGTAAGGAAAATGATCGTTCCATAACTACAGAAGTTAAAATGCAAATTCAAAATAGTGCACATGGGCAGAGGACGACACACCACACACATTATTTGCACGTATTTCGCACAGTTGTTTGTTGACACTAACATCAGTACATTATTATTTTTGACATTTATAGAGGACAATGCACGTGTTTCTATACTAATTACTATTTCTATACCTTTAGCCGTTGTTTGCAACACGCGTTTACTAGTTATCAATATCGGGGGCGAAATATCTAAAACACTTAAAATTCTTATCAGAACTTTAAAAAAAATTATTACTGCCAAAATCTGTTGTTTCGTCCACTGTCAGCCACAGAAATTTTTGTGTATATATTCTTTGATACATAACATGACGTCTTGATATGTCTTCTGTAAATATGTTTTACGCAATGTATGGCTATTAGACAATGAAAAAATCTGATACATACATATTTGGCAAAATAATGTCTAAAGTGAATACTGTCAACCACACTCCACGAAAGGCTACATGCGCAAAACATTATGCACAAATCAAACCTAATTTAAAGTTCCTCTTTTCTAACAGTACCAGTAATATTTTGTTGATGGATATTCGATTCTAAACGTCTTCCACACTCTCGGCGAATATATATATCGACGATTGCAATGAATACATAAAATATGTGATCCGTCCATTGTGCCATTATTGCAAAAATCCACACTAAATCGGATAAAATGTACATAAATACACTACACGAACTCTAAAATAAATACGTACACGGTGCAAAATACATACACACTACGGTAATGCAAAAAAAACACTTTTTTCCAAATTGATCATTTCACCCTAAAATACTAAAGTTTAGACGCATACCAGACGATTGAGCCATAAAATACAAAAATAAATAAATTTTTAGAGGTTGCTACCAGCGTTTTAAGATTTTGTGCGTGAAAACGTCTTCAAATCAAGTTGAAATTCAAAGGTTAATAACTTTTAGAATGTTGCACGTAAAATCATGAAATTTGGTAAAAACCGTTCTTGGATCATATATTTTATAAAAATCGATCGAGAATATTTTATAAAAATTTTACTTTTTAATTTTAATTACTAATTATAATTTAATATTAATAACTAATTTTTAAATTTTACATTAATTATTGTTTATTACAAAAAATAGTTGTTTATAACAATTAAATCAGAATTGTCCATCGATTGTTATGAATGAAATATTATTCCTACAGAACCCTCCAAAGATTCTAAAAAGGGTAAAACGTGTTTTTAATGTATTTTTTTTATAAGGAATTTTCTCGAAAGTTGTTATGTACATGTTAGGTATACATTATTCAACTTCCAAAAAATTTACAAAAAACTTTTAATAAAGTATAAAATATCGTAAATTAGTGGGTGATAGACAATATTTAAAAATATTAATCTATGTATGACAGTATTTATACTAAAAACGGTACATAATATAATGTTATATGCGAATCTTTTGCAACACATATATATTGATAGAATATATACATATATTATCTTTCTGTGTTCTATATACTATGGACTAATGACGATACTAAGACTAATGATAAAATTAAGATTTCAATGCTTGCAACGCCCAATGTTTGTTAGCATTGGGAACTGTTTTGCGATGTCGTTGTACCCCCAAAAGTAAATCTTGCTTTTGTTGTTCGTTCTTCGTATGCAGTAAGTTATACTCCTGAGTAAGGGCAACAATTAACCACCTTCAAGTTTCTGCAAATGGCCTTGCATTTCTGGAAATCTTCATTTTTTTCCCAGTCGATAACCTCAAGTTCCTAAAAGCTGGTCGTTTCTAATTGGAGCAACTCAAATAATCGGACACTTCTACTTGTCACAAATGTTTCCAATTGAAGTTGCTCTATTTTATTGATATCAATGACTGCTTTTATCTTACGTGCATTCGCTGACTCCTGTTGTAAGCTTTTTTGGTCCTTAGTTAACGCTTTAACCATTTCCGTTTTTGTTTGTTTTGAAACCCTGTCATCGAAAAGGGCTAGAAACATAATTTCCTCTAATAAATACCATAAGTGTCTCGAAAACTTCTTCAATTTGGCAGTGGCAATTTGGGCGTCTAACTTTTTATAAAGCTGCATATTTTTGAGGAGTTCTAGATCATTCGCAGGAGCATATAAAACAAACGAAGCCTCGTACCACGCAAATATATAAAACACTGTTTGCAAAAGATTCGCATATAACATTATATTATGTACCGTTTGTAGTATAGATACTGTCATACATAGAATAATATTTTTAAATATTTTCTATCATCCACTAATTTACGATATTTTATACTTTATTAAAAGTTTTTTTGTACATTTTATTGGAAGTTGAATAATGTATAATATGTATATAACAACTTTCGAAAAAATTCCTTATAAAAAATTAGTTTTTTAATCATACTTTTCTATATACATAAGTCTTACGCTTTTTAGAATCTCTGGGGGGTTCTGTAGGAATAATATTTCATTCATAACAATCAATGAACTACTCTGATTTAATTGTTATAAACAATTATTTTTTTTAAATAAACAATAATTAATGTTAAAAATTAAAAATTAAAATTTTGATATTGGACTCGATTTTTATAAAATAGTTAATATAATAAAAAAAACTTATATGATCCAAGAAATTATGTTTTTACAAAATTTCATGATTTTACGTGCAAAATTCTAAAAGTTTTTAACCTTTGGGTTTTTGGGAAATTTTCACGCACATAATCATAAATCGCTGGTAGCGACCTCTAATAATTTATTTATTTTTGTATTTTATGGCTCAATCGTCTTGTATGCGTCTAAACTTTAGTATTTCAGAGTGAAATGATCAATTTGGAAAAAAGTGTTTTTTTGCATCACCCTAGTACACACGTTTATTAGTTATTCACTCACGACACATACAATTATTTTAAACTTGGCGTTATAACGTTTGTCTGTCGCGCATCGGGCTATTATTACACGAACAACGGAATTCTCGCTCCGGTATGTGGATAAATTGCATCAGGCTTCCCGCAAACGCGCACGGGAGGGTTTCAGTACGTGCTACTAGGCACGGTCAGTGACGTATGTATGTACGGGTAAGAAATACACGCGTACGTATAATTTACAAGGCGCTTAAAAAATACGATTTATGCTTTAATTATTTAATTAATTATCATAAGAGTTATATAGTGCCGACCCTGCGTTGTAGCACACATTCCGGACCCTACTCATGATTAATTTCGCTACCTGTTTTTGCTATTTCATTTCAACGGTCTTGATAAGAATGTGTTTATAAAGAAAAACTGAATCTTATAAACAAGGTATTTATATTAGATACCTAATCTGACATACATACATAATAAAACATATAAATAAAAAAGATTTATTTTACAAATGTTAAAACGCAAGTAAACTGAGCGATTTATTTCTTATACAGGGTGCTTCAGTTTTTTTGTAGCAGAACTTTAACACCTGGCAGAACTTTTAAAATTAATGCAAAAAGTTTATCTAAACATAGTTCTTCAAAGGCTTAGTTTTCGAGATACAGGATATTCAAATTAAATTTTAAAGCTAGATTTTTTTAAATATTGTAAACAGTTTTCAAAGTATTGCATTCAAAATTGGTATACTGGGGTTTTTTGATATGAGAAAACCTACTATAAACACCGTTTTACTGTAGCCGTTAAAGGGCGCTTTGTGTTGTACTCTTTACGGATTAAAATGACCATAATTTTTATCTTAATGCACTTTATGGCTCTTTTGTTTTCTTAACAAAAAAGGTGCGCTTGCCAAATCTAAAGTTGGCCGTTTTTGAGATATTTGAATTTTTGACGTTCGATGCAATCTAATTTTTCATATAAATACGAGTAAACACGGGAAACGGAAGTTGGTAACGTAACGGAAACTCTTCTAACACTTGTGTCGGGTCTCAGTTGAACTCACATTAAATTCGTCGTGTAAAGTTTCTCTGTGGTCGAACATTTTTATTATTTTGTTCCGGATCCGGATGCGGATGCGGATGCCTTCTATTTAGAACTCTTCGCCTATATTCCCGCGCTGCTACTGCTGAGTTTCCATTTGCAAACCCATAAACGAAATGAATATCCACCAACTCTTCACTGTCAAACATTTCTTTTTCAAGTATTTTGGCAAAGCAGTTTTGTGTTTATTAAATCAGGAGTTGTAATTTTACAAAACATTTTTTACTGTTTTGTTTTGGAAAATTACAAAAAAAAGTACTAATATAACTAAACAGATAATAAAATAAGGTTAGTAATTTTATATGACAAACATTGTAATTTTACAAATCAATTTAGTTGATAAATTCATTGTAATTGAGTTTTAATAAATTCATTGTAATATTAACTACAACATTTGTTTGTGATTTTGCTTCTAGTAAGTTCTAATAAATTGAATCGCAAATAATGCTTGTAAATCCAGAACGTTTTTCATTAGCAACTAACAAACTGTTTTTGTAAAATTACAACACGTGTATGATTTATACATAAAATTTGTAAAATTACAACTCATTTTTGTGATTTTCTTTACATGTCTTGAATTACTTGAACTGTTATGAATAATTTTGCATTGGTATACATTGGTTTGTAATTTTACTAAACCAGTGTTTTGTAAAAATATTGTAATTTCACAAAAAAATTCAACAGTGTTGGTTAGAAAACATAAATGGCATTTTGATAAAACAAAGATGGCAACGAAAAAGAAATACAATAAAATAAATAAATTACATTTTCTGCAAACGCAATTATTGCGGTTTGACACAATAAATCGAATATTACATTTATTTGTTTTTTGTTTCTATGGCCACATCACACATATCGGCTGTGTTCTAGAATGTCGAAACGTTTTGCGTTTGGCGAAACAGTAGCCATTTTTGTTGTGCGTGGTTGTGCGTTTATGAACACCATGGACAACAGCGACACGATTTGTGTCTTGCTGTTTAGAAATTAAGTGGGCATATAATAATAAAACTTAATATATTTATTATATTCAACCTGGATGAATACGAGCTGGTTCACCAACTTTTCCATCGTCCAGTATTTCGAGCTGCAAAATGTTTTGCACTACATTATGCATTTTTCATAACCTATGTACTTTGTCCCATCAAAACACGTCATGACGGCCATGACAGTGTTTCGCAATATGGCCGACCGTTTCGCGAAACGCAAAACGTTTCGACATCCTAGAACACGGCCAATGTGATTGTTCTAAATACAATAAAAAGATAAATATCATTCGATGCAACCTGCAATAGAATATGACGTAACTAAAAAGTCAAATTAGAAAAAAAATGTGAAAAAAATGGGAGTCAACCTTTGACTTTATCATACCTAAATAATTTCTGTTTTTTTTTTAATATAGTTTTTCCATATTTTGTTAAGTTACTTACTTCAAAAATGAAAATATCGCGAACTCCAGTTTTGATTTTTCCTTAGACATCTATTTTCATATTGTAGAGGGACATTTTTTGATCTAGCAATCTGAGTCAAACTAGGCATGCAACCATACGAGTATCAAGATGAGACCTTTAAACACAAAATCCATCATTTTGTGACAGTGTATATTGTAGGATTTATTAGCTATTTTAGGGAAATGCGTAAACCCATTAAAATGCTTGCTTATATCTCTACACGTCAATTTTTATACATTTTTCGTCACTGACAGCTGATAACACATACTATAATTCTTTATACCCAGCCTTAGCAAACTGTAGTATTTTGGTTACTGATTCCCAGATGAATACGGAGGGTACAAAATTGCAAACAAACGCAAATTGCCCCACTTCGTAATCACTAATCACTGACCCTTCCGCTGAGTGTGACGTGCCTGATAGGTGTGGAATGGTCTTACTTCCTTTTCTTTTTCGTCGCTGGCTACTAATTTCAAAACACAATCTGTGTAAGGAGAATATTCGAAATCTGTGAAAAAGTATAAATATGTATGCAGCTAAACCAAATTTTGAATTTATGTTAGAGGGGATGAAAAAGAATTGAAATATCACATCATCATGCGTCTACTCTCATTTTTACTTCCAGCTCCATTCTTGAAACAGGTTATGATAGTCATAAAGGTCGTATGGCTGATAAGGATCAATTGATATTGATAAAATATGTAAATAAGATACGATCATAAAGGTGGTAAAATATGGGTCAGAAGGTCATATGAATCTTAAAATTCATAATGGAGGTCATAAAGGTCATGTGTGTCAAATGTCACACTTTTAAGAACATAACTTGATATTTCCAGCGGTTTAGTCTAGTTTTTCGAGTTGACGATCTTCGCTTGTGAGTCTAGTTCACTATTTGTTTTAGGAAAACGCAGATGTTTGGGGGAATCTTTGGCAACGGCGAACGTTTTTCTCTTTTTACTGCCATCATCCATAATTTCTATTTAGAAGCTGCCGAAGAATGTTATCCACAGCTGGATGGCTACGACGGAGTGACTTTAGCACCAAAACCTTACAAGTCCAGGCTGATTCCAAGAGATGACTGAAAATGCTTTTCCACCAGTTTTATTTAGTACACATATTGTCAATATCAAATGGTTCGATATAATTACATTTACGTGTCAATAAATGCAACACTAGACTCGTAGGAAATACATATGTACATAACAGAGTGCAATAGTTTTATTTTGATGCTTGCTCTAGGAAAAAAAATAAAAAAGGTACAAATCTACGAATTAAATAAAAAATTTAATTATTTCCTCGTCTGTGAGTTTTAGTTTTAAACTTGCAAATTGTATTGCAGTTACAGTACTCCCAACGTAGCGTCGCCTACGAATTGCGCACAACGAACGTAATACAAGCAAAGTATAATTTACCTATCTTTTATTTATTACGATAGCTTATACGAGTACTTTTAAAGGTTTATTTACTTAAATGACCTAATAAACTCAGAATGTCAATAATATAATCTGCTAATTCTAGTTTACCTCTTCTTATCAAAGGTTTTCTCATTTAAATAGCACTTCTTTAAATCATCTTTTGTAGAGTAGGTACTTAAAAGTATATTACATTGACGGTATTATGTATGCCTT
Organism: Aromia moschata; assembly: GCA_029963805.1. Classification (NCBI taxonomy): domain Eukaryota; kingdom Metazoa; phylum Arthropoda; class Insecta; order Coleoptera; family Cerambycidae; genus Aromia; species Aromia moschata. The sequence continues at coordinate 808,457 of JAPWTK010000193.1, forward strand.
CCTCTAAGAGTTATTAACCCTTAACCTCAGACCACGGGAATATTATTCCGCCACATAAAATACAGATAAAATACAAGACCACTAGAAAAACATTTAGGTTACTTAAACATTTTTTTGTTATTTTCCTTTTTGCTTTATATGTTGTAGCGGGTGTAAACATCTAAGTCACCGCGAGACGATATCTCGGGGTGGCAATCTTTAAAATGAATACCGGTGGCGGGGCAATCTTTAAAATAAATACATGTCGCTTACGTTTGTATAACGTACGCTTATATAAATTCGAATATAAATTGTATATAAATTAGCATTACTGTTAGAAAGTAGTTTATTTCGTTATCGTGTTTAGTTAAATAAATTGAGATTTAAAAGTGCATATTTAATTTTTCACACTAAAACGAAGCTGGGTTAGAGAAAACGTTACATTGGTGTCAGAGTGAAATGTGAAAACTGAACAATTAAAACAATTAAATAAATAAAATCACGATAACTAAATTAAGTGCAATAAATTCCAGACAAATGTTTTTAAAGGACCTTAAAGTGGTGGATCTAAGAGAACTCGAAGAACGGGAGTCCGAAATCACTGGGAAAAAGATCGATCTGCAATATAGACCTAGGGAAGCTCTGGAAAGTGAAGGTGAAAATCCTGATACGTTTTCGTTTGAAATTAATGGCGACATAAATTCGGCGTCGCAAAGTTAGAACAAAAATTTCTGGAAAGTTCTGGAAACTTAAGAGTGTCGTAGCAAGAATTGGTAGAAATTCTGGAAATTTAAGGAGATTTTAACAACAACTACTAGAAAATTATGGGAAGCTGATACAGAAGTAAAAAAAATGGATCAAAACCTACTGGAAAATTCTACAACTTTAAAACAAATATTACTGGAAAATATAAATAGCTTAAAGCACAAAATTACGAAAAATACTAGTTGCCTCCTGAAACAAATGGGCAAATATGTGGAAACGGAAAATTTGGCGAAATTAAAAACAAATTAATAAACGCGGAAGAAGAATTCCATAATATATTTTTAGAAATGGAAAGAAGATTTGTATCGTTGAGTAGAAAATGGAGAACAACGAATGGTTAATACGACGCTAAAGTCACGAGTTGAGCAATTTGGAAATTTCAAAAATTCACATAAAACCTCCACAGTTTGATGGTAAGAGTTCCTGAGTCAATTATTTACGACAATTTGAAGCTGCAACTAAAGCAAGTGGTTGGTTGTTAGCGGAGAAGGCTACAGCGTTGACTTTGGTGCTACGTTGTGTCATCACAGATATATTGCAGAAGTTTTCTCTCGATCAACGAAGAGGACTACCACCGACTTGTCCGACATTGTCCCATCTCGTCTCGTCAGTCCTAAGTCTGCCATTCGTAGTAAAAGAACCACTATCAGAAAAATAACGAAACACTATAGGAATTTGAAACATACATAGCGCGGTTAGTTCGTTTGGCTTACTCATCTACGCTAGAGGATTTGAATTGGGATGAGACTTCAAGAATAGTGTTCTGAAAATAAATGAGGATCTGAAAATAAATAAATCGAATTGCATCGATAGACAGAGCAAATAATTGTATGGACGGTAATCCAGGTGATGGAAATATAATGGTGTTTGAGCCAAGATCTCACGACAGCGAGATAGAAAGGGGAATTGCCGTAGGAAAAGCTTTGTTACTGACCGAGAAAACAGTACCTCTGAGAGAGTGTATGATGAACCTTAATCATTATCCCGTAAATCTAGGAAAATGGAAAAGGATAAGGATGTCCTAGTACACAGAACAGTATGTATTTATTGTATTCAATACAGGATGTTTAAAAACTCCCCTACCAAACGGAAACCTTAAATACTTGACGTGATTTGATGTCGATTTAATATAATTTACCTTAATCAAAAAATTCTTCTTAACGGAGCTAGAACTCTTTGAAGGTGGGCCCCTTCAAACCAATTTTTTTTAAATATTTCAGACGAGCCTCTAATAGAAGACGAGCTTCTAATAGTAAACCGGCCACAGTAAATAATATTTCAATCAGAAGGGTCCTACTTGAAAGGCCTATCAGACATCTAGATTTATATATTTTTATATTCAAATTTTTAACTTCTTTTACATAAGCTTTGAAAACTTTATGGCATTTCATAACAATAATGTACTTTTGTTTGAAATCGCTACGATGGACAATTTTGGAGAAAAATCAGTTTAAAGGTTTTATGTTTCCTTCATAAAATTCCATTTGATTGCTAAACTTTTTAAAGTTTGTTTTGATAGATCAATAAAACCAAATATTTGTAAATGCCAGATTGTACATGTTACAAGCAAGTATTTTAATTTTCATACAGATATACAATCTTTTAAAATATTGATTAATTTTACAAACTTGATTTACAACAAAATAATGAGTTACAGTTAACAGCGTGAACAAAATAAACAACATTTAACCAGAAAACCAAACTTAACAGGTATATTACATGACAATATATTTCAATACACAAATTTATTCTTTTCTGTAAAAATTACCTCATTCTTGATAATTTCATAATAAGTGTCATGAATTCTCGCTCAAAGCTGATAACGAGTTTTCTTCTGAGATCCTCAGATCTAAATCCATTTGCCTTCTGTACTAGGATATTGGAAATATAACGTTCATGAAAACTGTTTTAAAAAAGTCTATCGGTCTGTCTGTTAACTTTTTTGTGTACACGATAACTCGAGAACGCGTTAAGATATCAACTTCAAAATCGGAAAGGTATATAATATAATACGAAAACGAGTATATTATTTCACGAGTGTATTATTTCTTCATAATACTTCAGTGTTTCGATTAAGCACTAGATAAACTAATAAACTAACAATTACTTTTTGCATCACCGAGGGGCCCTAGGGAAACAAAGAGATTTAATGGTCACCGTGTGAAGCGCTGTTCGAATAGAGCCTTCCAGAAAACTGAAAATAGCTTTGTTGAGATTTTTACTTTTTAATAGGTAAGAGTTTTATACTTTTTAATGAAAACTTTAAACAAATTTAATCAAATGTATCACAATTAGTTGCTCATATTTCAAAGAATCTTTCAGGAAAAGAAAATACGCACAATCCTTGTAACTGTAATAAAACATGTCTTTATTCGTCGTCTGACTTCATATAATCCCCAAAATAGAATTTAACAGGCTTTAAATTTGGAATACGTCATATGTGTAGGTAAAAAGAACTCCACGTTTTCTAATTTCATGTTTCTTTTGTATTTATGTAAATAGTTCCTCTTATTTGTAGTAGCCTCCTAAACCGAGACGGCTTACAATTAGTGTAGAATTTTTAAACTGCTTAAACATTATCACTATCAATTTTGAATATCTAAACGAACAATATGCTACCTTCTACAACAGAGGGAGACAACAAATAATGCGTTAATATATATGTATATATACATATATTTTCAGAGCGCATTACGAGTTAAAACAGTCCACTAATTGTGTTGGGTTGTATCGTTGTCACCACGTTATTGTTAAGTATACAGTGGCAATGGTTTTAGCACTAATAATGATAGTGGTTGTCTCATTATTGATCTTCATTATTAAAAATATACGAAAGCATACAAATTGCCCCCCTGGTAAGTTTGTCACTATGCTCATAATTATTTTGGTGAAATTGGTTGATAATAGGTATAATTCACAACTTCGTGGTTTTATGAAAAGTTCATAAGCTGCATATGCTTCCTACATAAGCTGCAGTTATATAGGAAATACAGTTGAATCTGCAGCAAAAGATTCTATTAGTCTTGGTATCATTGATCTAAAATTTCATCACTTTTTACAATATATGAGACACTGCTTACAGAATGAAATACACTTTCTGTGTAGCTTTATGGTCCTGAAAAAATATTTTTCGAATTAGAACTTAAACTTTTTCAAAATTTGATTAAAATGGATATATACCCTACCTACGTTTTCTTCTAACTGGAGTACTGACAAATACCGAATTATATTTTCTATTACGTAACACAGGTTTGCTAATTAGGGAGTAGTGAAAACTGTTTGAAAACTTGGAAACATTTCCTCCGTATTTTTTTGCGTACAGTCCATATCTGGACTCTTTGAGGTTAAATGACTTTTACTAAATTCCAGATCATGTACATTATTTCTTTCATTCTGATAAGTTTCACTCATTTTCACGATCAGTTTCTAATAGTTATTTACACAATAAGTGTATAAAAAGATTATTTTTGGGCGAGTGTGAATTTTGTCAATCACGTCATTCTGTCAAAAGAGGAATTTTACTCACAAACATATTTTAGATCATATTTTTTTATAAATAACTGAATTTTTTCACATACACGGTGTCAATTTGAAAACGAACAGCATTTAATATTGCCCAAACTAATGACAGTATCAAAATTTGTCGAAACACGTCAATTTACATATCAAGGGGGACAACTGCTGAGGCATTTGTTGTCGTATTACTTTCAACCCCCTAACCCCCAGGGCACCAACCCCTAAAATTTTAAATGGTAACCCCTATTTATTTTGCCATTTTTGAGTTTCTTGTATAATTCTAGATAAATCCCATATTTCTGTTTTGTCAAAATTGAGGCAGTTAACCTCATGAATGTGTAGAATGTATTTAATTTCTAAATTGAAATAATGCAACTTTTAAAAGTGTGATAATGAAATACTCAAATTCTCACCTTTATAATTACTTTATTAACTGTTCAGAATGGGTTCCACTGTTTTCTAAGCATAAGTACAGCCGATATTCAAACTGTTCGCGGACGTGCTGAAGAGTTTCAGGTAAAATAGCCCTACATTCGTGTACAATTCTTTGCTGCAGTTGTTCAATTGAATGCGGTGAAATGCAAATAAACGAAAGAATTTGGTACCTAGTTGTTCAACAAATATTTTTAAAGGAATGGATGTGACTGACATGACAGGTCAGTGAATGTAACCCCTTTTAAAAGTTGCATTATGTCAATTTAGAAAATAAATACATTTCACACATTCGTGAGGTGAAAGTACTTCAATTTTGAAAAAAAAAGGAATTTATCTAGAATTGTACAAGAAACTCAAAAATGGCAAAAGAAATAGGGGTTGCCATTTAAAATTTTAGGGGTAGGTGCCTTAGGGGTCAGGGGGTTGAAAGTAGTACGACAACAAATGCCTCAAAATTTGTCCCCCTTGATATGTAAATTGACGTGTTTCGCCATTTTTTGCGAAATTCGCAAAATTTTGATACTGTCATTAGTTTAGGTAATATTAAATGCTGTTCGTTTTCAAATTGACACCGTGTATATATACATATGTATATGTATATGCAATACAGTGCTTATTTTTGGACGAACCACTGTTCCGGTTGACATGGAATGTCGTATATACACGGTGGAGACTTTTAACTGGAATATATTCGCTAGCGGGGTGGTGAATGATTTTTCAAAAAATTCCCGAGACACGTCAACTTTTAAATGTATTTACTTACATTTTTCAAGTAATATGAAAAATATAGCCCTTCAGGGGTGGCTGAAACCACCCTCGACATGATTTTTCCAAATGCAACCCTATGGCTTGTGACCCCTCATTGTAAAGCTGGTGGAAAGAGGAATCCAACGCACTGATCAAATTTTAATTTTTAGTATGTTTGTAGGGTTGCATACAAATAAAAGCAATTTAAAAATTAAATTTATTTTCAACGTAACAATTGTTCAAAATGTGCACCATTCACTTGTTGGCAGGATCCCAGTCTGTGGTAGGTTTCGTCCCTTACATTATGCAACATTTGCTGTGTTATTTTTCCGATTTCCTCTCTTATCCTTTCCTTGCAGATCTGCTATGCTGTTGGGTTTCTGAATGTAAACCCTACTTTTAAGATGTCCCCCACAAAAAGAAATCCAGTGGTGTAAGATCTGGAGATCTTGCTGGCCACTCAATATTACCTCGCCTCCCAATCCACCTACCGGGAAAAATTCTGTCCAGATACTGACGAACAATGGCAGCATAGTGTGGTGGGGCCCCATCTTGCTGAAACCATAACCTCTCGTCGGTCAAGGGTTTAAGGGGTTTGGAAATAAATGACATAGCACTGGCATTAGTTCGTGCTGGAGTAAACGCAAGTATCTTGCTCCATTAAGAGTGTCATCAAAGAAAAATGGTCCTACAATTCTATCTTGTATTATTCCGGCCCACACATTAGTTTTCTGTGGGCGCTGAGTATGAAGTTCTCATCCAATGGGGTTCTCTTAGGCCCAGTAACGACAATTTTGGCGATTTACGTGCCCATTTAATATAAAAATAGCCTCAGAGAAAACTATCCACTCTAAAGATAACTGGTTTTGATCAATACAAGTCATCAATAAATCGCAAAATTCCACTCGTCGATCTGGATCATCTTCAAGTAGCTCTTGAACAGCTTACATCTTATATGGGCGTTTTTTCTCATATTTAAGTATTTTTAAAACTGTTTTGTGATTAAAATTACTATCACGGGCCAGTTGACGGGCTGGAGTGATTGGATTTTCTTCTAGAGCAAGCAACAAATTCAACTTCGTGTCGTCATCAACAACAGCCTGCCTCTTACCCGGTACTTTCCTGACATGACCCATCTCTCGATATTGTGCCTCAATTTTACTAATGGTACCTTGATTTAGTGGTGGCAAGTCAGGATGCGTTTCTCGAAACAAGCGAACAACTTCGCATTGAGTTCGCGCCCTATCACCATATCCAATCATCATCAAAATTTCGATTTTTTAATGATTCAGTTAAATAAGACATTTTCACCAATTTGAAATAACACTTCGTTTCAAACTCTGAATACAGCATACAAACTAAATTACTCTTTGCGGCCGTGTAAAAACACTAGCAAAAAATAACAAATATCAGTTGTGGCAAAAAATTGCTTGGAATTTTTGTGCGGACATATGAAAAGTAAGGTTTACATTCCAAAACTAAACAACACACATTTTGAGTACGAAATTGTTGCGTTAAAAATAAATTAAACTATAAAATTACGTTTTAATTGTATGCAACCCTACAAACATACTAAAAATTAAATTTTGATCAGTGCGTTGGATTCCTCTTTCCACCAGCTTTACAATGAGGGGTCACAAGCCATAGGGTTGCATTTTGAAAAAATCATGTCGAGGGTGGTTTCAGCCACCCCTGAAGGGCTATATTTTTCACATTACTTGCAAATTGTAGGTAAATACATTTAAAAGTTGACGTGTCTCGGGAATTTTTTGAAAAATCATTCACCACCCCGCTAGCGAATATATTCCAGTTAAAGTCTCCACCGTGTATAATATATCCGTTAACATCAGTATAGATGTTAACCAAGAAACGTACGAATACAATTCTGCTCATGACTAACCACAATTATCCAAATGATCATGTCAATTCTAATTATCAGAATTTTCTTTCACTACCCAGCCAAGACAATCCGCCGGGATACGCGAACCATTCGACGAACGAATTATCCGAGAGTCAATGACAACTCAAAACGTTGACTCTAAACGAGTTTCACCCCGATCTGAACTTCCCCGAACAGACTTTTCTTTAAACCCGCTTCTTACAGTTAACTCCAAAAACCTCTATTACATAACCAACACTTTTAAACTTCTAATAGATACTGGAGCCGGAATCTCCATATTTAAAAAAAAAACACAGTCAACAATTTTCCGATCACTTGAAAAAGTTACGACTCAAGGAATAACCGATTAAAAATTATTCATAAATGAATCCACATCTATATCATATCTAATATAAATAAATATACTTGTAGGATTAAAATAACCAAACTTTTAATGGTCTACTTAAAATTTTTTGATTAGGTTAAACTTCATCTAAGTACTCCTAAGAAAAATACTGTGACCAAAACACTCTTTCCATTATTCAGAATTGCTTTTTATGTTCCTTCGATACATTGTTATAAAAACAATACACCTAAGCCTTTGTTATGTGTAACTCCGACAATGGAATATTTATTATTTTTTATTATTTTCTTCCATCTTTTTGCTAAGAAAATTAATAGCATACTAAGATTTTTTGTTCAATTATTTTTATTTTGTGTGCACCAATAGCACAAATTAAGTAAATTAAAATAACAAATATACACCGGGTAAGTGGTAAGCGCGATACTGATGTACGAGCGAACTTCGCCCTTTCTACACACCAGCTTAACAAATAATTAGGTGGGTAATTGTAGGTATATAAAAATAAATACTCAATTACTAAAAATATTACATTATAAGTGTAATGAAAAAAGGTATTTTATTATTAATATTATTATATTATCTATACCCTTTGCGGAAGGTGATCCAAACAAAGGTTTATTTATAATTTAGACATTGGGTTTAATTGAAATTTAGGCCTTGTTTTTGGATCATTATAGGGATAGACGTAAAAGCTAAAGAAATAATATGAATTATAAAACATTACCTTTGTACAAAGTAGGCGACGAATGTGGGAACCTAACGCTCTTTTCACACTATACCAGTGATCCCAAACTGGGGGGCGCGCCTCCCTTGGGGGGCGTGAAGTAACATTAAGGGGGGCGTGAGAGTACAGAAAAAACTTACTGTACTGTAAATTGTACTGAGTACTGAGTACTGAAAATTCATTTTTTACAAAATGTAGATACATTACAGGAATTTTAAAAAGTTATTTCTTACAGATAATAGAGCACCATTCAATATTTGAATTTGAAAGTTATGAATTATTGTTAGGAATTATTGAATTATTATAGAAATGGTATTGCAATAGAATTGTTTTCGTTTTCAAAAGGGGGGCGCCTTAGTAAAATATCTGGGAACCACTGCACTATACGGTTTTGATCGTACGGCAAAAAAATCGTATATACAGTGAAAATCCGATAGGGCAACAAGTTCACACTGTACGGTAGTTGAGTGGGTGGTGTTATAATGAATCATCGTGAACAACTTATTGCATTTACGATTAGTTTTGCCGTACGATTTTTTTTGCATTTACGATTAGTACGATTTTTTTGCCATACGGTCAGAACAGTATAGTGTGAAAGGAGCGTAACGAAATTCGCCACTTCATTGAAATCGAAAGTCGTACGGAAAAAGTTTTTAAACTTAAATGTAAGCTAACAAATATTTACGTTGCACTTATATGATGGACAAATTAAGAATTGCCTAATGTCATAGTTCATGTAAATAAAAACGGTGAATTCTTTAGAACAATTGTGAATGTTAACGCTATTCTAAAAAAATAGATATTTCTTAATTATCTCTCGAACCTCTAACAGATGTAGAACCCCTTTTCAACTCAAACATCCAAGACTATCAAAATTACCCTGTCGTTGACAGAATACAAATTGTAAAAAACGAGTTACGGACAGACCACCTGAACGATGAAGAACGCTAGTCAATAACAAACCTTTGTTTAGAATACGAAGATATATTATATATTGAAGGACATTAGCTCACCTTCACTAACGAAGTCAAACACTGCAGCGATACTAACAACGCGAAATCAATATTCACTAACTCATACTGATATCCGCAGATACACAAAGAAGACGTCAAATCGCAGGTATCCAAAATGCTGGATCGAAACGTCATTCGTCAATTGAATTCTAAGTGGTCTTCCTCCGTTTGGGTAGTACCTAAAAAGCTTGACGCCTCCGGCAAACAAAAATGGCGTGTCGTCATCGACTCCTGGAAGCTTAACAAATTAACAATAGACGACAAATATCTCCTTCCACACATATATGTCAGTACTTTTCGACCACTCGACTTCGCTTCTGGGTTTTATCAGGTCGAGCTCGTTCTTAAAGATATCTCGAAGACAGCTTTCTTGGTGGAAAATGGTCATTAAGAGTTTATTCGTTTGCCATTCGGTTTGAAGAATGCCCCGTCCACATTCCAACGTATGATGGACAACATCCTTCTCGGCATTCAAAATGAATGCTGCTTAGTGTATATGGACGATATCACCATCTACTCCCACACTATCCAGAACCCATCTCCAGACTAACCGAGGGTTTTAAACGTTTACGCAAATCCAACCTTAATATCCAGCCTGATAAATATGGGTTCCTTCGCAAGGAAGTAGCCTTTATTATTTGGAATATTTAGTCACCCAAGACGGCCAAGCCAACCCAGTCCCTCTTCTTAGCGGAAATTTAGACGTTGCCAGATCTAACTGTAACTCTGCATAATAGGTCTTTATAAAAACCCTATATATATAAAAATGCATTGATGTACGATCAATTAATATGTCAATTTAACTTTTCAGACTGTGTTGTGTATAATAAAATTTACTGTTATCTTTTTCAACTTAACTCTTGTGAAACAATTTTAAACAGCGAATATCACTTTAGGGGGCGTTAAGGTATTACGTAACGCAATTTTTGAAAATTTTTGATCCTCCCTCCCCCCATGTAACGCGCCGTTTTTCTGTACCCCTCTCCCCCTCCCTAAACGTTACGTAACAATCAAGTGACCATTTTTACCTAAAAGTCACAATTATGTTGCGCAAAATACCGGAAAGTCGCTAAAATACATTTGTTATGTATTTAAATATTGTTTTAATCGCGTTTGCGGTAATAATAAATAAAACAAGAGATTTATAACTCATAATACATGCGTTGTTTATTTTATTTATTCATATTGTTATTTAATAAACAATCACACATAATCTAATAAACATTTGCTTAAGTTTAAAATATGTCAAAATGGGCTCAAAGTCCTAATAAACTTTTATTACCAATCTTACATTTAATTACGCCGTTTTCCTGACTTGGCCCTGTCCAAGTTCCACCATTGTTCTTCTCATGCATTCTCCTATTTTAGCTTTTTTTCCTAAAACGAAAAGGGCTGCCAACTTGGGAGAACAAAATAAAAATGACAATCGGGGGATTCCCCGTAAAACATAAACGAAAAGGGTTGCCAATTTGGGAGATTTTAAATCCTTATTTTTTTTATTTAAATAAAAAAAAACAATGTTACGTAACGCGTTAACGCGTTGTTCGAACCCTCCTCCCGCCCCTGTAACGCATCGTAACGTTTTACAAGACTCCCCCCAAATTGCGTTACGGAATACTTGAACGCCCCCTTAAACAGCGGAGCTGTGAAACAATGTCTAATAGGAATATTATTTTGATGTGAAACAAGACAGAAACTACGAACATTAAAACTTCCGGCGAGTCAAAGCAGAATCGGACTCAATACTATTATTCAACTCGGACAGTCAGACTATTATTGGAAAGCGATAGTTCATAGAAAATGGAGCATAATGCAATAGTATGTAAATATTCGAATACACGTACTAGTAAAAGGTCCTTATCTGTTTAAAAGTGCTCTGTATATTTCGAGGTTTTTATGAAATGACATGTATTTCGATTGTATGAAACGATTCCGAGCCGGACCTGCTTCTAAAAACAGCAGGTGTTCCGACTCTTATTGTAAAAATGCTATTTCAAATTTCAACCCCAGCTCTATCGACAAACAGGATGCTTACCATACGCCTGCGCTAGCGATCTGATCGCGATTGGTGACCACCTCATGTTTAATCGGTGGTGAGGTCTACTCAACAAAGAAGTTAATTTATCAATTGCTCTTCATTCTGCTATGTACGCATTAGGGTGACGCGTACTGTATGTTCAGGCAGAAACGCGGAATTGTCAATGGCGTTGGAACCATTTGGAAATCAATCACAGGTAATCTAGACGCAACAGATGGAGAATATGTTGATGAGTGTGTTAACAAAGTCACGATAGTCGAGCAACAAATAGAAAATCTAATCAAAAACCAAATATGAGTACACTTCATTAGTATCACTTCATCAGTAATTAAAAACTTTAATGATACGATCCAAAAATTATAAGTTACGAGGAAACTTTTAATTCAGACATTAGTGAAATTCAGAAAGCACTAACTGACTTGTCTAATGATCTTGCATTTTATCAAGCCAAATTAAAAATTATACATAACACTAATAGAAAGTTATGTATTCGTAAAAAATTCCTAACGACGTATTAAATGCCGTATCGTTTGCACAACTGAAAACACTAGATAGTTCAATTATAACCCCTGCTGATTTAGTCGACTCGCTAAGACAAATATCGCAGTCTCTCCACAAAAATTATTTGCCACTACCAATGAATTTGACAAATGTAGCACGGTACATTGATATTATAGAGCTTGAGATATATCAGAGTGACACGAAAGTAGTTTTTGTCCTTAAAATCCCTCTTATCCTGATCCTGAAATATACACCTTATATAAACTACATATATCCCATCCCAGTATTGGATGATCGAGCAGGATTTCATCATATTTTGTCAATAAATCAAAGGTATATAGTAAGAGACGATGATTTGTTGTTATACGTATCATTCAGCAATCCTGAAAGATGTAAGTCCATCAGCTTTAGAGACAAAATCTGCTCTGACATCCTGCCATATCCAATCGACAGAGATGCTGTTTGTGAAGCACAACTCCTGAAACAAGTTGGTCAACTCCCTAGAACTTGGCAAACATTACTACTTTTCGCCAAAGACTACAGTGTCCAAGATGTAAATCTAAATTCATGGTTAATAACAATATCAGACCCTCTACCGGTCACCATAAAATGTGCAAATAAAGACATTGTATCTAAATTGATAAACACTAACTCTCTCCTGAAATCCTGAAATTACAACCTGAATGCAGTGCTTTCATTGAAACCACTAGGGTACAATCCAAATATCAAATTGACAACCACCCTAGTATTATTTACAAAAACCACCCTTGTAACCTTTCCCTTAGACTGTTCCTTCCCCGATAAACTGCAACCACCTTCCCGATAAATTACAAGTACCGGACCTGAAACTACTTAAATTAAATAACATCAACACTGAGGAATCTGAGGATCTTAGCATAGTCTAACATAAACTAAACCAATACTCTGACGAGTTGGACAGGCGCATTAATCAACCATTCATCACTAAGAGACTACCATGGGTTACAATATTGACCATTGTCTTGGTGATCTGCCTAATTGTGCTACGAGTATAGGTACATATTCTGCAAGTGTAGACGCAAAGAACTCCAATGGTAGTTGTACCGACGACCATTGACCGAGTCCACCTCCAATTCCGACAACCCGGAACAGATAGAGAGAAATACTACATAAAAGACAACCCAGCAGAAGACTGCAAGAACCACTATAAAAAGATAAATGATTTATCTGCAATATCACGTTTCGCGATAACAGTTTCTTCAGCTCAGCATCACCCGACTTGGTTTTCCACAAGCTGGCTCTGCTGACAATACATTCTGAATGTCATAAATACAAGTAGATTAGAGAGCCTATTCACATGAAATAACGATGTAAACTGGAAATACAATAAGCCTGAAGGCTGCAGTGTTGGAGGCAAAACAAACCCCAAACCAGAGACATCGGAGAGGAAAAAAAGTAGTGTAGAAACGTCGTTAAATAAAATCGCATAAGATTCGTTTTCTAACTCAACATTAAATATTTCAATAAGTTTGTGTTCAAACAATACAAATATTTTTTTTGCAAAAAAATACTTTACCGGGTAACAAAATGTTCATCTTGAACTGCAGTTTCTGATACCTACATATGCCGTCTTTTGTTTTGCAGAAATTATCAAACATTTGCACAAAAAAACTTTTGTGCAAACATTTGTGCAGACGTTGCACAAAAAAATATGTTTTCTTTTTATGAAAAAAAATCAGTTGTAGAAAAAATATTGTATGCAACTCGTGTATAATCCTTTTTTTTGATTCATCAAAAAATCAATTTTTGAAAAATTCTTAGACTATATTCTGAAAGTGTGAAATTTTACGTCGGAATTGACCGGATATAAATTTTTTCAGTAGCGATTACATTGAAAATAAGCCGGCGGAGTCTTTAAAAAATCAGGACATTTGGGACTTATGGGTTAATATAATGACGTAGGTATCTGCAATTCTAGCTACATTGTACATAGTATTTCGTCTCTTAAGACAGATGGAATAATGTAGTGCTTCTCTCTAATTAAGAAATGAAAAAGGTAATGAATATGATGTACCTATACAGGGTGTCTCTAAAAGGTCCATACAAAATCCCACCATATATTCCTCGGCTCAAATTAAGTCATTTAAGGCAACTTACCTATATACCATGTTGCTCCGCTTGGCCACTACGAGGCACCAAAGTTCTTCTGAGATGGTTTATTGCTAATAACTTCAACACCATTGGGGCGATTTAGCTGATTTTTTTTACAATAACATAGTTTTTAGTTACGAAAGCAATGATCCTCAAATCACCACCAAAATTAATCCGTTGGCGTATTTATTTAAGATTCCGTGTTTTAGACCCTCCCAAGTTTCTACGCTAATGAAGTTAAAGACTTGTTGATATGAAATTTCGATTAATTGACTAACTTGCTACAAAAAGGTACTCTTGATAGAAGTGGATAACTCTCATGGTTTAGGAGAAATTCGCATTTCAAAAATAAATCACACATGACTATCGCCCGACATTGTCTTCACACATTGTCTTTCAAGAAGGGATCTTTTTCGTGTAAAATCTAATTTCATGGGGACAGATTAATTAAAGATTTATTTTTACAGCAATAATTGTTCAAAATGTTCATCATTCACACGCATACAAACATCTACACGACGTAGGAAATTGAAAATGACTCTTCGCATAATTTCTTTGTCATTCCTTAAATCATTAACTGCAACCTGAATGCGCTGCCAGAGTTCTTCTTTATGATTTACAGGTGTTTTGTAAAAAATTGTCTTCAGATGTCCCCAAAAAAAGTAATCCAACGGATTCAAGTCTGGAG